>JADLZK010013196.1:0-152462 GCA_015847255.1 Hyparrhenia diplandra | reverse complement strand
ATTTCAGGGAAGAGTTTGGGGATCTCTACAGTTCCTGGATGAGTCTGACAATAGCAACCCCAGCAGTGATGACAACAAAACCACAGCAAGAGCCACTCGATAGTGCAGATGTGTAGCTCAATGAATCTCGTGATCAAATAAGTAATAGTAAAGTAAAGGGGTCCCGCTCAACAGGAAAAATGACATATTTTTTTGTCAATGGATAGCATGCTCACTCCAGACGCTTTAAAGCTCACCAATGGAGCAATCACAAGAAAAGTTGTAGCGAGGAGTACAATGGGACGGAATTCCACATATGAGGTCCAAACCACCCCTCAAATACGCCTACTGTGATGAACACTGTTGATGATGTTCCTGATAGGGACATCGCCTAGATATTAGCTTAACGTCATCAGTAGTAGTCCACAAGGTCTGATAAGGGCATAATAATCAATTCCTAAAGGAACAGTGGCCACTTCATACACTTTATTCTCATCAGCAAAATCATGAAAAATCAGATTGTTGCAACGTTTGGAAGTTATAATCGAAACAATTATATAACCTTACAATGGTATAGGCGAAAGGAAACCCAACTCAACAGAAAAGAAAAAGTAACTTAAAAATCAAGGCAAAAGCGAAGATGGAGAATAGATTGTTATATCTTTTTCATTTCAAACCCGGGGATGAACCTATCGTCCTAAGCTTTTATTATCACCAATTAAGGATGCTCCTGTTAGGAATTGTTCAACATGCACAGCTGAGGAATTCATGAGCTTTCAAGTGATTCAATATTACTTTGAGTAGCAACTAAAAAGCAGCAGTAGTATCTAAACATATACTCCCAGGCACTAGTGTTCAATACTTCAATATTGGAGAGCACATCAAAGCTGGCATAAATGGACATGTTCAGAAACATACCAATAATAATCATGTATACAATCAACACTCCGACATTGTTTATCACTCACAGATGCTTGTAGTGCAATTCTTCCCCACTGACCAAAAAGTGTCACCCATCAACCACCCATAGATGTAATCTTTAGTCCTGGTGGCTGCACCTGACCAGCATGTCAATGGATGCCTCGGTGAGCAACGCCACAAGGATGATCATTAGAATACCAGGGATAAGGCCTAGCATCTTGATACTCGCAGGCAGAGCCATGATTCCGGCCCCTACAATGGTCGCTCGCCGATTGTGCCACCGCACTAGAAGCCTCCCGTCAACCTGAAATCTTAGCGCCCTCCCCAGCTTTGATAGGGCAGTTTCGCGGGTTCAAATCGTGCATCGCTTTGGGCGACACATTGTTGGTGATCCGTTCCCAATACCCATTTGTTTCACTCCACCTGTATTGAGAAACTTTAATTAGCATTAAACCTTTTGACCTCGAACACCCATACAGCCCCTATGCTAGTCATTCAACCGTTATTCCTTTATCTGCTTATCTGTTCTGTAAAACAAGATGATCAGCTCCGCGATTTACCTATGTATGGGATTTTAGGTAAACCAGTAAAATGCAACTTCACACAGGAAGTTTCAGTGATTTTCACATCACTATGGAGTGCTAGTTTGAGCTTAGAAATCCTATGCTAACATCCAGCTTCTCTAACTCATATTGCCACTCACCAACACATCATCATCTACGAAAAATATATTGTTACCCCCCCCTAATCCAAAACAAGTTTCTCTTAAATTTCTTCGGGGAAAAAAGAAAATGTTTGGGATCGGCTATTAGACAGATAACCCAAATGCCAAAGCAAAAGAATTTGTAATAGCAGCGGCGAGATACATCCATCAATCAATCGCTCTTACAAGATGGACGCAATGAGAGGAAAGGAAAGAACATACCTTCAGGAATCCCAAATCTTCCTCAACAAAGATCAAAAACCCCTGAACCAAACCCAGCAGGAGCAAACTAAACCAAAAGGAGAGAGACAACTTGTACTTGCATAGAGAGGGGGGGTTTCCTCCCTCCTCACCTCCGGTCTTTATAGGCGAACGCCGACCAGGTATAGCCGGGGTGGTAGGTGAGTGATGTTTGAGTATGATATGATATCTCTGTGCCTACCAAGAACCGTCCACGGTGTTGTGCTTTCGTCTTGCCGCCCCGGTTCGTTGCGGCCCCGTCCCTTCCGAGGAAAAGGCCCAACTCTTCCAGCTCACAGGTTGCGTCCCAATGGCTTCCTTCCTTCCTCCCTTCCGCCGGTTTAGCAGGATCGGGCGCCGCCGCCGCGGTGCCGGGAAAGACGCGGCCGCCGGTCTTTACTTTCTTTTTCTATTATTAATTTTAACCTGCCGGATTGATTGCCCCGGCCAGTTGCGCGCGGGCGCGCCTTTGACGGAAAAAAAAATGGACTGGTTTCGGCCATCCACCCGGGAGAGGGCGGGCGCGGCGGCGACCGGGTGTGGGCTGGGGATAACGACGAGCGCGGTGTGTGGTGTGGTGGTGGCTGAGAAGGATGGATCTGCCGCAGAGGTCGGTGGAGACCGTTGCTGATGGTTAGTGGGTGGATGATTCTGTTGGCGGTGGGTTTTATCCGAGAGACAGGGAGGAAAGGGGGAGCGATGGGGATGGATGTGTTCGTTCTCAACCGCGGTAGATGGAGATTCACCGAGCCACTCCAAAGCAGTTTTTCCACCTCATCCGTGGAGAAAATGCATGCATCCGATCTTCCAAATCTAACCGTGCATACCGGACGGCGAGACGAAGTCTTTGACCAGCTTTTGTACCTAAACAGACATGCTACGCGAGCCGCAGTTTTAGCAAACACGAGCGTCTGGCGCCCTCCCACCTGATTGTTAGCTTCATACCTCCACGTCGGAACGCAAGTTGCACCTCAGCAGCAGTGGTATTGACTTGGAGAACGAGGACGACGTAGATGCTTCAGTGACAAAAGTACCGCAAGGCATTATTAACCTGTCCAACGCTATATGTTGCCGTGCTGTCGCCTTAGCATCCAGCTAGACGCCCAAACTCCATGTAGGCAAGAGTAGTGGCCTCACGGTCCTACGTGTTCTCCTGCCGCGAAGAAACTTGGCGGCTTCGCGCGGCAGCAAAAAGGCGAAGCAAAACGGAGCGTTGGGTAGAAAAAGGAGATGCTTGGGCAGCCGCGAGAAAGAGAGAAAGCACGCTAATGTGCTCGGTCTTTTGTCTGTGGCGGACAGCTTTTTAGGACTATGATGACAATTACATGCATGCATGTCAGATAGTTTTAGTTTTTCTATCATTGCATGCGTGGATAAGAATTTGAACTGTGCTTCGTTGGGGGAAGCCCTTAGGGGCGGCCCGCCAGCGCGGGCTAGGTAGTGTCTTTGCCTCTCGCCAAATGCAACAAACACATGGGCAAGCAACCGCATTACTTTTGATTTTACAAACGCAAGCCAGCAGGTTCTATAGAAAAAGTTTAGCTTTTGTCGGGTGCTACTTTCTCGCTTACGCAAAAAACACAAAAGGATGGCGCCCCATTCTACAACCCATGCTTGGCTGGCTTTTGCTTTGAACTTTTGCGGGTGGTAGTCGACGCCCCTTCTCTATACTTTTGCGAGAGACAACTCACTGTTGTTCACATGGAGCATTATTGGCGCTACTTTCTCTCAACACGAAAAAGCGAAAAAGGATCGCGCCCCATTTCGACAACGCATGCTTTGGTGGCGCTGAACTTTTGCGAGGTGAGGCCATCCGGCGCCCCTATACATTACATGTCGCGGGCAACTACGTGCCGTGACATGGAGCATTATTGCTGCTGCTGGCCAATGAGGGTCCAGTATGCCCGTTTTCGTTACATTGAGAGGCCTTAGGAATTGTGTTAGGGAGGAGATTGCTCACCACACGGTTACTGTTTGTGTCGGTCTTAGCGGATCAGCTTTGGTTGTTGTTTGTATAGCTGCATCTTTTATCTTCAGCCACCATCCAAACCAACGCGCGCTAGGCACTTTGGCGTGCCCTGGAAGTTCTATTAGTGGTGGTATTATTCCCTTTATTAACGACACCCCATGTTTTATCCAAGTTTTATTTTATTCTAATGCACAATGCCGAGACAATGTGAATTATCTATTGAGACTAGCCTAATGCATCAACCCCTCCCCTCCCCTCCTTAAAAAAAGGGTGACCGGGCTTATGTATTAGATAAAACTAGTGTATTTCATGCTAAAAATTTTGCATGAGTTAAATATTACTATCACCCTCATATTCTTTTCTTTCTTTTCTTTTTCCTTTTTTATTTCTTTTTCCTTTTATTATACCAAAATTCCACCATAATTGAGATCTTGTTTTAAAGGATTTATTAAAATGAATTTAATGGTGTAATCAGAATTTTGATTTTTTTTTCATAAGTTATAACTTTATATGCCTATAGGACATGTTGATGATATGGCGTAAGAAAAGGGTTAGTAATTCAGACATGCTAATTGTGGTCTTAGTGGGATGGTGGAATGGCGTGCTTACATGTCAAGAGAATTAGCTATGGTGAGGTGACATGCTAGTGGGGTGTTAGTGGGATGGTGGAATGGCGTTAGCATATGTCCAAGAGAAATTAGCTAGTGGTGATTGCAAACATAAGTTTTATAGATAGATGGTTCTCCTCTGGTATTATCCTCCACTGGTGTTTGGAGCGAGTGTTTCTCACTTTCTCCTCAACCTCTCCTTGCGTGTGCCACGATGAAGAAAGACGATTGATGAGTTTCCCTATATTAAATATTAGTTAGACAACAATAAACACCGATATAAGTGCCACAATGCTGGTGGTAAGGTTTGGTAATAACAAGTGAGCTGGCCTAAGGTAAATAGTCTCAAATGCACGTAAGTTTCATGAAAGTGTCATGCATTTAAATAGATCGTCACATCGAGAAATTGCCGACCGACAAGGTCATTAAATGAGGGAGTTTCATGAGAGAGAGAGAAACTCATCGGCTCGGTTACCTAGTTTGTAATTTTTGATAACTCCGTGCCTTGAAAGCGTAAAATTAAGATTGACCCAAATCTAGTCTAGCAAGCTGCTAATCTTCTCAAAAACGATTTGTGCACCAAAGAAGGCCATCCGGCGTGTGGGCCCGCGATCATTTAGCCGGCTCGGTCAACCGATCGTGACCGGCGCCCGTAGGCGACTTCATTTCTTTGAAAAAACCTTAACTCGACAAATGTAACCCGCTTAGTCCATCTTCCTCCTCCTCCCCGGTTTTTTTAGAAAAGGCCCTCTACTTTTTATGAAATCAGCTCAAATAAGCCCAGCCTGCCTTCTTATTTCTTGACTTTCCCCGCTACATGGGCCCTGGGCCAAATACGGGATCCTAAGCTGGTATCCTTTCCTACAAATCTTTTCTAATGAACAAATTTTGTGAAACTTTAAAATTACATAGTTAATCACGTGAAAATTATAAAATAAAAAAAAAAATCAAATCATTTTGGAAACCTCAAAAAATAAATCTATGAGATCCATAATAGAAACATGTTTAAGTAAATAGTTTTAACGAATATTTTCACCTTTGTTTCTTAGGGAAATAATATGAAAATCAAATAGAAACTAAAAATAAAAAAAAAGTTAAGCACTCCTCATGAGAAATAACATCATTTTAAGCTTCCGGCTACTTACTTCTCTCTCTCCTTCATAAATACTTTTAACTCTTTTTTTCTCCAAAAAAAAAAAAGTAAAAGTTCCATTTCAACAACATAAGCAAAATGTTACTTACTACATTCGTATAGTTACAACGACTACACACAGCTAACCTTAATACTTATCCAATCACCCTAACCCTAACCTTGCACACCACCCCATTACTCATCATCATATAATAAAATGATATGATAGTTCCATTTTAACAAAAAAAATATAACTAAAAATAATACCATCATCATGATGAACCACTCAAAATATATAACAACTACAACAAGATGCCACAAAACCATGACAAAAAAACTAACCTTATCTATGTAGATTATAAACATTTAAGCTATAAAATAAAACAAAGCCTATGTGAATACAATATTAATAGTTCTTGAATTCAATTCACAAAAAAAAATTATTTATAGTACAAAATATATCATAGGCCCTAATGGCTGAAAGCGTAACGACCATTTCTAGTCCTACACTAAACTAGAACTTAATCTAACAAAAACAAGCGGCACCTATAGCATAACAAGAACAGCACGATAAGCAAGCTCCTACACAAGTCTAAGAGTAAAAGCTAGTAGAGATACATGCTGCCAATTTATTGGTGCATATTCTGGTGCAAATTTTCATTTTATATCCATCTCGCATCTAATTCAAATCTTAAAATCCTAATGGGGTCCCTCTTGCACCGACTTAGTGACACATATTCACATGTGCACATTCCCTAAGACGTACTCTCAAGCTATATATATTGATCTCGGGCCCCATCTTAAATTCCTTGCAAAAAAAAAAAAAAAAAAAAAAAAATCGGCCGGCCTTGTTCATTATCCACTTCAATGACTCGGTCGCTCCTTTTGCGTCACCGCACCGGGCCTAAGCCCATCGCTGATTCTCTAATGGCTCGAGTCGGCCCACTGATAAAGTCCAGGCCCATCCAATGTCTCGAAAGCAACCGTTCTCACCCTTTTTCAATCAAGGAAAAAAAAAATCAAAGGAAAATCAAATTAGAAAAGGGGAAAACAAAAGGCCCCTTCCGCTATCGCCTCCTCGCCAATGGCGGGGTTGCCGGCGACGACCCCTTCGGCTCCGACTTCGACGTCTGGGACGACGGCGATATCGACCCGTTCTGCTACGACCCATTCGAAGACTACGGTGGCGGCGACGGGGACGAAGGCGCGGGGGCTAATCGGCGGTCCCTTCGCGCTCGACTACGGAAACGACGGCGAGGAGTACTGCGTCTCAGGTTTCGCTTTCCTCGACGGCGACGGCGACGGGCGACGGCGACGGAGGCGACGTCATCGTGGGACAGGAACAGGCGGCCTTGTCCTCCCACGACGAACCCATTCTCGTCGAAACCCTAGGTCGCTCATTCGACTCCGACGGAGAACTCAGCCAATTCTACCCCACCTCGTTTCTGCATTGGAACTCGTCGAGGATCCCTCCGTGGAGGAGGAGGAGGCGGCGATGATCTCGGAAATGGCCGGGGCGGCGGAGGGTCGAATTCGAGCGCGGGGCGGTCGTTGGGAGGCTGCCGACGACGACGACGACGACGGCGGGATCGGGCTCATGCTGAGCGGGTTCACCCTCGATCCGCGGCCGGGCGTTGGTGATTTCAGGGCGTGGTGGACGCCGTTGAGGAGGCCACCAGCGAGGACGACATGGTCGAGGTGGGTCGTCTGGGTGGGCTCATGCTCAGCGGGTTCGACCTCGACCTCGTTGCGCCCCCAGGCCGTCCCGCGGCCGTTCCGGATGGTGGTGGGCGGCGAGGACACCGACTCTGACGACGCCGACTGGAACCTCGTCGACGCGCTCGCGGGCGCGTTGGGGAGGCAGCGGCTGCACGGCGGCCGCCCGCATCACGTGCGGTGGTGGACGGCTTACCGGAGGTTGCGCTCAGCGACGAGGAGCCTCGCACGGCTGCGCGGTGTGCAAGGATGGCATTGCGGCGTGGCAGAGTGTCCTCAGGCTCCCCTGCAAGCACTACTTCCATGGGGACTGCATCAGGCCGTGGCTTGCCATCAGGAACACTTGCCCTGTGTGCCGCATTTGAGCTCCCAACGGGTGATGCTGATCATGATTCGCGACGGAGCAGGACTGGTGTGTGTCTGTGGCGCAACAGAGCGCACCAGCGCAGGTATGCTACTGGCCTTTGTTTTGGTGCGAAAATATCAATTTAGTTTGTAAAATGCAATACAATGATTTCTACTCCGCAGTTCCTATACTCACTTATTGCCATGCTTGTTCGAAATGAATGCTGTTCAGGAAGTAACTATCCACTAAAAAGGGATGGGGGCAACAATATGGTCATATGGATTCTGATTATTTCCCCAAAATTAAAATGTATACAAGCTATGCCCTTTTTATAGCAGTGCAGCACATATAAGCCCACCAAAAAGCTCATATATATATATAGAACTGGGTAAAGCACAAAAAAATAACTTTGCAAGGAACCAAGGATTCAGAAAGTCTATGCATGAGCAGCAAACCACAATTGTTATCAAACCACCTAGCAAAAGGTGGGTATAAGTTCCTGTGGTGGTTACTGGATGCTTGCAGTCAGACTTTTCTACAGCGCGTCTTTAATTGAAGGGGCGAAGGGGTGGGGCTTATAAACTTGTTTCAAGGAACACTTGACAATCTGTATGCATATGTAGTTGGAAACTCATGGTTTCTGCATCTGCTAGAGAAACAATCATTGCTGTTGTTTGAAGCTCCATCTGCTTTGGAGCATCCTAAAGTCTTAACTTAAATCAGCTAGCTTTTAGGTGGAAAATTATCACATCACCAAACAGTCACTTTTGATTTATCTATTCAGCTCCAGCAGCTCTTTGAGGTCCTCAATGCCATCTGTGATATCTTTATTGGGATATCATGAGCTTTTTAGTTCCCTTTGTACTGTTCTCTGCTTTCTTAGTGGGCCAAATTTAAATGATTAGATCATGTACCATGTTAAGGAACGCCATCAATAGTTTCTTCTCCTTCATTTATCCCTTGATTTCACGGGTATCACCCAAGAAGCACAGAACTGAGCATCACTTTTATTTGGATGGCTGCCATCTATGTGCTGTCACGGTGCCATTTCAATAGACGTGGATGGTGATTGCTTCATGTCAGCCGATCCCATTTGGCTTTTTCTGCATCAGGATTCTGCGTTGGCCCACAGGAGCAAAATATCAATATTATACATTTGCTAATTTCGCACACATCCAGTTGTTTTAATCCATATTTATCTTTTTTTTTTGAAGAAATAGGAGGGGCAGAGGCGTAGTGCCCTTCCTGATCTACTTTCTTGTTCTCTTAAAAACTTGTGTATTTGGATTCCATCTTGCAAATTTTGAAATGGTTAGAGTTGAATATGTGCAGACATTCAAACATGATGTGGTGTGTCATGTTACTGGGAAACTTTTGTTAAGCTATTTAGTTTTTTTTTTTGGCTGGATCTTACCAAGGTGAGTATTTTTCTGTTCCTTTGCAGGTTTTGGTTAGATTTCAAAATATGCTATCCAATATTGTACTTATGTTGTTTTCACTTTGCATCTCAAAAAAAAAAAATGCCTGTCTTCCTCATTTGCTAAGGCTCCTTTGATGCTTTAATTAATTATTTTTTTTACTACGGTTCTGTGACCTGACAAATCTTATATTGATAGAGTGGAGGCGCAGGCACTGGCGCTGGCAGTGGAGTCACAGTAGGTGCGGGAGCTGATGCAACTGAATGCTCGGGAGAAAATAGACTTGAGCAAGGCACATCTTGATAAAGCGGGGAGACTGACTGATGCCGGCAAAACAGGATTGCAAACTAACAAATTGAAGGCGACTTCCTGTCAGCGGCAGCACTAATAAGAACACCTTGTCACTGATCATTGATCATTAACTACTATGTTTGTATGGCATTTCAACCTCTGCAGCAGCTTGATCTCAGTTTCTTTCCATGTCCAAACTCGCTAGCCTTTTCGACATGTTAGTTTGGCACGACATAGTAAACTGCTCCAAATTCTCTTTGTAAGTAGTTGAGTATTCTTTGGAATGCTGTGCTCCAGTGGGATGAGATGCCCGGTGTTGCCAGTTGCCACTGCCCACTGCGGCACTGCCTCTTCATGTTTCATGCCCTTCGTTAAGCATCCAGTGAACTGATAAATCTCTGGAGTTTCAATTATAAACTCTCTAAGCACATTCAAGTCTTGCATGATTTTTTTTTTTCTTGATCTATTTTGGTGTGTAACTGTGTAAGTGCATCCTTTCGAGCATGCTGGGGAATGGGAATAAAGAAAAGCACCGGATCAGTGATGATCAGGCACTTTCCTCGTACCGAGTCTATAAGGCGTAAGGCCCACACAGCTTTCTCTGGCCAGTGACCACGGTCAAAAAGGCCCCATATGGCGGGCTCATCCTAATCACAGGTAAACAGCGCCTTCCCAGTGCTCGCCGGCGTGAGAGGCAACTGCACGATGAACTTTGGAGCTCTGGACCATGGAGCACTACTCGCTACCTTCAGCTTCAGGCTTCAGTTGGTGAGTTGGGGACTCAAATTTTTCTTGGTTTTCCTTACGATTTGTAGTCATACTATTTGCCATTTGTACTAGTGAGACTTTAATCCTTCGTTTTTGAGCAGAGCCTTTCTTTCTATTGTGGGCTATCTGTTATGGTATAACTGTACTATGCACACCAACACATGACAAAGTTGAAAGAGGCAGAGATTCTGGTGAACAGGTCACCCTGTCGACAAATAAAGCTACCCACTAATGCCCAGGGAAAGAAAGTGCTGTTAGGAACTGCCTTGAAATGCCCCGGGTCAACTTGTCAGATTTATACCAAAGCAAAGAAAGCTTTAATTTGCCATGCAGCTACACAGCTCCATTTTAGATTTTACCAACAACTCATCATGTTTCTCGAACACGCAAAAAGGTTTACGCAACTTTATATTGAGATCGATAATTAGTGAACGTTACAATGACGCGCCATGAACGGGCAGTTAGTTAGTGCTATACAATAGGCTCTCTGCATGCCCTCCCTAGTACTGAAGTTTACCAACTCATATTAGTCAAAGAAAAAAAAAGGAAGGCTCCATGAAAGAATATAGGTACTGCAAGTAATAACCTCCTATATATGTATATGCTCCTACTCCTTGCACAAATGGAGCATCAAATTAGTAGCATTTATCTACTTATATACTACAAGACTACTAGGCAGGCACAATACTGTGCGATTCTTTCAAACTAGCCACCTTTACTCAGGGTCTCTACTGCAGCTGCAGCTCAGCTTCAGCTCCCAGCTCCCACTCCCACTTCCATCTCACTGAGCCTTCTCTGCAGTCCAGCAGCTTCTTCTCTGAGCTTGGCGTTCTCACGAGCCATGGCAGCATGCTTGGCGATCACGTGGTTGAGCTCAACAAGAAGCTTGTGGTTGGTGCCCAGGAGCTCGGCGACCTGCAATGAGAGCTCGTCCAGGCGCCTCTGCTTCCTCACGCGCGACCTCTTCGCGGACTCACGGTTCGACGCTAGCCGTCTCTTCTTCCTCTCGTCGTTGCCACGCCTCTCCTGGTGGTGGTTCTCCGCCGCCGCGGCTGCCGACACCGAGCTGACGGTGGTGGTGGTGCCATTGCAGCTGTATGGGTATGGATCGAGGTCGACCATCATGTCGAACGAGCTGAAATCGTAGATAGGATCATTGTTCTGAATCTGTGGTAGGAAAAGGCTGGTCAGGTCGAAGCCAGGGAGGCATGCTAAATTGGCTGCACAGTTTTGCTGCTGCATGTCTGAAACTCTGAAGGAGTAGGCTTTGGATGCTTGTTGCTTGGTGGTTTATTTGCAATGTGGACAAGGAAAGAGGCAGTGGTGGTTTACTGCAAATTGCAAAGGAGTGTCTTGGAGCTGATGAATGGAGGGGGGAGGATGAGCAGGGAAGTGTTCCTTTAAATCGCCAAGAAACCAGCCAGCCCCAAAAGCAGAAGACACTGACCCACCTATGCTGTTGTAAGCAAAATTTGCTTTTCTAACTTTGTGGCTGTTTGAGATTATCGTCTTCATTTATCAGAGACACAGCCATTTGGCATTTTGTTGTAAATGTGTCAGCGTCATGAGGAAAGGCTACGACTTTCTCAAAAACGCCTTTTGCTGTGGAAATTCTGTCGAAAGTTACAACTATTTTGCTCTGTTCTAGTTCTAGGTACAGTATGCAAAACACCAACAGTTAAATCATGCCGTCAAATGTGCATGTGATGTGAGTGAGATTACCTGGGAAACAAATTAAACAGCTAGGTTAGAAGTATCCTTTGTCCATGCATTTGCAAAATAGAAATTAAATACAGGGAACCTAACTTTTGAAACGAAAAGAACTGAGCCAACAACCAATTAGGACCTGCAAGCAGTAACACCACAGATTTACAGTGAACAATAATGCATTGTTGCAATCATACAGCCATGTATTGCGTGCTTTGCCCAATCTGTTTCTTGTGACCAAGTAATAAAGCCATTGCCTTGTATGTCCTTTCATGTCGAGATTGTGACAACAATACCTTTAGCAAGGCAGCTAACAAGTTAAATGAGGTCGTCCACTACTGTGCAATGTTGCGTATGACTTGAGAACTGTTTGGTAAAATATATTGGCTACTTCTTTCTCTAAAAAAAAAATCTTTTGGTTGGCTACTTCATACTATAGCGTTTTTCCAGATTTAAAGTGAGTTGTTGGCTGTTGCCTAAAAAACTACAAGGGAGACGCGCTGTCATTTCTGAATGCCATAATTGATACCGTGCTTTTACTAAGCAGTTGTGATTCTTTTGTAAGCTCTAGAATAGATTACAAAGCTTGTTGGACACAACCACATATGGACAGTTGCCTCAAAAACAAACACACAATCAGATACTAGGTAGCCTAGGAATATCATTGAAAGCTTTTTCATACTAAACCACCTAAAGTGGCAATGATTATTTCACAAGAACATTTCAAATTCTTATGAAAACTTGCATGTGTCTAATTGTCGATAGCAGAACTAGTTGCTATTTGGACCTACTAACAGTCATAAATACTATATGTTGCTGTCGACCAAAAGGCAATAATTAGTGACTTTTGTTGACCGTCTTCTTTTCGCTCACCATCCTTTTTCTTTTCATATATAGCTGTCAGGAACACAAGATTAGCTGCATTTCTCTTCACCATGCACGTTCCACTGATAAAACTCTCTACTTTCAGATGATCTTCATATATACAAGGGGGACTTAAATTTTGTCTTCATGCAGAAAACAACAGTACTGAATTATGTTCATGAACAGTGTTCCCTGAATGTCTCTTTTGCATGTATATACCTTGTCACTGTCTATTTTGTTACTTTTGTTTTGGTTGTGGTGACATATTTAGGTTGTTGTTCTTGAGATGAAAGTATACTTTCACCGCACTGGAATTTATTGGCCACAACAGGGACTTGGATTGGTCAGGTCCTAGTCGGCCAGTACACATCTCCTCCAAGGCTAAGCATCTTGCGTGAGGAAACTAGAAACCATTAGCCTACGCAAGGGGCCTGTCCTTTGCAAATTTTTGAGCACATCAGCACCTAAAAGCACTTTTACGATGACGCCACTTGGTCCTTTATCTGGACAATCATTTAATTATACAATTGATATTGTAGGATAGGGATGTGATTTGTGGGCTACGTACCTTTGGCACCACAGTAGTTAGTGCCTTGAACTTTAGACGCACCTGTCCCTTTGCTACAATTGCAAATTAGTATATATGTAACTCGAATGTGCAGCATTTTGTGTTGTTTTATACCACCATTACACCATACATTGGTTTTGATTTGTAAATTCTAGAAAAGGAACAATGGGACGCATATATAATCGCTGATAGGATCTCAATGCTGAATCCTGTCATTGTCCTTATGAGATTAATTTAACTAAAGTACGTATCACTTTAGTAAAGAAAATGTTGGTGGGTACTTGAAGGCAGTGAGCCTTGGATGTAGTCCAAAGCAGTGCATTTTTCCACAAGCTTCTAATTTTCTGGTAGCCAGTAATGGCTCATAAGTCCCCCCATCCCCTCTCTGAAATAAAAAGGATCAGTAGGTTGACTCCATTCTTTTTATATATATAAAAAAAAAAAATCTCTGCGTGTGAGAAGAGAGGGTCCCTTTCTTCTTAGCTTAAAGAGAATTCTTTTAATTGGGATCTGTATCAACTCCACATGATGCTTAGTTTCGATTCATACAATCTGTCATAGAGGACAGATACGATGCATGTGCTTGCAGCTGATCAACTTTAGATATCCAACCCATGATTGAAATTCAGTTCAGTGTGCAAGAAGATGCTACCCTCATTTTCGTTTGCTCCCTCTAGCTTACTAACATTGTTTTGATACTGTTCTTAGTCCCATGGTCCATGGGAGAAGTGTTAGACTGTTCACATCCGTGAAAGCATATTGTGTATCTTGATGCTCATCAGCGACTAAGTTTGTTGCTCCGTCTCAGTAGGTACTGTTTTGCTGTCCATGGCCCTTATCTTCCTAGCTAGAGCCATAGAAGGTGCCTAGTACTTGTATAATCCAAACTCTCTTCCACCGTTGTCGGAAAGATGACTGAATGATCCACCCTTCTTTGCCCTTTATTTTGCTTAGAAAGAAGGCCAGGACAGTATGCTCTTCCTTTCTGTGTGTTTCCTCTCCTGCTCGCTAGCTGCCCCGGATGTTCATTCCAGCGGTAGGCAATCACTGGTGGAGCAACCAAAGCAAAGCCATGATCTTTGCTGGGCGTCCTTTTCGACATCGGTCCTTCTCCCTGAAAATACAATGAACCACTGATGTAAAGATGCAAAATGTCTACAAATTAATAACACATCTAAAGCTTTGCTTAGGCTGATAAGGTGTCTACTAAAGGAGGCGGTAGTTAAGAAAAGCTTTTGATTCTGCCCAAAAGCTGGTCAAGATGTATCGGTTGATTTGCCTGCTGGTCAAAATATACCGGTTAATTTGCCTACTGCAGTGCTGCTGGATGTAGCATTGCTTTAGCCTAGACTGTCAGAGACAGTTTTTCACTTTTCATTGGAAGTTCCATCACATCCTTTCAGCTGAAAAAATGGTATGGAGTTGCGTTGATCTCATATGTATGTTCGGTATTAAGATCATAGCACTGACATTTGCACAAGATTGGTCTATTTGAATCCTCAAACACTTGTGTATTACATCTAAATACAGCAGTGTGAGAAAAATAACAATAAACCTGTGATATAGTATTTCCTTTTTTTTTTTCCTGCAATCAGGCCAGGCTACAAACTAAATAAAGTACAGAATACACAAGTAAATGGCCGGCCTTTTTGATGACCTTATTCAAAAAAGAAAGAATACTTTGACACATAGCTAATCAAGACACTATGAGAATAAAAATTGTGATGCCAACTATTCACTATCCACCATATGATGTCTGCATCCGCTGCCAAGACCCCTGCTCATCTTCTTATTTGTCTGCCTTCGAATAATGACAAGGTGCTGTTCTCTTGTTGCTGCCCATGAATCAATCAGTTGAAGTTTAGCAGCAAAATTAGACCATATCATGGATGCAATGGCAAAACTTCTCACTGTCACCAAGAACAAAATGGACCGCAGCAAACTAGATGGATGTATCTGTCTTTGTTCCATGTCAAAATTTGCTGGTCCAGCAAGCATGCAGCTGTCAACTATAGTTTGGTAAAGATAAGATATCAAGCACTGTTCACGCCTTGCCGCCTCAACTTTAGATTATTAGGGCTGCATATGAATGCCTGATGTTTTCATAGTGTGTTCTTCAATCTAGAAAGGAGATTCAAGTGACTCATCCCAAACATCTCCACTTGCATTGGAAGCATCTTCACCATCTTCTTCCATCGCCAATCTTACATACTCTCTTCGTGCAAAACGATCCCAGTCTGTTAATGATGGCTCTTCACGCATCTGCACTCGGATTGGAGGAAAGCAGAGGTGTTACAAGTGACAGACCGTTCATGTGAGATTATCAATGGATGTTATAACAAGAATAGGAACTCGACTCACTTGGCGGATGAGGAATGGATCCCTAGCTTCAAATGCCATAAATTTGTTCAGATTAAAAAGAGAATGTTGAAGAAATGCCCAGACAGTTTGCACCTTCGAAGTCTTTCAATGTCAAATACCTATCATTCTGGAACAAATTTAATGCATAACAAATTCAGCATAAAATGTTTATAATTTGGCAAATGCACAAAAGTAATAAAAAGCAACCTCAGGTCCAATCATATCAATGAGCTGACACAAGATGTCCTCAAATAGAACGGGTTCCTGGGCCATGCACTCCATGCGATGAAGTTGCTCCTCAAAGAAGAACTGTAGTTCAATGTGTGTAAGTATGCCATTGCCATCCAAATCTAGACATTTGAACCTGAAGAGATGACAGCACCAAGCAAAAATATGAGAACTTTTGGATGTTATATTGGCCTGGTTTAGGATTTATTAGTTGATGAAGCTTGTACTGAATCATAGAACCAACTTTCCTAAATGGCAAGCAAATCAAATTCACATGACAGTGTACACTGATGTATTTTAGGTTGAGGATCAAAGGCTACCCTAAACAGATATATACAAATCTTCTCCTTTTAGAATTGATCTCGCAGTCAGGAATGAATTGTTTCGTACTTTCTTTACTCATTTTCACTTCTTAATGTGAATAGAGGGTCAAGTTGACTAAGGCCCTACCAAAAAATTGATGAATGTATCCAAAACCACACATTCATATCTTAACTCAATCTGTAGAAAAGGAAACCTTTGCTTCAAGGACCATTGATGAAGAATTCTACCTGGATGGGATGACAATAAGACCAACAACCAGTATAGCTGTGACATTTATTTCAATTGAAGTTGCTCTATTCAAGGTAAGGGACCTTTTTATGCCACTACACTTTTTCTTTCTGTTGACTAGTTTATAATGAGCTCATCATTTAACACTTTTCTTTCCCAAATATCCTTTGAACAAAGATAGATAGTTCTATATAATAAAAACACTATCCACCATATGTTTTTCTATATCCCTTAGAAAGGATGTTCTAGAAATGTTATACAGAGATGGTTCCGATGGTTACATGATACCAATATACAGTGAAATCATACGATCATAAGTGATGCATAAGCATTCATGATAGGAAATGCATAAACGTAAACACTATAGTACACTGAAGATGGAGCATTGATTAATTTTTTTAAAAAGGTATTAAACCAAACATCAGCAACATACCAATATTCTTGGCTTGGCGCTGATGATTTGTCCTCTTCAGACAATATAAAATGGACGAAATCTTCATAGCCCATTTTCCCTTCAACCTTACTGGTAAATTTCCTAGGAACCTACCATATATCCATTTTAAACTATCAACATACACTCAATAAAGTGAACCTGAAGATAGCTAAAAAAAATGAAATTGGTATGGCATAAAGGAAAACTAACCTCTGAAAAAATTCTATCTACAATCCTATATGTCAATGCATGATTTCCATACTTAATAAGATTTTCTTTATCAATAAAGAAGTCGTGGTCTGTGTCCAGCTCCCAGAACTTGCAATATATCACATAGAAATGCTCATATGAGAAATACCTGCAGGGGAAAATAAACAAGAAGTTCAATGTGTTGCATAATGGAAGCTTAAGGTTCCCATAGAGAAAAAAAACTGCACATGAGAAATTCTGTAAATACAAAGGAGCAGAATTGTTAGAACTTGGATTTGAAGGTGTCACCTTAAAACTTTATTGATATCCTCTTCATCATCAGCGTGCCTGAGTGCACTGAGTAGATTTCCACGCTTCAGCTCCCTAAGCGTTAGATGTCCACTTCCAATTCGATTCAGTGAATAGAATATTCTATATACGACAGTCTCAGCTGACAAATAATGTTGTATAAGCCAAGGAAGATAGAAGATGGCATTTGATATAATCCACAAATATCATAGCATGGCAAAGACAGTTTACCATATCTTTCTTGAAATTCAGGTGTGCTCTTTAAGAACTCCAGACCAGGATGGTTGTCCAAAAGGTCTTTCAGAATCGGTTTAAAATCCTCCTAAATGAATCCAACCAATCATTATGAAGCATTGATTAGAGAAGTGATCAACCACAAACGTGCTTTGATGAAATAATCCATTGCTAGTCTTTTTACTGTATGATATGATGTTTATGGGAACAAGAGATGGATACCTTTGTAAGGTAATTGTGAGTCTGTTGCTTCAGAATTGTGAACACTTGGGTTGCACTATCCAGACTCATCAAATTGCTATTCACCCAGAAATCAATGAAGGCATCCCTGAAACAGTTGAAGTAATGCCATTTCTATTAACTTTGTATAATGCGGACAATCAAATTGTGCATCGCCAACAAGTACCTTGTCACGAATCCCGTGCTCTCCTTGTCTATCTTATCGAAGAGGACAGTGGTAAAGAATGTCGGTAGCTTGCAGAGTTCCCTGGTGACCATCCGAAATTCTATTGTGCAACCAAAAGAGGCATCGAAAGAAAACTATTAGATGAATGCCTCACCACAAACTACTGTGATCAAGACAATGGCCAATCTCAATTGATTTGAGAAGGGAAGCATGAAACTGTCTTATCATGAGCATCACCACTAACCAACAGATGATTTCACGAATTAATTAAATTGAACAAAAATGCAGATCGAATTTGGCGCACCTGGAGCCCGAAGACCATTTTGAGTGGCCGGCGAAGAGCTGATCAACTGTCGAAATGCATTGCTTCTTCACCTCGTACGGCGGTGGCCGGCCATCTTGAAAATAAAACTGGGCGAACAAAACACAAGAACCCCGATTGCTAACTCAACCATGACAATCAGCGAATACGATTGCATGCAGATTGGATCAAACGAGAAGCAAAAGTCTGATCCGATCGAGGAATGACGCGGAGCATTCATTACCTGCGGAATGACCTCCTTGGCGGGGCGCGCGGTCGGCGGGCGGAGCGGCGACGCGGAGCGGTTGGGCTGGCCGCCGGCGCCAAGGCTACTAGGCCTCCGCGAGGCGCGGGGGACCTCGGTGAGAGGCGGCACGGCGGCTCCCCCCAGCATCATGGATGGCAGCATCGCGGCCGCCCCGGCGCCGCCGGCGCCGGTGGCCTTGGCCTTGTGCACGAGGCTGGCGAGCAGCGCGGCGGTGTCCGGGAGCGAGAGCCAGTGCGCGAAGAGGCGGTCGAGGACGCCCCGCAGCGCGGGGGCACCCGGCGCCGGAACCTCCGGCGGCAGCTGCAGGAGATCCACCTGCAGCGGCAGCGCCGGCACCTGCGCCGCCGCGCTCAGATCCGCGGCCACCGGCGCCTCCACCATCCCGTACGTCGGACCGATCCCCCTGTCCTGTCCTGCGCCGCCGATCCGGCTCCGGCTCCGGCGCGCGATCCCGTGGCGGCGCGGGGCGAGGTGGCGTCGGCGTCGGCGTCGCCTGGTTCTTGAAACGCAGGCGAGCGCGTGGGCGTGGCGCGACGGACGCGGTGGCTGGCTAGTTACCCGCTGGCTGCACGGATCTCGACGCAGTCTGAGCCGTCGGATGATCCATCGTCGTCGCCTGCGTGGCACGTGTTGCCCGGGTCAACGGCGTAGGGATGCAGTCAGTGATGCATGTAGACTTGGACAACTACACATGGTAGCATGATGCCATGCATTACGTTTTCTTGTTTATATAAACTTGTTAGATTAGATCTATCACCTTTGAATATTCTACGTACCATGATTCTACATCATTTGTGTTCACTCTGAAAAGACTCTGAATGTATGATTTTATATAGAATGTTGCTGGTGAATATCTTGATGTTGCAAATGCGTGCAGTGAAAAAGAGAGAGAGAGTTTTTAACGAGTTTTACTAGGGAATTGTAGAAAGTGAAATTGATAGTGACAATCCATCCATTATGTGCTTTCATGAACCAAGATCATGATACATGCAAAATGTGAAGGAAAAAAGAGAGAGAACAAAAGTTGAATGAAATGATGAGATGAGATACATACCATATGAGAATTGAGATGAACTAGATGTAGGAAGAAGGATGAAGAAACAACCTTGAAGGATGATCACTTAGTGTCTAATAAAAAAACAAGGGGCAAAGAAAGAAGTAGCAACGGAGGCGAAAACGGACCATAAATAGAGTTAGTGTGTTTTGGGTTGAGAAAAAAAAAAGTGGATGGATGCAAGGGAAAGGAGGGGAGAAGAAGTAGGGCTCGAGGAGCACCGGGAAGCTCGGACATTAGGTCCCCCTAGTATAGCCCCAATTCACCAATGTGTAAAAATGAACAACACATTATTCACTTGAACTTTTGTAAGGCAAATTCTGTTTTTTTTTTTTGCATGTTATAAATACTTTGACACCTAATTCTGTCTCCTTTTTTTCTTGATAACTTGTCACCAAACCTTTTGTTTTTGCCCTTGTGGAACCCATGTGGAAATCTAACTTGTACATGTTCATTTGAATTTTTCAAGAGCTTCCACTTCAATTCCCCTCTGCTCGCAAGCTAGGGCCCTTCGGCTTGCCATGTCTGAACATTGGCACTTGCCGGACGATGAACAGTTCAGATATATTGGTAAAGATTGGCTGCTACCGCTGGACAAACACTCGATGGAAGTACACATTCTTTGGCGGTGTTGGCAAGTACATAATAGCATTACTCGTGAGACAGGGCCTATATATTCATGTGGCTACATCTGTTAGCATTTTGCTGAGCTACACGAACAACCTTGAGGCAATAGGGCAAGATGTACTAGATGATTAAGAAAGGAAAGCAGGAAATCCAGAAAGATAGAAGAAGTGCATTCAATGTCCATCAGCCCGTCCAGCAAACACATCATTGAATTGAGAGCCTCCACAAGAAGAATGGGTCAAGCTAAATGTGGATGGCTCTTACCTTGAGATAACTGCTGAAGCCGGTGTGGGCATAGTTGCAAGGGATAGTAGGGGGACGATGATTTTAACTGCCTAGACATACTTTGAAAAATGTAGTAGCACAGCTGAGGTCGAAGCCATCGCCTATGTTTAAGGTCTTCATTTGGCAAGTCATTAGGGCCGGCCTTCCCTAGGTAATAGTTGAATCGAACTAGTTATATCTTCATTGAAAAATCATATGACAGACAAGTCAGAGATTGGACATATTGTAGGGGAGGGCGAGAAGTTGGACCAAGTTGATGAATAAGTAAAAGTGTTCCCAAATAAAAAGAGAGTGTAATCAAGTGGCAAATGCCTTAGCGTCATTAGCTAGACGTCGTAAACACTCTGCGGTTTGGCTAGGATAAGTGCCCGCGTGCGCTTTGCCTTTCTTTCATGCCGATGGTAATTTGCCAATGACTAGCTAATAAAGCCTCTCTCTTTGCTTGCAAAAATAAAAAAAAAATCCCCTCTTTATATGTGCATTTTGAAATGTGCTTGTGTGTACCAAAAAATGTATTATTAGTGCCAATTGTGAACAAGAAAATTTATGCATTGGTTTGTGTGTTGCAGTCACGGGGATTTTGTGTCTCTGGGCTCACCTCATATTCACCGAGGATGTTCCTGTTTAGTTTCGGTAGACGATGAGGATTTTTGTCGATTAACGTGAATGTTGTACCAATAAATATATTTAAGTATACGATTCTTGTTTTGTTTTGAACAAACTAGGGGGTGATTTAAGCTGGATTAATTGCCATAAATATTGTTTTTTTAGCAAAATTGCAATAAATATATTGGTAAGGCAAAAAATAATAAAATCAAAACTTCCCTTTTAGGGCCGTCGCGGATCAAAAGTACTACTTGACATCTCTCTCGCGCGCGCGTGCGGGTCTTGTTATTGGGCTATGCAAGTTTGTTGGTGATGTCTGCTGCTAACGTCGTTGATTTAATTGGCCCAGTTCTGCTCTTGTGGTGGCCCGGCCCAGCCCGGCGTCAAATAGTGCTACGGATGAATGCATGGTTGCGGCTGGTCAAGACCCGACGACCGGACCGGCGACCGGCGATCTTCTCCGGCGGCAGAAAGGCGCTTGTGAATTGTGACCGGCCGGCCGTGGTCGCCGATACACGTAGGAGTAGTTCGGTACGCGGCGGCGGCGGCGGCGGCGGCGGCGGGACAACCGAAGCCGCACCGCACGTGCGTACAAGTCTCTGGTTTTGACATCTGCCCACAGCTTGCCGCGTCTCCCCGTGCTTTGACGACGTACGCCTTCGGCCGGCCTCAGCTTGCCGCGTCGATCTCCCCGTTCGGCTGGGATTGAATAGCTTTAATTAGCCTTAGGTGAGAGAGAATAAGCTGAAAAAATCCGGACGAAATTACGTAACTGCACATTGCCCCTGTGTGTATAGCAAGTTCTTGTTTATAGCAGTGGTGCAAATTGGTGAGAATTAGGTACACCTTCAAACCTTTTTAGTTTAAATATTTATACTATTTATTTAAATTATTTTAAAAAACTAGTGCAAACATTTGAACTAAAGAGTTTTGGAGGTGTATTTTGCACCCTTAGTTTATATATATTTCTTTTCAAATTAAAAAAAATTTTTCCTATATTTTTTTGTTATACACAATGTCTATGTAGTTACATAGTAAAATAAATGCATCTAGAAAAGCCAAAACGTCTTATAATTTGAAACGGAGGGAGTACTATAAAACTAAGGGTGCAAAGGGATATCTTGTACATAAGTTTTTCCGGGATATATTTTTTTTTTTAGGACAAAATGGTCTCCAAAACTCAACTTTGACCTTTCTTACTATAAAAATACTTATAGAGATGTGATATATGTATACTTTTATCAAAGTATTTTTTAAGACAAATCTACTCATGTAATTTTTACATTTATAAACTCAACAACTTAAAAGTTATTGATGATTTATATTCCCGATGTTTGACCCAAACCTTGTCCAAAAACGATATCTAATACCATCCCGAAGGAGTACATAGTGCAATGATGGAAGGAATGGGCAGGCATAACCAACCTCTCTAGCTTGAAATACTACCGGTCTCGATCGGCAAATTAATGCACGCATGATGCTGATCGATTTATCGTGCTCAACGAATACAAGAAGAGGGAAAGCGATAATGATTCCGTCTGTAACTGGTGCTTGCCCACATATATATATCTAGTGGCCTCTGACTTCAGCAGCACCAATACAACCGAACTGATCATTCAGCTGGCTCTATCTATATATCTATATCTAAACTTTTAGTAAGCTAAAATATATAGCTACTACTGATGAGCTCCACGCATGCATGTATTATGAGCACGTACTAGAGAATTATTCAGTCCGATCCATTGAGTTGTATCTTGCCATGCGAGCAATTCAGTACCCTTAGACCCTGTTTGGTTGAGGGACTTTTTAGTCCCTGAGATTAAAAAAAGTCCCTAAAAACCAAATAGGTAGGGACCTTTTCTCTATTAGTACTCTCTTAGAGGGAATTTTTTTATTAGTCCCTGGGATTTAAAAAAGTCCCTAGAAACCAAACAGGTAGAGACTTTTTTCTCTATTAGTCTAAAAAAAAAAATCTCTTGGAAGGAATTTTTTATTAGTCCCTGAGACTAAAAAGTCCTAGGACTTTTTAACCAAACAACCCCTTAATTTGGAGGGTACTGCTTCAAATTGAGCCACTATTACTTCAAATTCAAAGCGATCAATTTGACCCCTCCTTTGTCAGGGACTCATTTTCTCCAAGAAACCGTTTCTGTCTTCTCTATGACCACGAGAAACCTGTTTTTCAGCTCGTCGTTCCTGCAGGTCTCGATCGAGTAAATCTAGCTATCTCGTCTGGTCTTTCAATCGAGATAAATATATATACACCTTCCATTACAAGGGTTCACTGTTTTGTTTCTCTGCAGAGATCGACCGTGCCCTTTTTGGTACTAGGGTCCGTTCCCAGACACTACGGGAACAAAACCACATCGTAGGAAACTAGAATAGCCAATTGATCGACAACAAAAAAAGTGAAGAAAACCGAAATATGTATTCATTCTAGGGATGCTCGATCGATCGTATGCGGCAAACAAAACATGGTGCGCTTAGCTAAGCAAAAGCCTTTGGCATGCAGCAGCAGTTTCAACTCATCGATCACTAGTCATTGTAGCTATAGCTGCTGCTGTCTACCTAGCTAGTGCTTGATGATGGCCATCAACACCATCATGGCTCAGCTCTGGGTTTGTTTTCTCTTTTCGGATTCGGAGTTCCGGATAAGGACGGAGGATTATAGTGCTCCCTGACTCGTTAGGCAGCTCTGAGGCAGATAGATGCAGAGAAGCTAATTTTACCTTTATTATTTCCCCCCCTGCTTCTTCTCTTCTTTATTTGGTTTCGAAAGCAATTAAAGGGCCCCGGATTAAAGCTGAAAGTGACTCGTATATCATAATACTGAATTATTGATTGTCTCTTAATAATTATCTAATCGATGAAGACAATAATCCACACTCAATTACAAGGAAAATTGATGCAACCACAAAACAGGTGATTCATTATCAATTAGCTTGCAAATTTTCTGGCCTCAACTCAATCAAGTTCTGCACAACACATCTTTCCTCATTTTACGTGCAGAAGCAATCCATGGCAGCAAATGTCACATAACTATACACTAATACGAAAGCATGCAACAATTGAAAAGAAGTCAGAACAAAATCGCTTCTCTGATCGATGATGATCAAGCTTAGTCTTTTTTGCGCGTGATCGCCGCGCTCGTTGGATCGCTCGTTCTCGATCTTGCACACCAGTCAAAGGGCGCCGATCGAGCAGCAGGCCGAGAAAGCCTACACGGCGGCGGCGGCGTCGTCCTTGCCGTCCTTGCAGAGGCTACCGTACCGTACTGCTGCGGCGGCGGCGGCTTGGCCGCCCCATCGGCAGCGTCAGTAGTAGTAGTGAAGCTGGCAAACGGCGCGGCGCTGGCGAGGAACGACGGCGCGCTGTGTCCGGCCATGACGACGAGCACCTTGGGCACGGCGTAGTCCTCCCTGTCGAGCGGCGTCAGCACGCGCGCACGACGGACATGACGCCGCCCGGCTCCGCGCCGCCGCGGCGGCGTTCTGCCTCCTCGTCCTCCCTGCGGCGGGAGCAGAGGAGCACGGCCAGCGCCACGGCGATGAGCGCCATCACCACCGCGAAGCCGATGAAGAGGTACGGCGTCGGCGTCGACCAGAACGGCGGCGGCTGAACGTGCCCGTACGCCATGGACGCCGGCTGCGGCACCGAAGACGACGACGACGCGCCACCACCAGCGGCGTCCTCGCCCATCGCCATCGCCATTCTTGCGAGCCTCATATCCTCTCAAGATTATGTTTGTCTGTGTGCTTGCTTGCTTTTGTGCTGATGATGGCGGAACTAACAAAGGTTGGTTTGGTATGTATGCTTGCTATCTGTGTGTGTGTGTGTGGAAGATGAGGTGCAAGGAGAAGGGCCTTTTTATAGGCGGGAGAATGGAAATGCATGGAGATGGGGCCCGCTGCTGCCAAACTGTGTGCCCCCAGGCCGGGGTTCCTGTGTCCACCAGCTGATGGCGGATATATCAAGTGGGCTCATGGGTTTGGTATGGTATTTTGGTAGGGCAGGATTATGCTTGGTGTTTTTCCTTTGTCATTTCAAGGAGTGGCGATCTAATTTATTCATTTCATATTCACAATATTCGCAGGTAAAGCCTATTATATTAGGGTAGTAGCTAGAGTAGGTGGTTTGGTGCGGGATCCTTTATAAGGTATTCCAGCACGGGTGTGAAGTTGCATTTCTTATATATTACTCTCTCCGTTCCTAAATATAAGGCGATACATATTTCAAAATTCAAACTTGATTATTTTTTACTAAGAATTAGCCTAATTATATCAAAAGTTTTATTTATAAAAGTAGATGCATTAGATTTGTATTTAGAAAATACTTTCTAACGATGAAACTTTTGTTCCTGTAAATATTGTCAAAATATGTTCTTGAAAATCGCACAAAATCAATCACACCTTTATATTTAATTAGGACCAGATGGAGTAACAAAGATTACGCTTCTCTCTTGTTCGCACTAAAGAATCTGGGTTTTGCAGTTTTTTTAATTCAATTTCAGTAGGGGATGCCCCACTTGTTTCCCTAATAACAAAGGTGTAAATGATATGGATATTTTCTTACAGGCTGTCTAACTAACCGGAAGACTTAACCATCCAAACATCTAGTACCGTATCCGAATCTCAAGATTCGTTATGCGCACTTGGACCAGTCTTAGTGGGAGTGTCATATGAGTTTCATTCATTAAATAGTTTGCCACATAGGCATCTTCGATGACTTGACAAAGTATTTAAGGAGAAAGAGAAGGAATGAGTGTTATGAGAATGAAACTCTCGACACGATTATGAACTCTCTTTGAGTCATGCAATTATATGTTTATGAAACTATAGAATGGAACTTTGCATTGCGAGTGGTTGTTTCATGCAGAACGAATCACAGTTTTACCACTAAACTATGAGTCTCATTTCATTTTAGATGATATGACAACTTTGGAAACGACGTAAAGAAACTCTCCACTGAGGACTGATCTTAGCTAGTTAAGTCTGATATGATACTAGATTGGCCGACCGGCGACCGTCTATCGGGATACTTAAGTTTGGTCGATATTATTGATTCATATCTTACTTGACATAGGGGTGTTTAGTTGGTGAAATATTTTAGGTTAGGCTAATTTACCACTTTTTTTCGTTTGTATTTTGTATATTTTCTTTTGTCCCACCAACTTTTTTGAACTAAACGGGTTCATAGTTGATATTATTTGTATCTAAGAAATACTGTAGCAACCTAGCTATCTGTATTTAACCGTTTGTATCTGGTTCATTTAATATTTACACCCCTAGTTGACACAAATTAATTAGACTTGCTCAGTATGATGGTCATATAACACTGGCTTGGGCAATAATGTCGTCACTTGGCTAGTTAAGCATGGTTGTGGTGGCAAGAAGCGCCACTACGGGTTGTATGTGTGTGGCGTGCTCAGGCCGGTGTTTGTCGCGTTTCAACTACGCTGCGAAGATTCGGAAGAGCAAGGCCTGATGAATGATGGAACTACATACAAAAATGTTGGGTGAATAGACTGAAGATGCATAGGCTTTTTCTTCATAGATGCCCAAAGTAGCTAGTGGAATACCGGAATTAACATATATATTATCTTCTTCTGATCTTCTCATCAGTCCACAAATGAGAGGATGTAACGTACTATACGCATCTTGTATTAGTACGACGTCTATGGCACGCAACGGATTCTGCTAAAAATAATCAAACTAGCTATAGCTTGCAGCCAATGCAGTGTTCACATCACCATCGATCGATCGATGGCGAGATGCACGACACCGATATATTTTTAACGCAAGTCAAGTCACCCCCGAAACAATTCTTTCCACCCGTAAGCTTCAAGATTCTCGAGACTAACTAGAAGCCATTTGTGCAATGGTCTCCGCGTCAGCCCACAACACACACACGTCAATATTGCCATACATGAAGGCACGCACTAGCTATAAAAATATATAAGTTGTGTTGGCCGGCCAACAAGCCCCAAAAGAGTACTGTGACGATAAGAACGCATGCATGGTTAATAAAGCAAGGATATATTAACTTGATACATGCGATTCTTATTAACCAGAAATATATGACGACCGTCAAGGAATATTAGGCCTAAGCAACCCTAAAAAGATAGAGCTTTGTGCCTTCCTTTCGGCTCTTCAGAACTAGCTTTTGCCACGGGAGTCTTAGGAGCGACATTATGTGCTCGCAAGACCAACGAGTTCTTAGGAGCAAATATTGTTACTCACTGCTAATAAGCAATTTTCTAAGACGGTCTCTGTAATCAATTAATAGAGATATGCATTTAAGGGACTGTGACACCTAAGAGAAGGGTGAATTAGACTTTCTAAAAGCTATTTAACCAACTTGGCCTCTAAAAGTTCCACTTATCAAAACATATACAGGGTAATCTATCTTTTTTTTTTTTGAGAATGACATAGTACAACGCAGACACTCACAACACGCACGCACACTCACCCCTATGAACACACGTACGCAAAACCCTACCCCCTATGAGCACCTCCGAAGGGACTTTCTGGAGATTCTCGAAGTCACCATTGGCGCCTCGTCGTCGACGGGAACGTCGCTTACCACTTAATGCATAACGCCGGAAAATCCTAGGAAAATCCCAGGAAAAGGTGCGAGCACCAGGATTTGAACCCCAAAGTGTCCCTCTTGGACTATCCTACCATTGGACTGCAAGCCAATTCGCACAGGGTAATCTATCTAAGTGTGCAACAAAGGTTTTGCTAAATGTGTTGATATCTTTACCGCAAAAGAGTTATGAAATTTATGGTCCAATCCTATTATTAACATAGCAAGCTAGACTAGGGATGTAAAGCCCACAACTTATAGGAGCACAATGTAATGCAGTAGCTTAAAGAGAATGCAAACTCCCGAGGACTCCCGACTTTTTTTTAGGTATCGAGAAGCTCATGCCCTCCCTAATAATCCATGTTCGAGCCCCGTGTAAGGATGTTCTTGCAAGGGCCAAGCTCTTGGTCAGGTAACTCAGTGAACAACTCCCGAGTCTTCCCTACATGCAAGTAGGTCTTCAAGATGGCCTCTCCTAGACCGATCCAACGTGTTCTCCACTATAGGCTGCCACACAAACACAATTGGTGCGATGTTGCATTACTTATATATTGTCATGGGTTCATAACCATGATTAGTGATTGGTGGTCGATGTGTAGGACTTCGGTGGTTAGCACTCAAGATATGAGAAAGTTTATCCTGATTCGTCCTTCGAAGCCCTACGTCCATTAGAGAGTTCTTTGTGTATCACTAGCTCTAATCTAACGTTTCGATCCCATGGGACGAGAACTCTAAGAGTCTTTGTTTCTAAGGGTGCCCTTGCTCGTCCTTATACCTCCAAAAGGCAAGGAGCGTACAATTTGGATTTTCTCTAGGTTTCTTTATAGCCAAGGGAGTGCCCCATGCTTCATCATCGATCTACGAAATGTCATCCAGTTTAGCTAGGTTATTAATAATATGGATCACGGATGATGTATAAGAAATTTACGAATCCTGTTTGCCTCCTCTCTGTGTGACCGTATGGATCATATCATATATATGGATGGATATGACATGATCCATTCCAGGGTGCGTGGTCGACAGCATAATTTTTTGGTGGCCATTCGACAGTGACATACACTAACTAGTAGTAGCTGATGCAAGCGAAAGAGACGCACACCATAATCTAATTTGTTGCATAACATAACATAGTGCAGGTTGCTTGTTGGGTTGCTTTGCTAGTGCCGCCAATAATTCCTCTCTTCCTCCTCGGCCTTGCTTTTTGCAGAGATATTGGCGCGGCAACTTCCGGTGCGCCTGCGGTTCTTCACGAACCCAACCAACGCCCGTCCGTCGTTTTCTGGTCCCGGTCCCGGCCTGCCCGTAGGTGATTCGATCGGCTGTCCAACGCGTATGGGGCGATCCTGCATCAGCTCCAGCTTGCACCCATATCAACTGCAAAT
Source organism: Hyparrhenia diplandra (assembly GCA_015847255.1). Classification (NCBI taxonomy): domain Eukaryota; kingdom Viridiplantae; phylum Streptophyta; class Magnoliopsida; order Poales; family Poaceae; genus Hyparrhenia; species Hyparrhenia diplandra. The sequence continues at coordinate 123,412 of JADLZK010013196.1, read as the reverse complement.
ATATAGCTTTATTAGCTTGGTACTGTGCATCCATAATTTATACATACGGGAGGAACTGTACAAGAGCATCAGAAATTGAAATAATCGTCCTTGGATTCGCATTGCATCCAATAGATGTAAGACATGTTGGTTCCCTATTTCTGTGCTTTTTCTCTTGTTAGAATTTTATGAAAGGACATGTAAAATCCGATCGAGTAGTTATTATTAGCTTGAGAATATGAATTAGTATCGGTTCTCAACTGGACAACATATATAATAATAAGCCTAGGAACTAAGTAATCTATATATCCAAATAATAACACTCTCAAAACACAAAGACGGAGAGGTAGCTGCTGGGTAAGCACAATGATGGCATCTTGCTGGAGCTGTGGCCCATATATGTTGGCCACCTTCCTCACCTTTATCGGCGCATTTCACCTGCTCTCTCTGCTTCATGACAACACAACAGTAGAAGCCACCAATGGCAGCTGCTGCTTGCGGATATACACGACGACGGGGCCGGGGCTCTTGAGTGCCCTCTTTGGTATATGTTTAGGTTCTCTCACTTGTCGTCAGCAGGACACAGCTACCCGTCCGTCCTCTTTGCTTTGGGCTTGTGAGCTAAGAGCTGTGAGAGGATGGCGCGCAGGCAGCAGCAGGACGCACGAGCATGAGCAGTGTTTGGAGGGGCCGGGCCGGGTCATGTACCGCCGCTAAGAAACATCAACATTAACTTTTTTTTTTCGAAACCGGGACTTTACCCGTATTGCATTAAGAGAGCGAAGAGGCGAAACACTAACAAAAGGTACCGGCTAAAACAGTGGAGCCTCGAGTGTCGTACTAAGCGGGAAACAGATGTGCGACGAAAGGGCGCGACGATCAGCGTCTCGCGGCGGAGGTGCGTCCTTGGCACAGACGCGGGCGGGGGACGAGCACATTCAGGATCTCGCGCCTGTGCTGCGGAACGGGGCTCTAAAAAAAATCAAAGAGAGGTGATATTAACTCTTATGAAAACATGTTTTAGGCTCTCTAAACTTGTTAAGGGATACTACATGCAGATTAGTCCTTGAGCCAAGTGTTGGCCCTCGCGTCTCCCTTGGCAATGCCGCCGCCGCCGCTCCTGCGTCTCCACCACTGTCGGTCCCCCTTCCTTCCCCCTCCGGCATCACGCGGGAGAGGGTGGAGGAAATGAGGATCTATAGTTTTTAATAAGTTTTTCATTTGATTGAGATTGAATCTTTAGGGTCTCCATGCCGAATTTTCTAGTATTGGAGAACTATTTGTTCCACATGCTCCTCTCCGGCGATGGTGAGGGGCCAAGGTGGAATCGTTTTCTCCATGACGGATCTGTTGAAGATGAGGGCGACATCTATGGCGTCAACAACTTCAAATGTGACTTTGATGGCATGGAGACCTTTATTTTCGACGGCAACATCAAGGCAAAGATGATGCCGTTGTCATGGAATAATTTCCCCGGTCTCTTCTTTGTTTTCTTGTGGTTATATCTAACCATGATGAAATACCAGGGAGAATAAATTTCATATCAGTCTTCCTCATTCTTCAGTTGCAGAAAGAAGAAGGAAGGCGTAAGAAAGAAGAAGTTTCTCAACTCCGCCTGCAGGGATGTTGGCCCTCGTTCGTTGGGCATATGTTCTCAGGCCTATTGTTGATACCGAATGTTTGCCTATACGGTCATCCATACAAACTGTCAAAATGGTTTGGTTTTGAGATTTGGAGCTTTCCGCAGCGTGGGTACAAATTAGATGAAAATCAATTTCTGGATATGTATAACATATTCTAGAGTGCTTGTAACATGTACCCAGGTATTATCTAATATATATAACTCTTCTTTAAAAAACAACTTGTTAGGTGATATAACAGACACCACATGTCTATTTTTAGACCGTACTAACCATTGTATCGCACAACAAATCACAAAATAGGCCTAATCATCCAACTTTCTCCTATGACCTTTCTTCCAGAGGACATCAAATTCATGGATAGGGAAGCCCTAGTATAAAAACAACCCCTCCACCCTACTCGACATATACAAGAGCCACCAAATCATGGCCTTTAAATTCATTCTAGTATACACTATCACATAGGACCCACTTGTCATCCTTTTTTTGTAAAGACATGAGGAGCCAGGGCTCCTATCGAGAAAAGCATCAATAAAACTAAGTACAAAGAGTTACAACGCATAAGCAAGAGAAGCAAGAAAAAGATGCTAGCAGACTAAGGGATGGAGAAGGAGAGCAAAAAAAAAAAAAAAAAAAAAAAAACCTAGAGAGTTACAAAGTGGAATTTATCCATTCGCCCATATCTACCATCATCCTAATTGATCGAGCTATGGACATGGGAGAGAATGGGAGGGGCACCCCCGACAACACGAGGAGGACAGGGAGCACCAGGGCATGGCGAGTCTTCCAATCGATTGAGCTATGGGGTCTAAGATGTTCCAACTAAGACAAGTGGAGATATGCTGGGCCAAAGGGCTTTTTATCGGAGAAACCGTGCCTCAAAGGGGAATAGGCTAGGTAACCACGAGGAAGAGATTCAGGACAAAAAAAAAGTGCACGAAGTGAATTGGTGTAGGAAAACAGTTTCCATGAAGAAGTTGGAAGCTTCCTATACATCCATGTGAAGAAATGGGCTGAGGTGGGGATATTTTTAGCTCCCTATATGCACCCGGCCTAGAACTGACTCTTGTTGCATCTAACTTCAGCGTGGTTATCATTATCTGATTTTGTGATTAGATACATCGCGATTACCACAATTTTACAGTCAACTTTATGGGATGACTTTTAGTTTGACTGTGCATTATCTGATTTTTTAGTTTGACTGTGATTAGATACATCATGATGTATGATAGTATGATTTAATCATCCTTTGTGCTGCAATTTAGAGCACTCACAATGCAGACTCTACCATAGAGTCTAAAACTATTTATTACCTTGGATAACATGGACTTGGAGTCCAAATAAGACTTGGAGTCTTATTTTTACTCCCTCTCTTTTCATAAGTGTCACATCAGCGTCACATCATCAAAGTGTAATAAATATGATGATAATAAATAAGCTTAGACTCTATGGTAGAGTCTGCATTGTGAGTGCCCTTATAGTTGTCGTCATCAACCATTTAATGCGCCACAACGTCATATTCTGGTCGCGCATTACACCACGGTGTTTGTAACTTTGTGGCAGAGCATCAACACACTAGACGAGCAGACGACAAGCAAAGGTCGTGTCAAACTTTGGCAGTCAATTAAGTTCATCTTTGACTTCATTGATGGAACATGTGAACTAACGAGTTGATTGAATTATCTCTCGGTGATGGAGCACAAACGGGTTACTGTTTGCTTTTAATTTATTTCTTGGTCGCAGTTGTATAAAAATCTTTCGAAAAAAAGGTCAGCACAAATCACACACACACACGGTGTGGCATGTTTGAACGGCTGTGACCCAGGTGTGGTGGTTCCCCGCGTGAAAGCATCTTCTGAGCAGGCTTCAAATGGGCTAAAAGGAAAGCAATTTTGAATCACCAAACGAAAACTCGGCCCATCAAAACTGTGCGTGGTATATTTCGGCCGACAAGGGAGGACGGTGATCAAGGATCCGATGCGCGGCCGGCGTGGTCGGCAAGCAGCTGGGTCACACGCGCGTTGTGTGGTCTTGTTCTCCATTGATTCTCTTCTCGATCTCTAGTCTGAGTCAAGTTGAGTCGAGTCGTCGCTGCAATTGCTTGCTGACTTGCTCCACTATGTGTAGGATTGGTGCACGTGGGAGTGGCGAAAGGTTTTGGATAGGCTCGGACGTGGAACTGGAACTATATCAATTATATGAAGAACAAGCCACGCCGACATTACAACCGAATGTGTATGCCCTGTGTACGTTCTATCCTGCAGGAATTTTACTATAGGAATTCGATAGGAATTGAGTTGTTGTTATGGTAAGTTGACACGGTAACCGTGGATTTGATTCACCAAATCCACCATTATCGTATACTCTTTGATAGATATAGCGCAACCCTAAACCAATCCCTAATCTTTATTTTACAATTTTAAAAGTTCTTAATAGACCCCATTGATATTTTGAATCTAAGTACCTAAATACTAAGAAAGTTCTCCGTGGTGGACTTTCAAGTCTAGGGCAGTGTCGTTTGATGGGGGAGTGCTAGCGTCTGACCAGGGTGGCGTCTAGCGCCCGGCCGGCTACCCGTGTCCTGCCGGACCGACAAAATTATTTTTCTACGCGTGATCTCAAGTATGGGATGATATTGGGCGAATACCATGACAGATATATGTTTCATTAAAACTCTAAAAGACCAATGAGGGAAAAAAAACCTAACATGAGAAACTTCATAAGAATCTCATTAAGGAAAAAGAGTATTACATATGTCTTTAGGACAAATTGTGAGCTTATATATGGATCATATCATTTTAAATTCTCTAGAATCCTGATCAATGGCTAATAATCTTCTAGGGAAGTTCTCCCGCCCTGAACCTTGTAGAACTGTTCCGCTATGCAAAACGCTTTCTACACGAAGCATATATGCGCATAGACTTAAAGAAGTATTATATTGCATGCATAGTAGGGATTATTTCATAATCTTAACGTCACGTTACTTGTAGAACCTTAAATTAATGCAGTCTTAAGCTCACCTACAAAGCTCGTGGAAGATGTCAATGTCGAAGCCCTGGCAGCTAGGGGCCTTGTTGGCAATGGCTTGACATGTTGGTCGTCCAAGCTTTATTTAGTGGCCAATTTGTAACAGTCTAATTGAAACACTTAAGATCCAGTAGTGGCTAGGAGCTCTTACTTGGTAACCTTGATGTTACCAAGTTGCTGTAGTGGTTGCCACACCCTTGCTGCCCAAAGACACGCTACGCCACGATCTAAAAAAAGATTATTCGGAACCCATGAGATAAAATTATACATAAATAATAAGCCCACTTTTATAACTAGCTAGTGTCATGATAGAGCCGTCAACAGAGGTTAGAGAAATCACCATTTAGAATAACATCTTCTCGTAAATACTTTATTTATAAAGTTTGTTTTTTTATTAATATAAAAGTCATTGTTCCCTGTGTGACCTCGCACGTTGAATTCTTTCAGAGTCCTGTGTGAGTTTCGGCTCAGTAGAGAGGACGCTGGTGGTTCGGGCTCGGCCTGTGGGCCGCCAGGTGAGACAGATTCCTAGCTGGGCTACCCGGAAACTCCGACGCCGAGCGGAAAGCAGAACCTGAGACGAGCGAGCGAGGGGATCCGATGCGCCGTCGGCTTCTCAGCTGGGTCACGCGGTCGGTGAGCTCGATCAGCCGGCCGGCGACCATCTCTTGGTCTCGGTCCTCGATCTTCTCGAGTCGAGTCGAGTCGTCGATGCAATTGCCTACTTGCTAGCTCCATCACGTGGCTAGCTAGGATATACTGTATGTCGTGAGTCTCGTGATGACATGGTGTACGTGGCGAAAGTTTTTTGGATAGGCCGGCTCGATCGGGCGTGGAGCTGGAATGATTCTCAAGCCACGCCAACGACATGGACATTACCATGGATCGAATCCGTGTACATGGACTTTCAAGTCCAGTCCAGCTATGGCGGTGGTCGGACGAGCAGAACGCGATGACCACGGGACGCCGGCCTGGCCGTGGTGACGCGGTCGGCTTGACCAGAACCAGAATGATGCCATGTGCCGGCCGGGGCCGTGGCCCGTGGGGCGGCGCTGCGTGCAGGTCGGTTGGCGTGCGTCGCCGGCCCGGCGATGAGTCGTCCATTCGTTCCACACACACACACCCACAAACACAGACAGAATACAACACGTACGTACGTCTGGATAAGGAGACAGGGGAACGGCATTATCCGAATGAATAGCATAGATCCTCCGATCCATGCCAAGGCTAGCGAGCTTCAAGGGGACATCCTACGTCCTCGTGACCTTAATTATCCGTGGGCCTAGCCTGTGCTATCCCGCCCTCCAGGCTCAGCAGCACCAGGGACTTGTCGTCACTTTGCGTCCTCACAGCTGGACGCCCTGCATGCCGGATCTTCCTGTTGTCACCTTCCCGATCACGACTCACGAGGCGGCCTGCAGGTGACAAGAACCCGGGCATGTTCGATCAGCTCAGCGCCCGGAGAGACACGATACGAGACCTATAGCTACCTACTCGATCGGTAGCAAAGCATCGATGCCCGCCCTGCAGGCTACCCGCCACCGGCCTTTCGATTCGTTGTCCTACAAGCAGACGCCTACAAGGCAAAATCCCCCACGCACGCACGGCCTCCATCACCCACTCCTAACGCTGGGTAGCAAAGCATCGATTGCTACTACATCTGCCGGATCACAACGGCCAGCAGGCCACACGTCTTCACTCTCACTCCAGGGACAACGGACAAGCATGTTCTGATCTCAACTCAGGTGCTCAGAGAGACACGATAGGAGACCTAGCAAGCTACACGACTCCATCGATGGACAGTTACACAGCCAGTACTGTCCGTTGGGTAGCAAAAGCATCGATGCCGGCCCGCCCTCAACGTACTGCAGGCTACCCACCTTTCGATTCAAGGCGGCTACAAGTCAAAACCCCCCTCACCGCCTCATGCACCCCACTCTAATCCTCTCCGATTAAGTAAACAAGACTTTGTTATTGTGAAGAGAGAAAAATAGAGGGCTTCGTCGTCTGGCGTCTCCGACTACTTCAAACTCAGACATGAACACATGTTCCAGGAGCCCAAATATTATATCGTGCGTATGCACAAACGTGCACCCCCCACATGAATCTAAAAGCAGGGGGTGCACATTTGCGCATATGCACAACAACAAAAAAATGTCTATTTCAAGAGTTAAGCACAGGTGACGACGTGGGCCTGCGTGATATCGTAATTCAGAGATTTGCGTTGGGCACACACATAATTTTGATTCTGCACGACGGACAGCACGCCTTGAGGCTTCATCAGGTGATCCAAAAGCTCGACACTAACTCTTTTAAGCATCTCCAAGGATACTCCAATGTCTCCCTCCCACTATTCTCAAAAAACTGTTATGTTTGGAGGTAACTATGTTTTTTTCTTGCTCTAACAACACCTCAATACCATTCTTTTTTTTGTCACCAATATTTCACTCAACTCCCTAAAATAAAAGAGAATTGTATCTTACTCCCTCTGCCTCATTTTAATAGTCATTTTAGCTTTCAACCTCGTGCAACAAAGATTCTCTGGACCTAGATGTTACGTGTGTCTGGATGCATGGACAAATATATGGAGGTAGGCACTTCATTGCACTGCTAGAACAACTATTAGAACGGGACAGGCAGATCATGACTACCAAATACTATGGGAATGAGAACCATCCCAACTATCAATTTTCGACGTTTTATTTTGTACTAACCATTGCCCCTCCACACTCCTCACGCGTGCAATAAGTAGTGGAGGAGGCATGACGGGAGGGGCAGGGGTGATGGTAAGAGTCCGAGCGAGAGAGGTGGGTGGGGTGCGAGCTGCGGTAGGGGATATGGGAGGGGAGCGATGGGATAAGTGAAAGCAAAGAAAATAAATAAAATAAGAAGATTGAAAAAGAAAAAAAAACAAATAAGTACTATAGACGTTTCACTCTTTCATTATCTAATTTTTTTCGAGACTGCACCGTTGCGCGTATTTCATTAAACAGAATAAAGTTCAAATAACAAGAAGCAACGGTAACCAAAAAGTTACCGAAGCGAAACCTAACTACTACTGGATACATAAGAAGCTGTTTACAAAACGTCTCACTAAAACATAATAACAACCCCGCTTCTAAAGGTGCTCCAAATTAAAGCTTCTCCACCGGTGATTGGTGAATTAAGTACCGGTCCGGCCTTTACCCCTTTCGTTGGCTTCCTCTGCTCTCTCATCGCACTCGCACCCTCTCCTTTTGGAGAGCTGCATGCCGACGCTTTCCACAATTATTCCGTGGACGACAGCTTGAGACCACTGCCATCTTCATGCAGCAAGTGTAGGCTAATAGTTGGGTTCATTGGCTGCACCCACCTAGGGCAAGTTCTCTCCTGGTCCTGGGCGACGGTGCCCTGGACGCTTCTCCCCATATAGCTACGGTAGCTTCCGCCTGAAGATCTTCAGTTACAAGACAATTATTGTATATATAAGAGTTGCCATGTGCTTTGCGGCTAGCTAGAGGTTAGAAAGCGAGCACTACTACGACTCTTCTAAGATTCTAAGAATGGACAATCAAAAGCATGACACAAATTAAACACAACTTGCTGATGATCGATTTACCACAAATGTCTCTGTTACAGTGGGATTCTCAGCTCATTTAGTAGATTGTAATACAATTTTACCCATCTATGTTGCTAGGTTGCTAGTGACGTACAGTTCGTACTAATGGTTTGGTTTGTCCACGTGCACGGTGGCCATTTTTCAGGGGACAGAAAGCGACTGAAACTGCTAGTATACTTTCCAAAGTGCAGAAAAAGGGCTTTCCAAAGTGCAGAAAAAACGGTCGTTGGCCGCCAGCAGAGACCTCCGGTGTCCTTCACAGTTGTTGACACTGCTGCGCAACAGTTTGAAGCCCTCTCTCCCCCGTCCAATGCCATCCAAGGCGGCATTAGGCATCCACACATAATTCCCCTGGAAAGGACGACGCAGCGGCTGTCTGAAACTGAGCCTTGGAAAATCTGTCCCCAAGAACGGGGGCCCTGCATATTGCGATTCTCAAGTCAGGAGAGCACCAAACATTCCGTGACTAATTAGCTCGACAGATTCCACAAGCTAAGTTCTACTACTACTATTATTAACAGAAGTTGCTGGGAAGTTGGGCCTGTAAAAGTGACAGCAAGCGTGCCTGAATGAACTATATGTGTACTTGTAAAGCAATATGCAAGTTGTTGCTGAATACTAGCATGTGCGTAGTAGCAGGAGATCGAACTATTGAAAAATCTAGCATGGAAAATATTCCGAGACCTGGATGATGCTTCTGCACCCAGCTGACAGGAGATAAGATGGAATTACTTACGCTTATATATTTTAAAAAATATATATTTTAAGACTTAAGTAGCATTATTGGGCGATCGAGTATCTTATGCAGTAACGCATTGTATTCTCTGGTCGAAAACACTTGCCACTTTGGCCACAATTAGGGCCGTGGAATCGTCAGGCCACATCGATCGATCAAGAAAAAATCCTGCCATAGTACGTTCCATGCGTTCCTGTGTGCGCTATGTTCTTCGTTTTATTCAGATGCATTCAGAAGCTTGCAGACAAAATATTTTGCACCTATGTTTTACTTGTGAAGCAGAAGAGGAAATAAAGGCACGGAACCAGCATATGCTAGTAGTGGAACATCGCTTTCTCTCCAGATAGAAGAGCATTTCGGTAATCCTTCGCAGAACATTTGGATTTAACAGTCAGGAAACATATACAAATCAACCGTGAGCAAATAACATGACATCTATGCTGTCACAAGTGAGGGCTAGCGATATGCTATCAATACATCAAATCAGTTAAAGGGTATTTTTTTAGACAGATTATTCCAAGCAACTGGCGCAATGCGGCGGTCCTTGTTTTTTCTTCTTGTTTTTATCCACAAATTCCGGTGAATCCGTCTCACATTGAACGATCGATCGATTACGGCCTTGTTCGATCTTATGTCTTATCTACCAAAAGTGTCATTTGCCATGAATGAAAAGGAATGAAAGGGAAGGCTCATTTCGCCAGAGGAGGATTTGATGCTCTACCACTGAACTCTTTTTCCACGGAACAAACAAAGAAAGGACGAGTTCAGAGACAAGTTTGTGTGACCTGTATAATCTGCCGGGAAAATTGAATCTTGCAGGTCACATTTGGTTTTAGGCCTGGATTCATTTCCTTGGAAAAAAAGATTGGGAAGTGGGATTCAGATTCCTTGATATGATATCACTGTGGGAGCCATGTTTATTTTTGCTTCAAATGGTTGGAACTTTAGTTATCGCCTTGGGAACTAGTTTGTACACTTGCATGAATTTTGTTTGGAGTGAACTTGTAATAAGCTTGGTCTGATGCCTCTCTTTTTTGTGAGAAGCTGAAGCTGGACCCTTTGTTTCTTTTATCTTAAAAAGGGGGTCTTTTGCAGCCTGATGTTTTCAAATTAAAATTTGAATTTGAAAAGACAATCATGTTCTAAAAAATGAAAAGAGAAACAGACCAGAGTTCCGAAAAATACATTTATTTAACTCGCTAACGTACTGGTTGAAATTAGTGACACTTGTGTCGAATTTACATTTTACTTGGATGAAATTTGAATGTTTGTGTTTCTGGTAATATGGTTCATTCCACAGATCGTACATCTGAAAAACAAATCTGCAGAAAGATGATGAATTGTTGGTTTCTCAGCCATGTGTTGCTACTGTGAAAAAAGAGAATAACAAACAGGCATCACAACTTTATTAATTAGTTGGTAATTAATTTGGCATGCTGATAGTATGAAGCTGCATATATAGTAAAACTAAAAGTAACCATCGCTCTACCTTCTAGGAAACTAATAAGCAAAGATTACTTCAGCATATTGATCTGATACGTGCATTTGTTATGTAGAGTTAGATACCACATGTGTTTGCCTTTTTCTTTCCTATTATTCTCAAAAGAAATCAAGTTAGATAGCATCTGTTTGCTTTCTTAAAACAATTAAGAACATTAGATGTGCCAACTGTTGATAGCCATGCATGCATGTATGAGAACAAAAGGTGATATATATATCAGGTGTTGTGCACACAGCACTTGTTTTTTTCAGTTTGTATTTGCAATTAAAATTAAAATATACTTGGGCTAGAAATTCTCGTTTTCCTTCATCTTAATTTTTTTTTTTTTTGAAATTCTCATATATAATGGGTAGCAATAAGGAACATTTTTTTCTTGGGAAAGAAAAATATCTTCAGGCTGATTTAGGTAGGTTGCTTGCTATCGATCATCAGCGAATCATGATCTCCGAGCATAACTAGAGACTGGATTGGTAGCATAGCCTGGCATGGGAGGACAGGAAAGGACTGATAAGAAGCAGGAATTGACACGCCTAGGCTTTTTGCACAAGGCTTGAAAGTTGAAATGACTCGTAATCAGCTCTTGGATTGAGATTTGTGAAAGGATTTGCATTGAACTGTCGTATGCATGCCGTGGAGCTTTCACTGCACAAGAACACAGCTATGTGCTACATGTAGCTCACGTGTATGAACTGAATTATGTCCTATGCTGAAACATATATATATCACTATATATGTGCTTACAGTGGCCGACGAGCCCTTGATGAGCTTCTGTCAGTGAAGTGATAATACACAGCATTAGTGCAGTACGTACTAGTTTCCATGCAACAAACACGAGATTTGGAGATGACTGATGAGAGGATTATTTGAATCGGAGGAAGCATTTGAATGAAGAATTGGACCCAAAATTAATTAAAGCAAGCGCATTTACATATACTCTCTTCACAAGTTCACATATATGTATATATGGAACAAATCTACATGCATATACTACACACAATCTAGACTAATCCCTCAGCTCGATATGATTATTATTCATTAGCAGCTAAGCTATAGCTCTGATCCTAGAGAGAAACCGATCGAAGGGAGAAGAAGAAATTTAGTAGTAAGCTAGTAGCAAGTAGAAACTAAAGAAGTGGAAGGCTGGAAGCGATGGTGCTGCAGGCATAACCGATTGGATCGGATTTGGATCCACCAAAAACAAGACATGCATCACTCTACTGATGAACTCTCTTCATCTTGTGTATGCATAAGCCTGGTCGTCACTTCAGTGGGCGGCGGGCGTCTGCTGCTGCTGGTCGGCGGCGCAGTCGGTGCAGACGACGCCGGACTGGTGTCGATGGAACTTGGCGATGTAGATGGCGGCCCTGTTGTCGACGTCCCACTCGCCGCCGTCGTCGTCGCTGGGCCACACCCTCCTCGGCCTCCTCTCCTCGCCCGCGTCGTCGCCCGCCGACCCCGAAGAAGAGAAGCAGCTGCCCATCTCGCTCGCTCCTCCTCTTGCTGGCTGAGGCTCTTCTCGGGTGTTGTTGGCCGACCGGTCGATGATCGAGCTAGGACGACGGAGCAGCCGGAGCTGGTGACGATGATCGAGCTGCTGGCCCGCCGGCCTGGTGCCTGGTGGTGTTGCTTGGTTTGGTGGCTTCCGGCTGCCGATGGATATGATGCCGGGGGTGGGTTGGCGCGAGCGCAATTTATAGGGGGCCAGGGGCCTTGGCTGGCGAGGGAAGGTGCGTGCTCGGTGCAGTGGCTCACTGGTTCTCACTCAGCGGGTGGGGTGGCGTGGCGTCCGAGCGAGGTCCGACGACGGAATCGGCAAGGATTCCCGCGCGCGCGCAAGTTGGCGGGCGGTTTGGACGGTGGGGATGTGCCGAGACCGATCGAGAGCAAGGCCCACGCCGCACCCCCAGAGCAGCTGGTGTGGTGTCTGGTGGAGCACAGAGCAGCCGTTCTTTACTACTGGCATGATCGAGTTGAGCAGTTTCCCTGCTAGCTGTTTGACCATTTACAATTCCACAAACCAGTGAGTTGAACCTGTTCACTCGATCGGTCCCAGGTGTTCCAACTTGTTCACCAAAAAATTGAAGTACTCGATCTGGTAGCTTCAATTACTGCCAATCCTAGGAGGAGAACAATACATACAAGTTGAGCTTTTTTCACAGCGGTGCCTTGTGATGTACGTGCATCAGGTAGAGCATTGTCTGAAAGAGATAGCTTCAGATAAGGAAGGAGGGAGTGGAGAGGGGGGAGCTGTTCAGATAAGGTAGCTTATGGGATAAGCCAGCATCTCAGAGAGTCACTAATACGTTCAGTCACTTCAGCCATGCATGACCATTATTAATTCTAAGCAAGTCCTCGCCAAGATCTTTATATCTCGGGGATATGCATTGTATTACTGTACAAGAGAAGCCCAGAGAAACAACCCGTGATTTGCACGCAATTCCGTGATCTTGCATTGCGCCCTTAATCAGAATTATTCCACAAAAACAATTCAGGTCATGATAGAAAGTACCCGGCATTCACACTGCTCCAATAATCTACCATTTTTCGGTGCCGAACAAGTAGACTCGCACGCACAAGTTTCTTCCTTTCAATTCACCTGATCATTCCAACCCCCTTTAGCTACAAGCCTATATTCTATATATACCACGCACGTATGTGCTCGCGTATCTAACTATCTAACTATCTGTATATAGTAAATACAATTCAAGATTACTCTAATCAGGACCAGTCAAAAAGGGTATGCATGCATGCATTATGCCCTGTAAAAGCGATTCTAATTCTTCTCACATAAAAAGATCTCCATCACATGCACAGTTCAAGCTGCACTACTGTGCTGCTTCCTACAGGCTTACATACAGCCTACAGGCCACAGCTCCCACTACCCACAGCTGGGTTTGCCTTTGCCATATATCTCTATTCTCTAGAGGAGAGGAAGCTGCAAGATCTCTTCATTTTTGTGCCCCTGTTTCCAAACTTAGTTTAGTCCATGCCGTACAGGTAATGCGCTCTTGCTGTAATCACAACGTGGCGTCGATCATAGCAAAGAATTTTAGGCGGAATCCTAATGATGGGCAGAGGTAGGTTCAGGGCTGTTAGGCGAGGATTTTAGGCGTAAAAGATATGTTTGGGTCCTAATCGCTGCTAAACTAATTGCATTGATTCTCAGTGCAGTAAAGCCAGCTACACATCGATCTGTTCTTTTATGTGTTTATTATAGAGATGTGTCCATCCATCGATTTCTTTCTTGTATGTTTTGTGTCCTAGTTTCATTGGGAGATTTTGCCAGAATATGAATCATGGCACAGGAGGAGGAGATGGCTTCTAAAGGAAGGCATCGGCCGTACATACAGAAAAGACAGAGTGTGTTGAGATAATCCTAGCTCGACCTTGCGGCTGAGATTTTCATATGCTAAAGATTTGCCTCTTTTGATCAATCTAATATTAGTTTATGACCTATTTCCCTTTCATGTGAGCCAAACAAAAAAAATTAAGAATAACAGAATAATCCAACAAATGGTAACTACTTATATATAGAACCTAGCTAGAAAGCATGTGATATATCCAATTCAAGAGATGTCTTTGGCTCGATAGTGCGGGCAGAAGATAGTGATATGATCGACAAAAGCAGATTATGATTACGAAGTTTTAATGTGCTCAAGATTTTCTTTTGGATCCGATCTATTGCTACTGCAACCTAATTATATAGAGACCACCTAAATGTGTAGGCAGGCAACATCAATGTTGAATGTCATCATATAATAAATCATAAAAAAGCAAAACAATAGTATTTTTTTTTCACACCTATATATATCATCAGTTGGTTTAATGGATAACTTCTTACTAAAACCTGATAATGTCGCGCTAGCAAACATACCGTACGAGTGATTTGACACAATTGAATAAAAACCTCGCCAGCAAAAAAGATTGCCTTTTGTAAAGATACAGCACTTCCTGAGATAAAAGAGTGAGCATTTTCCGGCTGGCCAATTATTAAGAGCTTCACTTGTACTACTGTTGTTGCTCTTGTAAAGCCTCCTCTCTTTTTCCGCTTTATACCCTTCCATCTAATCAAGCATGACAGCTTTTTTTTTTTACACCAATTGTAAGTGTAACCATGGGGCAAGGCAGTGTATATAGGGCCTAATATATTCCCCTGTGCGTAGCCTAGAGTTGGAACCGTTTTGGGTCTTTTTCTGTCCAGCTTTCTGCAAAGGCAGGTCGCATGAATTTATTCTGCTCCAGTCCAGTTAGAGGTTTACAGCCATCGACACAAGAGTAGTGCGGCCACCAAGAACTACGGCTGGATGGTATTTCTGTTGGAGGTTTAGAGCCATCGACCTAGTTGTAGTGCGGCCACCAAGAATTTCGACGACTAGTTTCTGGTAATCCATGACCACTGAAATATTGCAGATTCAGAAGACATCAATTCACCATGGATTTTCTTTTCCCCTCCTGAATCCTGATACACTGCATGAAAATGGACCCTGGTGTACTGTAAGCAATCATGGGTGTAAAATGATGCCTGTCATTCTGTTGCAAATTCATAGATGGAAGGACATTATGCACTTTCAGGCTTCATCAGGAGGTGGCCATATGCTTTCAGGCAGGCCGCAGGCATCTCCTGATCTTTTGCCAGCAGCTTCTCCCCTACTCAGATGCTTGCTACAAAGTTGCAGCAGCAAGCTACGAGCTAGCAGAGCCCCAGTATTTGCAATATGTATCTCTTATCGTACATGCAGCATTTCAGCCAGGCAATGGGCATAACCTGGTGAAGTCAGATATAAACCAATAACACACAACTCAAATCTGACTTCCCAACTGGCCTACTCTATTAGACAAAAAAAATGCATCGGAACTTAAGAAGCATCACGATATGTACAGAGAGAATCTTTTTATCAACTCTGCATCTCTGAATAGTTAAACAACAAGGTTTCAGTAGCTACAGAACGGATTTTAACTTGGTGTACAAAGCTCTCTTCTGCAAATAGCAAAGTATTACAAAGTTGCCGCAAATTTATTTCCGTCCATGAGGAGCTTCATAATTGCCAGCATTAGCACCTGCTCGCCCAGATCCATAGGCTGGAGGCTGTCCAGTCAACCCATAGGGAGAGGACCCCTGTGCAGCAGTGAAGGGAGATTGTGACTGGCTGAAGGATGATGGTAGCTGCGTGTGCCCATACGCAGATGGTGCCTGTGTTTGTCCATATGATGGTTGCGCCTGAGCTGAGCCATAGGGACGCACTGCTGCTGCGCCATAGGATGTGTTTGACCCAGATGCATAAGATGGTGGCACCTGTACAGATCCATAGGTCGATGCAGATTGTCCCCATGCATATGGAGCCGCTGATGCCTGACTGGACCCGTAGTAACTGGCAAGGCCGGCATGAGCTGCTGTAGCTGATACCTGTCCACTTAGATGTGCCTTTGAAGCATCATACCCAGAACCCTTCAAAGAGTCAAAGCCAGTGGCACTCCTTGATGCATCATGGGTCCCAGTTTTTGAAGAACTGAAGTTGGCAACATGAGAACCATCATATGCATTGCCTCTTGATGGATCAAATCCAGAACGAAGCCCAGTCCCTCCAGGGCTTCCACTTAAAGGGTCTGCTAGACCAGTTGGAGTTGTCCTTGCCTGAATTCATATCAAAATCATATTGTTATCACTAGATGAAGATGAATCTAAACAGAGTTACAATAAACTGAAGGCAGAAATCAGATTATGAGTGCTTTGAAATAGTAAACTAATTACTTTGAGATCCATTTTTTACACAACAAGATCCATTAACTTCATACCAGAAAAAAGGAAGAAATAAAAGAGAGAACCAAGGGACCAACTTAACAGTAACCAAATATATAGTCTAGCTTTTTTTTAACGAAACTATATAATATAGAATTAGTGCAATGTATTCTGCATTTGTGATCAGCAACTGCTGGGTCCATGACTATCCAATATGAGAACAGGGGGGGCATCCAGATCACTGATTCAATCATTCAATAATCAATAGTAACAGTAACATAGTACTACCTCTGTTCTAAATTATAAGTCGGTTCGACTTTTTTGGTACATCCATTTTGCTATGTATCTAGATATAATGTATGGCTAGATAAATAGCAAATTCTATGTAAACTAGAATCTTGATGTGGCGGGTATGTGGCATCTTTAAACTATCTGGCATATTTTTGTATAGCTCTATCAAATGTTAGGCATGCAAAACAAGATGGTCAGATCATGCAAATTTCGCTGATTTAACAAATGACGACAACTGAAAATTTTGAGCATCCTTCATACAAAGCATTGTCCATACAGAGCAAGTAACTGCATGTTAAGGTGACAAAAGAATTTCCGTAAATATTAGTCGGCTCTAGCTTGCCTCAGTGACATGTTGAGGTGGCACTGGAGGGTGGTGTGTGTGTCACAGGAAGCACTGGCAGGAGCAGGATGTCCAGGAGATGCCGGAGTGGATCTAGTATTGAGGCTGAATGATTGAATGGGGAATGGGATGAGATAAAACGAGCAGAGAAATGAGGCATTGAAATCAGATGAGGCCATGTTCATTTGTTGGAAAGTTGGCATTGTTAGAGAACAAGAGAACAATGAATGGGTGGACTGCTAGGTTGAGAATGGACCCTCTTGAATTCATGTCCTGATGTGTGGATCAGGACACCTCAACTTCAATTTAAGCATGTACCGTGATACTAAACCCATTAAGGTAGAAATCAAATTATGAAAGAATCCTTACAACAAAAAAGGCTCAACTGCAATCTGATGAACAAATTTTCTGATATTGAGGAAAAACTTAAGTAAATGCTGTCTTGTAGTGGCAGATAACCACAAATTCATGATCACAACGGTAGGACATATTTATCATTAGTTTGGTAGGGATCCAGATTCTCCAAGTTTCTCCTCAGAAACATTTCTCTATGAATTGGAATCACTTTTTAAATAGTTTGGAAGTTGGCACAGATTCAGAAACTCTGAAGAGAGGATTTTGAATTTGATCCATGTACCCCTTTACATATGCTTCCAATGATATCACAAATAAAAAATATATGCACACACTAACCAAGCCCTGTCTGATCAGATTAATCTGATCATCTGCGGAAGAAGCTAGGATGTAAAGAACTAAAGATGCTCATGGCTCACCTGTGCACTTCCATAGCCACTATCATAAGAAATTTGTCCACCAGAAAGATGGCTAGATAAACCATCGGCCTTTTGGGTGGTATTATTGTAGAAAAAACCTACACAAACAAATGTTTCATGGTGAAAAAACCTGAAATAAAAAATCTAGTCCCTATAGATGCTAACATATACAGAGTAATAAAGGAATACCGCTTTTGTCAAGATTAGATGTGTCCCTCAACTCAGCACGAAGCTTTTCAAGCTCCGTAACCATGGAGTCGTAATTCCTCTTCATTGTCTGCAAAGACTCTGAGTGATCCACCCTGAGTTTCCTTTCGTAGTCATACGTATTCCTGAAATACAAATAGTGCATGCAAAGGTGGAGGCAATCACATATTGAACAATATACATGTTAATGCTAAAGGATAAACGCAGCATCCGCCACAGACCTGAGGTGCTGATTTTCTTGCCTCGCAGCATCCCGTTCAGCCACGAGTGCCGGAAGCTGCTGCGCCTCACCGAGGTTCCTCTGCAGGTCCTTGCTGAGCTTCTGCACATTGGCCATCATGTTCTGCCTCACAGCCACAAGGTTCTGCGCCTCGGCGTGCGCCTGCTGCAGCTCCACCTTGACGTTCTCGCAGGCCTTGAGGTCAGCCTCCATCTTCCCAACCTTATCAAGCAGACCCCTCATCTCCTGCTCCTCGGCGGCCTTGGTGGCCTCCCCCTGCGCCTGCAGCCTCTGCAGCTCCTGCTGCGCCACGGCGAGCTCCTTCCTCAGCGACGCGTGGCTCAAAGCAAGCCGGTCGTTCTCCACGGCCAGCTTCTGCATCTCCCCGCGCTGCGCCACAAGCTTCTGCTCCAGGACCTCCGGTGGGGGCAGCATGTCGAAGGGGAACGGACCTGGCCCGTGCCCCGGCGGCGGTAGGTGCATCACCGGCCCCGGCGGCATGTACGGGTCACGCACCTCCCGGTGCATCATCCCATGTGCCGTGGGAACTGGACCCGGCGGCCCGTGGCCGGGGAGCGCCCGGTGGTGGTAAGGGCCAGGGGCAGGCCGGCGGCGGGCTTGACGCGGGGCATAGGGTTCGACTCCGACTCGATCCCCCAAATCTTCTTCTGGGAAATAATCTGCAGGAACACGACCTAGGGCAGGCACCGGAGTCAACTCGGGTTGAGCTTCCGCGACGGAGAAGACGAACCTAGTCGAACCATGGATGGATGGCTGGAGAGGGCACGAATCCGCGAATGCAGAGTGAGATTTGGAACGAAACAAACTCGTAGAGCAAAAATCAGGGTTACTTACGAGCAAAGGAAGGGATAAACCAAGGCCGGATGGATGCCCGCTCCACGGTGGTCAAGTTGGAGGCGGGGAGGAGGACGGGGATTCCGGCGAGAGGAGAACTGGCCTTGTGTGCCCCGTCGCCGGCGGTGAGTTTGGGGGATAAATCAGGGACGATGGAGAATAGTGGCGGCACCGATCGAGTGTTTCTAGCACTCGATTGTTCAGGCAAAAATAACCAATTCTGAATATACTCAGATGGTCAAAGTGATCTTAATTCTGATTTAAGAGAACATATAAAACAAAATAAATAGCCAGATTCAATTAAACTATTTATTTATTTTATTTCTCAAAATAATATAAAACTAGTATATGAAACAATGAAAAATTCGCCAAATAATTTCTATTGAAGCCAAATTAAAAGATTTAAAAGGGAACCTCGTAAAACATATCGAAAATCAAAAAACCAAAAAGGGACCAGATAATCATTAAAGTAATTCTAACAATATGATTTACGAGCAATCATCTTACACCAGATAGTATATAATATATATATACTGCAGCTACCAGTCAAGAAATAAATCAACAAGAACTAGCTGGGCTGTTTGGAGCCTCAGAGGAGCAGGCCGAAACAAGGAGCTTATGGAGTGTGTTTGGACCTAGATGACACCCTGTTCAAATTTAGGGTTTGCAGTGATCACCTTAAAGGTTTAAGGGCTTAGATGATACCATTAGTCAAGCAAATTGCAGTGATCAGTTGAAAAGTGATCAGTGACCTTGATGACATTGTCAGTTTAGAAGTTACTATAGATCAGATGACATTGTCGGCCAAGCTGAGGAACGGACGCTGATATTTACCGAAACAGATTAATGGAAAAGGCTCTCCACTAGGTGGGCTCGCTGGCGCTACTGCTGGCCCAACAGGAAGGAAGGGCGCCCGCCCAGTCGCGGATGGAGGCCGATCTGGGGCCACCGGCCGGCCCAAATAATAAAGAAGGAAAAAGGGAGGAAGTAGGGCTCGCGCTTGGGCTTCAGGGAGACCTTGCGGAGTTGGGCTGGGCTCCAGACTCCTTCGCTCCCAGCATTTGAGATCGCCTAGGGTTTTGCAACAGAAGCACTAGAGTCCGAAAGACGTTTATATTGATCAGCTATGTTTTCTTCACATTCTCAAAAAAAAAAAGCTATGTTTTCTTCACCACTGAAATTTCACATCAGCCACATTATATCTTGTCAGCATATGTTGATCAGGTCCTCCATTGGGTGTGGACTGCAAAAGTGGTTAACATAGCTTAGTGCGCCAAAGTAAACATGACACAAAGTTGCATTGGTTCTATAACCTACCTTGCTTGTCCGCTTATGTACTCGTTTCCACTGCATGAATATCAAATCACACTAGCTTCCGTGTTCAGGAAAAAGAATATTGTTGTATGTGTGTGTTTCAGTTACAGTTTCTAATCCTCCATCTAAAGTTGAAAACGGACGGGATGAATCCCGTTTCGTCCGCATCCGTATACCGTATTTTTCCATCCGTTTCCGTTTTTCACGGGATAAATGGAAACGGGACCGAAAACGATAGAGCATTTTTCCGTCCATATTTATGGTTTCCCGTTTATGACCGGGATTATCCCGTTTTCATCCCGTTTTTCATAAATATGGTATAAGCAGCCCACCACAACATAGGCCCAATTTGAATTGTGCCCATGTTGTTGGTGAATATATAGATATTTGGTGACCATTCATTATTATTTGTGTGGTATGTTCATTTGCTATGACCTGTGAACACATTTACTAGGCCGTGATCGTGATGCTTTGTGACCTTACTCTCTCCTATCGTATGCGGCGAAATGTTCGGCTAAGTTCCCGCTTACCGCTCGTTTCCGGCTACCGTTTATCCCGTTACCATTTTCGCTTTCCGGTTGTCCGCTTCCGCTCCGTTTCCGCTAAGAATATGAAAACGAAAAACGATAGAGCGATTTTCCGTTCGTTTCCGTCCGTTTTCATCTTTACCTCCATCAAAGCAACAAGGCTAATAATACAACCTACTGCTCGTTGTATGAATCTTTGCAGCTCATATCTCACATTACTCATATAATAGTTAGTTGTTCACAATTGATACAAGACTGCTTTCTTCTCTGACAGAGTTCTTGTTTCTTGTGTGTAAGGCAGTGCTTGATGGAAAAAGAATAGTGATTAGATAACTAGTGATTAGTCCAAGCCTGCTTGGATTCACCGGCCAATAAGTAGAACTATTTTGTTTGCGATAAGAAAAAATTCCATTGATACTAAAGCAAGTTACATCCTCTCATTATAAAAGTAAACCAAACTACTCCACTTCCATTGATGGGAGACAAGAAACCTTGAAAAAACCATAAATGCCACCATCTAGGATCATCATCCCAAATGGATATGCCACGGACGCAAGTTCCGATTTGAACGAACAGGGCCATCTCACCATCCATCACCGTCATCCTCATACTCATCACTTTTGCAAAAGAGGAGTAAACTGCTAAAACTCCATATGCAAACATAATGAAATTGGCGCCGCCGATTACGTCGTCGAGCTCATCGTCGTTGCCTTCACCAGATTCATCATGAGAGAACACAAGTACAACTGACATCTAGATAGATATCATTGGAAAACTAAATCTCACTAACCCATCGCCATGGCTGCATAAGACCACAACGAGACAAAAGAAGAGCCAGAGTACCTTATTCTCCATCAATGGTGAGTTGTTGGGTAGCGTAGGCTTTTAATGATAGATTACAGGTGGGACAGACTCATCAGGATGGGGTGGAAGGGTTCGTGCAAATGCTGTGTTTGTGGGGGTCTAGAGAATGCTGCTAATGTTTTCTTTCATTGTCATTTAGCAAAAATGGTTTGGTGCATGATTAAGGAAATTTGGGACTTGGGGAAGGTTCCAAACTCCCTAATGGATCTTTTGATAGGCTGGCTTAGGCAAGGGGCCGATGCCTTCCCAGATCATGTTCTTCGTATTTGCATGCTTTGCTTGGGCGTTTTGGACGACCAGAAACAAAATGGCTATTGAAAACTGCTTTCCCAAAGCACTTACTGATATTTTTTTTTCTTGAAAGCGTGCATTAGCACGTACTTCATTAAAGGAAATCAGATAGTTTTTACATCCTCCGACCCCATTGGCGAGATGCCGCTGGACGACGGTGGCCACACACTAAACAAATGTCGCCGGCTTTAACTGTCGTGGTTGTGTTAAACTAAGAACTGTTGTTGCGACTAGAACCGGCCTGCTTAGTGCACCGCATTGAGCAGCGGCTCCAACACCTTGTAACCAGCCGCGCACCACTCATCTGCCTCGCTCATGACCTTGGTGAAGACGGCCGCCGGCTGAGAAGAGACGTGGTCGAAGGTGCGCCGGTTTCGCTCCTTCCAAATCTCCAAGGTGACGAGGAGCACCAATGAGCTGAAGCCTCTACGAAAACTCCTGCGGCAGCAACGACGTGGACCCAAGCCACCAGGTGACAGTGGTGGTGTCGGTATCCGGGCATAGGTGCTCAAGTCCCACGAGACGTAGCAGCCGGAACCAAAGCTCCCTCGTGAAGACACACCCGGAGAACAAGTGATCGGCTGTTTCAATCTCCTGTGAGCAGAGCTAAGCCTGGGCAAAATACCCGATACCCGTACCGAAATACCCGAACCTGGACCCGAATTACCCGAACCTAAGGTACCCGATCCCAAATTCGGATAGCGATTTTAGTTACCTAAAATTTGTTTGGGTAATTCGGGTAATACATTCCGGTACCCAAACTACCCGAACTACCCAAAGTTTACCTTCATCTTTGCATTTATCACTTGTTGTTAGTTGTACACTTGAAATTATCACTTTATTAGAATATAATTATCTTGGTTTGAACGAGCGACTATAACATATTATTCTCTACGATTGTTGTTCAAATTCTACACAAATCGTAGTGAAATTATGTTTAAATTGCTAATGAAATTTTGTTTAGTTTGTTGTTTTTATAAATTCGGGAAGATTGGGTATACCCGAACCCGAACCCGAATTATCGGGTACCCAAAATTTCGGGTAGTGTTTTTTCGGGGCTAATATCGGGTAGCGGTTTTCATTACCCGAATTTTCAATTCCGAATTACCCGACCCGAAAAAATCGGGTAACCCGAATGCCCAAGCTTAAGCAGAGCGCACAATCTGCCGATGGCTGTAGGCCATGCCGCATCCGTCGCTCCGCCGTCCAGAGCCGACCGTGGATGGCAAGCCAGAAGAAAAACTTGACCTTGGGAGGGGCCGAAGTCTTCAATAGTTCTTTGGCGCCAAGGAGCTGTGATGACCAAGAAGAAGGCGCGGTAGGCCGAGGAGCTGGGGTACTCCCCGCTCGCCGTCCACTTCCAAACGAAGCAGTCTGGAGTCCCCGGAGTAAGGTTGACGCCCTGCAGTTTGACCCAAAGGTCGGAGGCTTCCATGAGGACCGTCGTGGAATATGCGCCTGTGATATCCTGCATCCACCGGTTTCCCGGCAAGGAGTCCCTGACGGACTTCCCTCGGCGGTGAGAACCAACTGCTCTGAAGAGGCACGGGGCGGTAGAAGAGATCGGTCTGTCGGGCAGCCAAGCATCAGTCTAGAACTTGGCCGATGCACCATCGCCAACAACCACCGAGACCAAGGCCCTGAACATAGCGTCCACCATACGCTCACTGGTGCCCGGTAGGAGAGCACAAATGGAGTCCGACCTAGTGCGAGCCGTCCACTGCCAACGCAGCAGTAGGGCGAACCCAAGAATGCGTAGGTCTAGCAAGCCGAGACCCCCATCCTCCTTTGCCGAACACACAATTGGCCAAG
Source organism: Hyparrhenia diplandra (assembly GCA_015847255.1). NCBI lineage: Eukaryota > Viridiplantae > Streptophyta > Magnoliopsida > Poales > Poaceae > Hyparrhenia > Hyparrhenia diplandra. The sequence continues at coordinate 99,697 of JADLZK010013196.1, read as the reverse complement.
CGACCTTGCAGCGGCCGCCCGCCACAGAGGCGGTCCCTGCCCAGATGAAGGCGCGTCTTCTCTTGTCGACCTCCTTGATGGCCCAGGGTGATAGAGCGCAACAGATAGAGGTATGCACTGGGATGGCCGAAAGCATGGTCTGGGCGAGGGTGGTCTGTCCCATGGTGGTGAGCAAGCCTGCTTTCCAAGTGGGCAGCCTTGCTGCAACCGCGGAGTGGCTGCTCCTGCGCCCTGGTGAGCCGGCCAATGGAGAGTGGCGCTCCCAGGTACCGCATGGGGAAGTCGGAGATTAGGCAGGGGAAGAAGTCTTGTATTGCCAGCACCTGGTCCGGCGAGCATCGAATGGGCGTGATCGTGCACTTGTCGAGGATCGTGCACTTACTGATATTGTATACCTTGCATTATCATTCATGGAGAAATGGACTATCTTGCTTGGAGAAGGAGATCAAACACGCGTGGAGCAAGTCAGTGCAACAATCCTGAAATGGTTAAAGGAATTCTGTCCAAGAGCAATGACATCTTCGGATATTATAGAATTGTAGACCCTGAAGTTTTTATTTCTATTCTGGTTGGCTGTATGCCCTTTTTCTTGCCTGTTTTGATCTCTGAACTGTAAGCTGGTAACCCCAACAAGATTCATGTACTCTGCAACGTTATGGCTTTCTCAAAAGCCAAGTTATAAAAACTCTCATTTTTTTTAAAAAAAAGGTTGCTGGGTGGCTCATCGTGGTGCTGGCATAGAGTTCTTCAAGACGACGGCGTGAGATTTAGGAAAGGTCAACGACATGCCGGGCTTCAAGTTGTAGCGGAGACGCGGTTACTTGACTGCATCGCGGGCTTCAACTCGCGGCAATGGAGGGAGACCTTCAATGCCGGAGACCGGGGGAAGCTCATCGCTGCTGCACATGGACTATGTCGTCGCTATTGGATCAGGCAGCGGCGGTCCAGAGGAAAGGCCACCGCACATGGTATTATTTATTCCTCCTAATAGTTTTTGGGACTTAGAAAACACCATTGTTTTTCCACAAGTAAGTGCACAGCTTGGATATCAACTGAACACTGAGTTGTCCATGATTGCCGTAGGAGCACGAAACAATCTAATCTTGAAAGGGATTGGTTCAAATGTTCAAGACAGTGTAGATGCTTCCAATAAGGAAATGGCTCTAACTTCGTTAAGAGCCAAAGGGAGCTGCTCAGGAAAAAGCTTTTATGAATCCAAAACTGGTTGTAATCCTGAAAAGGATAGCATCTTCTTCCTTACTTTTTTTGTTTCTTAATTCTAGCTTTGAACAAAACCCTCATGTTTATTAAATAAACTATATGTATTTATTACATAAAAGTCAGGAAGCAACTTATATTATTTAAGAAACACATCCCAGGCTAGAATCATTGCATCATGGCTGACTCGGAGGGGGGCAGTCGGAGTAGCAGTAGCATTTTAAGTTTTGTTCACAAGCGCCACCAAAGTTGTTTGGGTTTTCAGCTTTGCATATACCATCGCAACCGTGCCCGTTGGCGCCAATGCATAGTCCGTGATAATTGGCGCTCGCATGCTCGCACCAAGGAGCCGGAGCCTGCGTGTATGCAGGCATTGAACATACTAGCACATGCAAAGGAAGAATATGGTTATAATTAGCAGAAAGATAAATCAAAACAATACAATAATATAAGTTGCATGAACCAGCCAATTCAACGCTAAATTAACTGACTTAAGCTGCTAGGAGAGATATGAACGCTTCGCTAATATTCCTAATAGTTCATACATGTGCAGTTACATACCAGTGGCCATGATGACAATTAGGAGAATGGATGCGGAGATATTCTTTCCTGAAGACACCATTGGTAACTTTTTTTGGAAGTTTTTGTACGTTGAAGAAAAGAGTGAGCGAGCAGATTGGTGGAGGATGCAGTGAGGTGAAGTCTGGCCATATATATACACAAATAAATCACATGCCTAGTGTGTTCTAATGTAGAAGCATCAGCATACGGGATTCTCTGATCCTATATCCATAATTGGGACCGCCTAGTGTTTTCCAACGCAAGCACAGGAGTCCCAAACATGTTTGTATTCAATAATGTTTCTTGGCAACCAAAGTTTCACATCAACCACATTATATATTGTCAGCATTTGTTGAGCAGGTCCTCCATTGGATGTGGACTGAAGGACTGGCTAATTAACTTAGCTTAATCGGCCAAAATAAACATGACACGAAGTTGCTTTGGTACTATAACCTACCTTGCTTGTCCGCTGATACACCCGTATCCAGTGCATGACTATCGAGTCACAGCTAGTACCGTGTTGTGGGAAAAGAATATTGTTCCATGTGTGTGTTTCTCAGTTACAGTTTTTAATCCTCTGTCAAATCAAGGCTAATAAAACAGCCTACTGCTAGCCGTATGGATTTTTGCAGCTCATCTCTCACCCTACTCATATTAGTAGTTAGTTCTTCACAATTAATATATGACCCGCTTTCTTCTCTCAAAGAGTTTCTTGTTTCTTGTGTATAAGGCCGTGTTTTGATGCAAAAAGAATAGTGATTAGGTACCTAGTGATTAGTCCAACCCTTGTTGGATTCACCGGCTAATAAGTAGAACTATCTGAACACATAGATTGTCATACCCCTGAGTAGCTAGCGGAGAGATTCTTTCTTGAAGTTGTCATTGGATTTTTGGGAAGTTTTAGTACATTGAAGAAAAGAATGAGCAAGCAGATTGGTGGATGATCGAGTGAGAAGCCCGATAATATCTATATGTAAATCACATGCCTAGTGTGTTTCATCGTAGAAACAGAAACATACGATCCTATCCCCTAGCATTTTCCAACAGTCTGGAGGCATTGTATTCAGCAGTGTTTTATTCACAACCAAAAGTTTAATGCATGACGTGATCAGCCACTTTGTCGTCAGCATTTGATGAGCAAGTTCTCCATTGGATGTGGACTGAAGGCGAAGCTGTGTGCCTGCACTGGCCATGGTGCCAGGCGATATAGCAGGCCGATGATGACCACCGACGCGCGGAGAGATTCTTTCTTGAAGTTGTCATTGGATTTTTGGGAAGTTTTAGTACATTGAAGAAAAGAATGAGCAAGCAGGTTGGTGGATGATCGAGTGAGAAGCCCGATAATATCTATATGTAAATCACATGCCTAGTGTGTTTCATCGTAGAAACAGAAACATACGATCCTATCCCCTAGCATTTTCCAACAGTCTGGAGGCATTGTATTCAGCAGTGTTTTATTCACAACCAAAAGTTTAATGCATGACGTGATCAGCCACTTTGTTGTCAGCATTTGATGAGCAAGTTCTCCATTGGATGTGGACTGAAGGCGAAGCTGTGTGCCTGCACTGGCCATGGTGCCAGGCGATATAGCAGGCCGATGATGACCACCGACGCGCGGAGAGATTTTTTCTTGAAGTTGTCATTGGATTTTTGGGAAGTTTTAGTACATTGAAGAAAAGAATGAGCAAGCAGGTTGGTGGATGATCGAGTGAGAAGCCCGATAATATCTATATGTAAATCACATGCCTAGTGTGTTTCATCGTAGAAACAGAAACATACGATCCTATCCCCTAGCATTTTCCAACAGTCTGGAGGCATTGTATTCAGCAGTGTTTTATTCACAACCAAAAGTTTAATGCATGACGTGATCAACCACTTTGTCGTCAGCATTTGATGAGCAAGTTCTCCATTGGATGTGGACTGAAGGCGAAGCTGTGTGCCTGCACTGGCCATGGTGCCAGGTGATATAGCAGGCCGATGATGACCACCGACGCGCCAAAGGTTACAGTTGAGGCAAATTTGAATGCCGCTGAGCTGGATTGATAAGGAAACAGCTACGATGTCCGAGAATTTTGCCCAATCTTTTACTGTAAACAATTTGCAAGAACACTTTCGTATGAATTTCCACAAATAACACAACCAAGATATTTTCTGAGTAATAAAATCTACTATACCCGTGCTTGCTCCACCAAACAATGCTAATAATCCTTGTAGTAATAGCTAGCAGCAAGCAAAGACGAAACAGGAGCTTTGTGCTTGTCACCGCAGGACTAATCTGAATGTCATTATTTTAATAAAACCAATCTGACACAATATACAACTGACTACTTCTCAAAAATCAATCTATTGTAATCCAGTATAGAGCCAACAAGAAAGCAGCAGAATAATATATATAGTATCAAAAGGAGTAGAAGAATAATCTCACGTCAATTGGAAAATAATAGGTGGTCACGTGATACCCAATAAACGAAACAACAAACCATATATTTCTTGTTTTCCAATCAAGTAACCCAGTAACGATAATAGATCGAATGGAGATCAGCTTACAGTAGGACACTGCAAACCAAAACTCAAAATAAATGTCCTTCCACCCGTGGCAACGACGTACAACGATCAGAAGGCTGGGATCCGAGAATTCCAAGCGACGCACCCGAGTAATATATAGCGACTCGATCATGCACTCCACGCAAATCTGACAGGAGAATCAGCTTCAATTCTGGGTAATTGAGGGGATCACCCTCTAGGGTTCCAGCTGAGAGCAGCGGCTCGACGGGAAATAAACTCTGAATAAAATCTCATCTCCTTACAAAGGCACGTTGGCCCAAGGCATAAAAGGCACGCAGGCCAAGCCCAACTCCGGCTACTCAGTAAAGCTAGCAGCCTAGCAACTCACGCATACAACTTCATGCAAGAAATAATATAATTCCAGCCAGATGTAATCACGATCTGTTTGGCCATGCATAATGAAGCTGGTCTCCAAATCATTCACGTGATTGGCCAAACACTATATAAAAAAATATTGCTTATGTTATCTCCATCGGCGGCATGGAACCAAATTGGATAGTACTTGGTTTCCTTTCTTGCTTCTCATCCAGCTTCTTGAGTAGAACAATTCCCACAAAAATCAGCTTCGATGGTTTAATAGCAGTGCAAAGTAAATTTTTTTTTATAATTGGGGTCTCCCCATTCCCATTCATTAAATGGAAATACGCACAGTCATACAAGAGTTTTGAGAAAAGAAAGACGAGATAGTATCACAGAGAACAGATAATTAAAACAGCTACTAATTATTTGATGCCACTTCTAAGTTCCGCAACACTTCGATCTTCACCAGCCTCGATTCTTCATTGTGGCCTTGGAGAACCTTTGGACCGACCCTTGATCAGATCCCTCCAGTATGGGTTCCCAGAGGACCGCCAGCCTTCATCCCTGGAGCCTTGTTCTTCTGCGCATCCTTCAACTCGCGAGCCTTCTTGTAGAGACGCTCCACGCCGCTGAGCAATGCCGCCTTGTCTTCCGGAGGATAAAGACCTGCCCAAAAACTTATTAGTGCACCTGCATGGTAGATGATATCTAAAGGATCTTTGATCACTTTTTGTTGAAATTAACATTGTTTCTAGCAATCCAAATCGCCCAACATATTGCAGAAACACAAGTTACATGATAAAAGTTACACTTAGGTAACCATATTTCCATCCATAGCCAGCATTGCTGTAAACTGCCGGGGAGCCAGGGATAGAATTGGCACCAATAGTGCCAGCCACACAGGCCCACATCACTCTAGCAACAGTACATTGAAAAAATAAGTGATCAATGATTTCATTTTCAGTACAGAAACTACAACATGAGAACCTTTCCAATTCCTTTTCAAGAGATTATCTTTGGTTAGAACCACACACAGAGACAATAACCACATAAAGTACTTAATCTTGGGAGGAATCTTTCCCTTCCATATCTGCTTAAGATAGGGGTCATTGTCATTTTCTGTTAGTTTATTGTAAACAAATTTAACAGAAAATTTTCCTTTTTCTCGCATTTCCATTTAATAGTGTCATCTAGATCAGAGGTATGGAAGTTAGTAGCCTGATTCAAAATATGATTCCAGACAGTTTTAAGGTCAGCAGGCAACCATCTTCTAAAAAGTGATTCTGACTTTATCAGATCTTACACTATTGACATCAACCATTTTTTGTTCACTTAAGCTATATAGAACAGGACTAACTTCACATAATGGTTTATCATAGAGCCAAGGGTCTTCCCAGACTCTAGTCCTAGTACCATTATGAAAATTACCTTCTCTACCTTGTAGGTAGATTTTCTTAATTTTTAGCAAGTCACTCCACATTGGAGAATCATCTAACCTGTGTGCAACAGTGTGAATGGTTCTATTACTTAAATATTTAGCCTTTATCAAGGTCTGCCATAGGCCTTCCTCAGTTTCTAATTTCCACCACAATTTGCACAAAAAGACTAATGTTCAGCTTGACAATATCTTTAATGCCAGCACCTCCTCTCTTTTTATCCCTGCACACCTTTACCCACTTGATTAAATGGTATTTCTTTTTGAGTAAAATGCACTGAGGGTCCTCAAACTATTGGTCTCCTCCCATCCAGGTACTCGAACTATCAAAACGACTATCTAGGTCCCCTGAACTATTGTCGATGCACACCAAAAGGTCTAAAACCCGCCACGCCAGCAAAAATTTTCAAAGGAAACCCTATCCATTTTCTCTTTCCCGCAAGTAGCTCCTTCCTCCGTGCATCTGCCTTCTGCCTGCCACGAGCGGCTGGGAAGGAGCTCCCTCGCCATGCCAGCGCCCATGCCGTCGTGGAGCTACCCTGCCTGTGGCACGTCAGCGGCGGCCGGGCGGAGCTCCCAGCGGCTCAAGGCCGCGGGCGGATGGATGGGCGGAGCACCCTCGCGTACTGCGGGGAAGGAGAACGGAGAGGCGCGCCGTCGCGGGGCTCATCGCGGCAACCAGGGAGCAGCCCCGCGCGTGCATCCGTGGCGGCCGGGTGGAGCGACCCCCGGCGTGCGTCCGTGGACGGACAGGGGAGCTGCCCAGTGCGGCCGACGCGCACAGGCGGCCGCCACACGCACACCACACCGCTCCACGCGGGCGGCCGCACTGCCGTGTGGCCCGGCGCCGCTGTTCGGGCGCTTTGCACCGCGCTGTTGTCTGGCATGGCGCCGCTGTTCGGGACGCCTGCACCGCTGGGCTCCGGGACGCCCTGCACCACTGTGGACGAGATGGTGCGCGTTCTCATCCTGCCGGGCGAAGGGGAGCACCGCGTGTAGGTGATCGGCACAGCGACGAGGCATCCTGAGCAGCTCGGAGCGCGCCGAGATGGCTTCGTCGGAGCGTGCTCCCTGTCCGGCCGATCAGCCGATGTCGATGTGGTTGCAGATTGGCATGCCAAGCAGCGAACGCCCGGCCGACCGCGCGCAGGTCAGTCAGTTGTTGTTGTTGCAGCGGACTTGCTACGAGTGGAACGGGGCTACCATTCTTGCCAACATGCAGGCTGTTGGAACTAATCTTGAATTGATGCGTGTGTGCGTTTGTTGCATGCATGCATGCATTAGTGGAGCTAGTCTCGTGTTGCAGGGATAGCCATTAGCGTGTGGTGATGGAGCCATCCACAAGAGGCGCGGTCAAGCTGGACACCAAGTCCTGTGGAGAGCAGCGGCTCTGCGTTTGCGTTGGTGCGCATGGTGATTTCAGCTTCTCGTGAGACGGCTCACGGAGGCGGTGAGATGGCAACCCGAGGCTGCTGCTGCCGTGGCCAGCACGATCACGAAGGGCATCCAGTAGTTAGTTTTGTTTGTGTTAGGTTCTTGCTTTGTTTGTGTTGTTGTGTTGTGTTTTGTTTAGTTTTTGTCTCTCTGTTTTTCGCAGCTGATGTCTGCCGCATCCCGGCTTAGTTTGTATTTGGATTTGGTTTTTCCTCCTCTTAATGAAAAACGGGTGAATGGTCCGATCGCGAAAAAAACGATCACGAAGGGCAGGTCCAACCAAGCCATGCGGAGGAGGAGCGCTGGGAGCACTGAGGCGAGAAAGGAGCTACTTGTGAAAAAGAGAATAGATAGGGTCTTCTTTGACAAATTGCCGCTGACATGGCGGGTTTTAGACCTTTGGTGTGTATCGACAATAGTTCAGGGACCCAGATAGTCGTATTGATAGTTCGAAGTACCTAGATGGGAGGAGGCCAATAGTTTGAGGACCTGGGTACATTTTACTCTTTCTTTTTAGTCCCCACTCCTTGCCCGAAAAATGATCTTCTACTTTTATCATATGCCTCAATAGTAGTAGCTGGGAAAAGATAGACTGATATATGATACATTGGAGCATTGTTCAGACTAGCCGTGATAAGCTGAGTCCTACCAGCCATAGTTAAATTTCCCCCTTCCAGGGATCTAATTTCCTTTGGCATTTTTTCTACCAGAGGAGCCCAGTCAGCAACATGAAGTCTGCTAGGACTAATAGGGACTCCTAAGTATTTGATAGGAAATGTGCCAATTTGACAATTGAACAATTCAGCATATACATTGCTCAGATCATCTCTATCATTTATAACCAGAATTTCACTTTTACTAAAATTAATTTTCAGACCAGAAAACATTTCATACATATATAACAACAATTTCATGTTTCTAGCCTCGATCATATATATATATATAACAGCAATTTCATACATATATAACAGTGCAAAGTAATTTATGTTACTTCAACATATTTTTCCATGCATCAACTGCAAATGAACCGAATTTAATGAAAGACGGTCTTTTATTTTATTATTACCAATAACTTAAAGAGGCATGGGCTCATCGCTGGAAGCCGGCCGTAAGCAAGCTGACTCGTTCCGAGCTCGATCGTGATGATCCCATGCTGAGAGGCCAACATTGCGGTGACGCCTACTTGAATATTTAGATTGTGTGGCTTGTTGTCTGCACTTCTCAGGAAGGAAGCTACCGAGGTTTGTCTGTCTGTCCTATCCAGCGGTTCCAGGTACGGCAGTGCCCGCGCTCGGACGTCCCATGGGGATAAAATCCATTAGCCGGTCCCACAGACACCAGTTCGCTCCCCGAAGGAAAGTCACCTCCCTCTATTTCTTCTTCCCCTGCCGTTGCCCCTCCCCAGCCCGTGGCCCGTCCCTTGTACTCATCAGCCGCAGTCTGCCCCCTACCTTGCCCCCATGCATGTGTCGCGTCGTGGCCATCCCCACCGGCCATCGCTGGTTGGGCCCCGCACGCCTATCTCCGGCGTGCGAACAAGGACAGGCGACTGCAGCTGAGCATCGGCGGTGTTGGAGAAGCCGTGACAACACAAGCGGGCGTAGCGAGCAGGGAGTTGAGGAGGACGCCGTGAATTGCAACATATTAGTCGACAATTTGCCACACCCGAAAAAACATTTTGCAACATCTTAGAATCGAGTGTTGCAACATCTCAAATATCGGGATTGCAACATCAAAATCGACAGTTGCAGCATCTTTAAAATCGGCTATTGTAACATCTTGAATAATATGTTGCAGCTCCCAAAAATCAAGAGTTGTAATATCGAGAGAAAAACATGTTGCAACATCTTAAAATCGATTGTTGCAACATAAAAAAACATGTTGCAACATCTCATAACGATAGTCGCAATATCGAGAAAACACATGTTGTAACATCTTAAAATCGATTGCTCATCTATTGTTTCAACACCGCAAAATACAAGCCACTGGGGTGAGGGGGGGCTGCGAGATAATGGAAGAGGGAGGCACGTGGGTTGGAACCCCGTCACCTTCAAGGTGGAGGAGCTCGTTCTTGGGTGGTGGGGGCTCGGTTGTCGGCGAAAGGACGCCGTAGTGGGAGAGAGCACCGCGCCGGTTTTGGGGGCTCGGGAGAGGATGCCGGGCTATGAACGCTGGGATGTGTGGACATGAGTAAGCGGTGAGTTTTGTCCGATACGAGTCGGACGTCTGGCTCATAGCATTACCGTTCCAAGTGATTCGGTCTACGGTTTCCAGCGGGTAATTTGAGCCCAAGAATCCCAGGGACCTCCCCTTGTGTTTATAGATTTCTAATGTGCCGTGCCGTGTCGGCTGCGTCGTGTTGCCACGGGCCACCGTGCCTGACGGGCTGTGCCTCTGCGGGCTTTACGCCTGGCCTTCGTCCCCAGGCATGGCCCGTGGGCCGTTTTTTTTGCCGGACTGGCCCGACAAGCACAGCCTTTTTTCAGTGTTTCGGGCCAGCCCGAGGCCCACGAGCGTGGACTTTTTTGTTTTTTTGCATATTGCTGTTGGGTAGCAGCGGCAGGCCTGCTAGCGCAAGCAGCTAATAGGGCCCAACAGGAAACGGCACCAGCGGCCTGTGCGCAGCAAGCAAGCAAGAATGGACATACGTCCTTGCATCCTTCCCCTATTTGCTTATGTCGACATGCAGCCAAGCAAAAATGACGACAGCTCATGTGGCTCTTGATTATTTTTTTTCTCTTTTAATTTTTTCTAGATTCTAGAATTACTTGTTGGGTTGTTGCTCGGGAGTTTTAGCACCATGCCGTACCGTGCCCGTGCACGCCGGTCACCGGGCCGTGCCGTCATGTCTCGGCCTGCATGGAAAAGTATATTTGTGTTGCCATGTTTGCGGCATAGCAGCAGCTTCCCGTTGAGCGTGATGCCTCCCTGCGGTCCACCCTTGCTGCCGGACTCCGCGACAGCAGGCACCAGCCGCCGTGGGGCGCCTGCTCACCGTCGTCACTCGAACGATATATATATATAACTAGATAATCTGGTTCTGCCAACTGTAGGGCTGTGAAACAAAATCTCAGCCCAGAAAATCTGAAAACTTCAAAATTTCCCGTGTACCTGTCGGGTCCGAAAATTTTCACCAAGCATCCGAAATTTTGAAAATTTTAAAATTCGTCAAGGCAAATAGACCCCAAAGCCCCACAAAATTAATCCATGCTTTATTATCTCTCATCTTCTCTTCTAGGTTCAATTTTTTACCGCCGTAACACACTCGCACACTCCAGCCGTGTCGTTGTCTTGCTCATTGAATAGGCAATTGATAATTTGTTTTATTTTTTTTTGTTAAATGCTTTAGAAATGATGTATGTGTTTTCCTAGATAAAATGAGTTATATTTTATCTAAATTTTTTCTGAAATTTTATTTCTATCGCTGATAAATTTCAAATATATTCGATATTCCCGTTTATCGGTGACCACCAAGATTTTTAAAATATTTAGACAGGGCGTATATCGTAACCTTAATTTTTATACTAGTCCGGCTACAATTAAATATCTCTTTCCCCCAAATTGCCGCCCACCCGCCACAGAGTCGCTCACACCCACGGCCGCCTAGCCCCCGCCCCGATCGCCGTTACCCGCCCGGCAACCAATGCCGGCCGTAGCGGCCTCCATCACAGCCTTCCGGCCACCACCATCAGCCCCCGCTGCCCTAGCCGCCCGGAGAGCGTCGTCAGGGTCAGCCCCGACCTAAAACCCTGATAGAAATATTGTCATGATGCAAAGTTGTTCCAACCGAAGCTTTTCTCAAGAACCTCCTTCATGACTTTACACAGTCCCTTGAGAACCCAAGAATTACCTTATCATCCTCTCCAAAGGATCCCTAGCTCTTTCTATTAGGACAAGGACTCCAAATTCGCTAATCAACCTATCGAGTTTCCCAAAGTCCAGTATCTTAGAGGTCGTTAGTATGCGAGTCATGGAGGAGGTTGTGCCAGAAGGTGACCCCATGGAGGTTGTTGATCTGACTGGGGATGAAGACGAAGATGTTCCAGATGGAGGAAATGAGCCCCCATCGCCGCCACAAGCTGATGATCCACCACCTCCCATGGGATGGACCGTTCGGGAGTACCACGTGAATGGGAACACTAGATCACACCACCGTCTAGTGGGGATGCTCATTGAATACTACGATGATTGGGATGCTACCGTGGAGTACATCCGCCGCGCGAGTACACTCATCCTTTGGAAGACACCTACTTGGAAGGCTGCCGTCGGCATTTTCACTTGGGATGCGAGAGAAGGGAGGATACTTCATAGCATTGAAGCCATCGCACTTGTAGCATGCCCGGATATTCGTGGAGCCCGCTTTGAGTTGATGAGCAACAATCATGAGCGTTATACGCCCCGTAGCCACTCTACCTTGGGGTGGACTATGATGAATCCTGTTGGAGCGGATCCCACTCTTCGTGTGATGGTGGATTTTACCCGATCTGATGCATAAGGTCGAGCACCCGAACAATTGGTGTACAGTGCAAGGCAAGCGCCTCAAGACATACCGGGCGGCGTCGATAGATCAAGTCAGAGAGCAACTCGAGAGAAGACAAGTCGTTCACCGGGCTTTCCCCACCACCTCGCCCGGTAGGAGTTGGAATTCCATTATCTTAGAGGTCGTTAGTATGCGAAGTCGTGTCTTAAGTGTGTCGAGTCTTGTTTTAGTGTGAACTTTGGTTGAGAGTTGAATTAAACTATGCATACTTGGAATTAAGTTATCTCTAGTGGTGGAAAAGAGCTCAATAAAGTTAGTAATGTGGAAAGGTTCACTTTCGAGTATATCTTGTGTTTTATTGATGAATAGCTAGTTAGAAGATAAGATATTAAGTGTGGTTGGATGACATGTCTACGTGGATTGTAAGAACTTATAGGACTACTAGGCTGGTCTTGAGTTGAGATGTTCTAGTTGTTTGGGCTAATCAAGAGCAATGTATTAGAAGAGGTGCTACCATCTAGAAAATCACAAGTCATTGCCAATGCCCCTATCAAAGAGGAGTTATCTTTGGAAAGATTTGGACAACACCACGGACTAAAAATTTGGATCAAAAGTTTGAGCGACTTAACTTGAGCAAAGGTCACTAATGTTTGAAGTTGGATGAATATTCTACTTTGGGATAAAAGAGTCGCAAGGGACTTCCTTAGTAAGTTGGTTTTGAGCATGTGACATCATTATTGGATTGAAGTGACCACATACACATGACGTGGAAGAAAATGCCATTTTGAGGTCTTACTAAAAGACAATTATGCTAAGAAGAAGGTTTGGATGGGAACTAGTGTGTATAACTTGATAATGATAATGATAATATAAAGCTGGTAGTTAATAAAGCTCACTTTGCAAATAAGAGACATTATGAGAACAGTACACCATCAGCAAGAAAATAAACTAAAAATTTAAACGCAAGTACGCTGGCGTCACTACGATCACATAGACGTCAAGTTCACAGAAATCGGAGCTAAAACGGCGTAGATATGAATTTTACAAGATTAATATTAATAAAATATTAAGCTTATTATAAAGTTGAAATTTACAAGATTAATAACCTGACTAATAGTAATATTAACATGTAGATTACGGAATTACAAATCTAACGCAACTTGAACGGATCGGTTTGGATTTAAAACGAAGAAGTTATAAAGATTTGAATCTGGATGGCAGTTCTGTAAATAAACCGAAACTGATTTCGAAATAAAATAAACAAAATTCGGATTTAAATCAGGTGTGAGGATCTCGCGTGAAATATAAGGAAACCCAGGGCCTCTTTAACAAAAGAACCGCGAAGAGGTATCTTCTAATCTAGATCGTAGATCTCGATCTGGACGGCTGAGAATCATTGAGAAAATAAAAGAGAGAGAGGACACCATGGCTGTACGAACAGCACGGTGGTGCTCCATTGCCGACGGCCATGGAGCTCGCCGGAGTTCACGAAGATGACTCTAGAGGCCACGCTTTTCAACGAAATCAGTACCAATCGAAAGAGGAGCTCGACACGGACTCACCAAATACGAGATCGAGAGCCGGAACGCGACGAGGACGGCGCACGGTCGACCGAGGTGTACGGCGGCTGTACTGCAAGTCCGGCGAGGTCATATTAGCCAATTAGATCGGGAAAAAGAGAGGAAACGAGTTGGGCGAGTTCGCTAGGGCATAGCGAAACTCAGTAGAGACTTACGGCGAAGCTTAGGGCGGCGAAATCGCGGAGAACTTGGCAGCGACAAAGTTAGGGTTGGAGCGCTTCGGCGTTTGCTCAAGGCGGTAGCTGCGAAGCAAGATGAAATCGGAGGGGTCGCGGCCTCAGCTTATATAGTCCCAAGAGTGCAGCAAGGATGGAAAACTCGAGATCAAACTCCGGTTCATCGAAGGAAACTGGAGTTTCCGATTTTTGGAAAGCGTTGCCAGGAAGAAGAAAGCAAAGGGAAAGAACTGACATTCGGACCAACGCTGTCAGCGATCCAAAGCAAGAAGGCAGCACGCTGCTGTAATGGTATGAACCTGGGCTGGACCGAGGCGAATTTCAGCCCAAGAGAAGAAAATGACGTGCAGGCCTAAAGAAAAAGAAATGGCACACGGCCAGATTGAGCTGAACGAAAAGAATAAAGAGAGAAAAAGAAATAGTTTTTTTTTATTTCAAACTCCTTTTCGAAATCTTTTGCAAATTTGATCAAATTCAAGCAATACAAAAGATCAATGCAGCAGCATGAATGCACATACATGTGTCTAGCCTTATGATTGATTTTAATTTTCATAAAAATTATTTCCTAAATTCAATGCTTCACACAAAATGCATAAATAAATCAATTTAAACTATTTTAAAATTCATGCAAATTTTAGGGTGTTACAATCCCGAGCGCCACCGGTCGCCGAGGAGGAAGGGAGGCGCGGATCGGCACCCCCTCGAGCCCGGCCGGCCGCCGAAGGAAGGGGCTGCCATGGATCCGCCGTCCCCATCGCACGACGCGCCGTCGCCCCCAAGCATCACCATCCCGAGATTCGTCGTCCCGCCGCCCCCGCCGTGTCAACGAGGAGGAAGGAGGGCGCGGATCCGGCCCCCCGAGCGCCACCGGCCGCCGTGGGAGGGGAGGGGCGGCTCCGCCGCCGTCCCGCGCCCGTCGTCACCCCGAGCACCGCCCGTCCCCGAGATCCGCCGTCCCCGTGGCCCCGAGATCCGCCTATCGTCGAGGAAGAATGGAGGCGAGGAGGAAGGAGCGCCGGCGGGAGAGGGAGCGCGATGGATGCCGGCGGAGCGGGGAGGGGCGCCGGTGGGAGAAGCTAGGAGGAGGGGCGCCGGTGGGAGATCGAGTGGAGACCGTGAGTCTGTGAGTGGGAGAAGCTAGGGAGGCGGGGGCGCGGTTGGCGTGATGACTGAGTCTGTGAGTACGAAACCCTAACTTTCTGTATTTATACGCTGACGGCTATCGGGCCTCATTTTGGGCCTGTTGGGCCTCTCTATTTTTCATGGCAGGCCTTTTAGGATGCCCGCCACGGAAAAATTGATTTCGTTACTAGTGGTTATAGGCGATTTTCCGTGGCGAGCGTGTCAAGGTGCCCGCCACGCAAAAATTAATTTTTCGTGGCGGGTAAAAACGCCCCCGCCACACAAAAATAAAACTGGATGTGGCGGTGCATTAACCGTGACGGGTAAAAATAGTGCCCGCCACGGAAAAGATTTTGCAGTATCACGCAAAATCATTTTGTTACTAGTGTTTATAGGCGCTTTTCTTTACAAACCGCTACTAGAAATCATCTCAAAAAGTTATGACACTTTGTAATTGACAACTTTTTGATTTGGAATCACCTTTGTCATGGAAAACTGCGTTTGAATATGCCAAATTTGAAATTCAAATTTTGGCAACGACCTCGGATAGAGAAACTACCAAAACAAAAGTTGTAGATCTTGAAAAGTTATACAACTTTGTAGTTGACAACTTTTTCATAAATTCATTTAGAGCCTCAAACAATCAATTTTACATTCGGTTTAGTATGATATATGGGGAACCAAACTGCAGTATAGACACATGTGAGTAATGGGTGGAGTTGTAGAGGAGGCTGCACATGAGGGTGAGATCGTAGGTTCGAACGCTCGTGGCCACGGAGCACGTGAATTGGGATGGTGTGGTTGTCCAGTGGGGCTACATGGTTTTAGAGTTTAGTGACTAAAATCAGACTTCGGCTATAGTTCTCGATTCTGAAAAAAGGACAATCAACTGTTTTATCTGTGTGCAAAATCAAGTAAAAAAATGCAAAACAGAGCAATTATGTGCCGCCTTGTGCAGCAACGATGGGCCATCACGGCGCGTGAAGACCTCCTTCAGCCTCAAACAACTCTAAACCGACTTCCCCCGATATGTCTCCAGAACCACACGCACGCGAAGCTAGGCGTGAGCTGGGCTTTTCATCATTTCTCGAAGAAAACAAGAAGATAGTATATAAGGGCGATATGCATTTCAGCATTTTTTCTTGAAAGTGCAAACCGGTTTGTTGTTTTGCTAGGACCTGTCATCAGTGATGTAGTACTTCTTGGCTAAGATTATTTTACTAAGTCTAGGTGACATCGATCTTCAACAAAAAAATCAGGCGCGCACCCGCTGGTATCTTTTGAGCTGTAACAATAGAACTTAGTTCGTCCATATGTGTGATCCATGTGGAAACTCCAATGTGATCCAAGCTAGTATATACTGTGATCCTCCGTACGTGTCCAAACAAGACATCCGGCGTAATGCTGGTAGAGTTACCTAGTTCTCAGTTTTTGGTAACCGAATGCGTAATAAAACTGTGCGCTGAGACCAGCCTTTTTAACACATTGATTTCTCCAAACATTCTTGTAATTAGCTAGTTCTCTGATTTATTATTGCAACTTCTCCTGCTACTACTTGCGCATGCATGTCTATATATTGCAACCTAGTTTCTCCTCGATCGATCACTCATGCTCGGTCGTTCATTCGTACGTCTCCTTGCAGCAAAAAAGCTAAGCATCCGATGGCGCCGTCACCAAGGAATCTCTCTGCCACCACCGTTGTCTTCCTCCTACTCGTCGTCGTGACCGCCGGTCAGTACACATGTACATGTGTATAATAAGGTCATATATCTGACCCTGTGCCTTTTTGCTTATTGTGCGTCATGCATGCAGAGATGGCCTACGTTGGGGCAGACCGGTGCAGGCACCTGAGCGGTACCTATCATGGGTTGTGCGACACCGCCGACACCCCCTGCATAGATACCTGCAAAGCCGAAAGCCCAGACAACACTGGTGGCGCTTGCTACGATTCCCCTCCACGTTGCTGGTGCTATACCAACTGCTAGCTGAGATCGATCCCATCCCCTTGCTTATTGGCCTCCCATTCCCATCCGTGTAACAGTAATATATAGTATTTAAATTGTTACTGAACTACGTAGTTGTGCCAAATAAAATTCTTGGAACCGTGGATCCAACAACTTGGACATGGCGGTGCAGCCACCGCTGGCTATATGTTTATCGTGCAAGCCAAGATCGAGGAGATTGGCTGGGAAGAAGGTTAGTGATGGCGTGGGTTTTGTTTGTATTATTTCTTTCTCTCTTTCCTTTCCATCATAATAAAAGCTTGGGAGACATTACCATCGAGTCATTTTGCCCTTGTTTTTCCTAGTAGTGTTTCTTTTTTTTGATCATAAAATAAATATGATGCCAACTGTTATAACTGATAGAATTAAAAGAGGATCTCTAGTAGTAATTCGGATTGGGAACCACTAGATAAACAATAATAGTGAGGTTCCTATATACGACCAACTAGAAAACAGTGAGATGTAGGGGTTAGTATGTCAACCGTCGGTGGTGTTGAAGGAGGCAGAGGCGGCAGCGTCCATGGCGATGTCGGCGGTGTCACAACGAAGATCCCGATGGCCTTCAGGTCACAACCTGCACTAGCCGACGACGGCGGGGAAGGAGTACGTCACGATGGTGGCATCGGTGGAGCTTCCGCCGCTTGCTGCGCTCTCCGATCGGTGGAGTTTGTGTGTATGTCGGTAGGGAATTGTGGTGGCTGCTCGAACTCGTGACCCATGCATCCACCCCCACCTCTATTTATCTTAGCGCGGTCGCGACGTGAGGCCCACTAACCATTAGGGTTAGGCGATCCCGATCGGGCGCAATTAAGAGGATTGGGCCAGCCGTTGGGCTGGGCCCCTTTGGGATCAATTCTAACAATAACTTGTTCCCCGATCACGTATACGGTTAGATGGTTTTCTTTTCTTTGATTGATATGGGATTTTGTTAAGAGTTTATAACAGTATTTGCATTTCCCGGTGCATCTACTGGTAGTACAACACATGCATCACAACAAGTAGTTAGATGTTGTTGACTCTGGTAATCTCAAGGAAGATGTTCTTTGGTGAAAATCGAGCTTTGCTCGGGTTGCCGGCGGTGGAATCGAAGGATGCGTCATGGGTACGGGAGTTGGCGATGCGCTGGGAGGCGATTTATTCGGGCGATTCGCCTAGAAGTAAGTCCTCCTCTGCGGCCTCCACCTTGTGGAGTTTGGCTCTGTGCCCCACGACGATTGGGAAGCGGCCGGCGGGCGGTGACGAACGGATCTCTGAAGGCCGAGGAAGATGTGAGCGGGGAGTTTTGTACTTCTTTGTAATTTTTCTTTTCTTGGGATTTACTTTTGTAAAAGGGTCGGTGTAATGCACCAACATTAATACATGTTCCTTCTAAAAAAAAGTAGTAGTTTGTAACACCCGAAATTTTTTGCATGATTTTAAAATAGCTTAAATGTTTTAATTGTGCAATTTATGTGATGCATTGAATATAGGAAAATAAATATTCTTGATAAATTAAAATTTGTCATGAGGTAGAAACATGTTGTGCACTCATGCTGGAAGCATATTTTAACAATGTGATGCCTGTTCTTCGTTTGGTTTGTTTCTGATTTCGAAATTCCTTTGAAAAGCAAGTTCAAATAAAAGAAAAAGGTATTCTTTTTATTTCCTTTTCTTCCCTGCCATTCAGCCCAGTCGGCTTTTCCTCTCTAATCAGTCCCGAGCCCAAGTTTGGCTTTCATTCTGGGCCGGCCCAACTCGGTGGGCAGCAGCAGCAGCGCTGCTTCTTTCTTCTTTGTCCGGCTGGACGGGTGGGTCCCGCAGTTTCCCCTTCCCTGAGACGAACTTCGACCGAGTTCATGCTCGAGCCGGACGAGGCACCGACCCGACACGATTTCCTTCGAAATTCGTTGCAAACCGCGCGTGCGCGACCTATATATTCCTAGCAGCACCGCAGACCGCAAGCCCCTAGTCCAATCTACTCGCGCCGCCGACCCTAGCTCGGCGGCGAATAGAGAACATTACGCCGCCCGTCGGTTTTTCCGCCGCCGGACCTGATTCCCAGTCGTCAACGCGACTACGCCACCGTAAGCAAGCCCTAGCACTTCATCTTGATCTCTCGCACGCGTGGTGCTTTGCCTAACCCGTCCTTTCGGTTGTCTACATGTTCTTGCCGGAGAACAGATCGCCGCCGTCCGCCTTTCTCGGCCGTGAGCCGTCCTCAAGCTTTAATCGACCCGCGAGTTAAGTGGTCGGGGGGAGTTCGCGTCGATCCGTTCTTTCGTTTGGATCAAGTCCCGTCCAAAACCGTGAACCGTAGCTTCGGTTTCATCTTCTCCGGCGAGAACCGCGCGGCGACCATGGCCATGCCGTCTCTTTCGATTCCGGCGAGTAAGCGCCGCCGGTGTGCCCCAAATATAATAATCTCGGCCGTCGATTTTAAATCGTGCGGTCCATTTGATCCCATACCCCTTCGTCACGGTATTTTTGCGGATTAAACCCTAGAGTCCACGGTTAACTCCGTAAGAATCCTTAGCGTCTTTTAGCCTGTGCGCTATGCCTTCGAAAGCGTATTTTCATCTTAACAGCAGCAGTTTACGCTTTCAGTATTTACGGTTTTGCCATCCAGTTACAAATCCTTATATCTTTGTCAATTTAAATCCGATTTGAGTCGTTCAAGATTCGTTAGATTCGTAATTCCGTAATCTACATGTTAGTATCACTGTTAGTCAGGTTTTTGAACTTTCAAATTCGAATAATTATTTAGTTTATTATTTTATTACGAGTAAACTTGTAAAAGTCATAACTTCACCGTTCTAGCTCCGATTTTTGTGATCTTTATATCGATGTGATCGTAGCGACGAGTAGAGTAGTTTTATGAGCTTTTCAAACTGTTATCTTACTGTATGGTGTACTGTTATCTTATTATGTCTATGTTTGCCTCGTGTTTGATTGCGTGCTCGATTGTGTGTTCTTTGCGTGATCGATTGAGTAGCCGGTGAGCAATTCGGGAACGGTCGGGGAGTACTACTTGAAGAAGACCAGCAAGCTCAAGACTTCAATCAAGGCAAGTATAGCTTGGGATCATCCTTGATGTCCTATCCATCTTAAATATTAACTCATGATGCATGTGTCCTCCTTGTTTGCACTGTAAGGACTTACCTAGTCTTGATTACTTGATCCTTGTCTCCTATGGGTTATGCATCGGGTAGTAAATTGCTAGCGCTCAACCAACACACATTTATTTATTGCTTTATGGATTAAATCGAGATGAGAAATTGTTGATCACATGGTTCATAGGGCGAAAGAGCTATGTTTTGTTTATGATGCTCTTAGCTCTCCATAAGGACTTATCCTTTGGCAAAATCGGGATATACAAGACAACTATGGGGGTCACATGGCTCTGGCTTTGGTCGTTCAGGGGATAGTGTTTACTCGTGTCGGTGGTTACCGAAACGGAAGAGAATGGGTTGTAGCCCTATCGCTATCCGGCATGTTTAGATAACCCCTTTGAAAGGCTTTATATGGTATTCACATGGTTAGGGAGTCGAGAACCTACTCTGGTGGAAACCATGACCCGTAGGTAAAGTGTACACCTCTGCGCAGTTAACTAAACCGACATGTCAGCCGTGTTTGCGGTTATGAACGGCCCGAAAACCGAGGGAAGGATTTACTTTATGTTGTTGTAGATGCTATAGTTGTTTACTTACTTGATCAAGTTGCCTGGTGATTATACTTGTTTAACCATGTGATTATGGGTTAATGGGATTCCTTTATGCTTAAGCCTAAAACTTGACCAACACTAAAAGCAACCGCAGTTAAGACAGTGTCAGCTTCTAAGCCTCATAACCCCTGGCTATGCTTGCGGAGTTCGACATGGACTCACCCTTGCTATCTCACATTAAACAGATCAAGGTGGGTATGATGACTACGATGATAACTACCGTGATGAGTACTACTAGGCTTGTGTCAACCGGTTGGCTATCCTGTGGAGTTGGAGCAACCATGGAGTGCTTTTATCTGTCTTCCGTTTGTGCTAGAACTTTGATTTTATTATTGTAATGGATATTATTTGCTTTGTAATAAAGTCTCGGATATGATACTCAGTAATTTGTCATACATATGTGAGATTGATCTCACGGGCACATATGTATTCTATACTCATTTTTGTCCTTTAAAAATGGGTATGACATAGTTAGAGTTCACAGAATATTGTTTGAGTCTCTGAAGCAAATGAGGACGATATTTATTCAACGGGGATGGATATATGCTTCGTTGCTTGCCTCGTCCCCATGACGCCCTATCACATGAGTATTAATTAGGCCGGTCTCAATGGAGAGTTTCACCTCCCGGTTTCCAAGATATGAAACTTTGGCATGAAATAGACGTCTCCCTCAATTCACGGTTTCATTGCACAGTTTCATAGGCTCAAGGGTCCCACAACCTCTCTCATTGCATGGTTTAATTGCATAGTTGCATGGTGAAACTCTATTTGTGTCTTAATGGGGTTTCACACGGTTTCCAACGCATGTGAAATAAAGGTGCCCAAAGGTTTCACCATGGTGAAACTCTTTCCTTCTCTCTCTCCTATGGGTTTCATGTAAAAAGTAAAATTTTGCTGATGTGGCGCTGCATTTAATGTGCATGAAACACTCATGGAACTCCCATTGAGACTGACCTTAGGATGTTGTTGCTCAGCAGGGGACATACATCAGTAGGGATACACAAATCGTTTCTCTCGACATTGGTCATTTTTTCTACTAGTTGGTTCTCCATCAGATCGTTGGCCAGTTGAA
The DNA here is from genome assembly GCA_015847255.1 of Hyparrhenia diplandra. NCBI lineage: Eukaryota > Viridiplantae > Streptophyta > Magnoliopsida > Poales > Poaceae > Hyparrhenia > Hyparrhenia diplandra. The sequence goes on along the minus strand of JADLZK010013196.1, from coordinate 78,051 downwards.
ATCAAATGGATTTTTACGAACTGTTTTCTTTACGAACAGCCACTAAAATGGATTTTTACATGCGGTTTTCTTTACAAACCAGCACCGAAAATAATTTGAAATTGATTTTTTTTAGTTTTTCAAAATTACCTCGTATGAAAAACCCACCAAAATAAAAGTTCTAGATCTCAAAAATTATGAAACTTTGTAGTTGAAAATTTTTTTCATTTAAAATCACCTTGTCATGGAAAACTCCGTTTGACTTTTTGTCAAATTTGAAATTCAAAATTTGAAAACAATCTCGAATAGAGAATCCAGCAAAATAAAAGTTATAGATCATAAAAAGTTATTCAACTTTGTAGTTGACAACTTTTTCATTTGAATTTGTTTGGGGCCTCAAACAATCAATTTATACTCGATTTGGTGTAATATATAGGGAACCAAATTGCAATATAGACATAAGTGCGTGATAGGCGGAGTGGTAGAGGAGGCTTCACAGGGTAATGTCGCGGGTTTGAACACACGCGGTCACGAAGCGCAAGCGCAAGATATTCATGCAAAAGGCACCGCGACTTGCGAGGGTGTGGCTGTCCAGTGAGGCTTCCCTAGGATTACTTTTTTTTTATTTTTTAACACCCGATTTACTATTTATGAATAAGAATTTGTAGTAGCGGTTTTCTTTACGAACCGCCACTACAAATCGCTTTTACACTGGCGGTTCTCAAATCACTGCCAGTGCAAAAGATATATGCTTTTAGAGTTTAATTAGTCACTAAAATTAGACTTCGGCTATAGTTCGATTGTAAAAAATGGGCTTCTTTCAATTGTTTTATTTGTGTGCAAAATCAAGTAAAAAAAGGCACAACAGGGCTATTATGTGCCTCCTTGTGCAACTCCTTATTCTTACAGCAACTGCAACCTCAGCTTCAGGAAGACACTTGGGTATACATCTGGGGAACAAGCCTTTACTCCTCACAAAAGGCTTATCTCCATTTGAAGGGGCAGACTGCAGTCTCTCCAATTTTCAATTGGCTTTGGAAATCTGCATGCCAACCAAAAAGAAAGTTCTTCTTCTGGCTAGTTTTACAAGAAAGATTAAGTACATGAGAACTCTATAAAAGAAAAAACATGGTCCTAGATGATTACAGTTGTGTTCTCTGTCAGCTCAGAGTAGAAGAAGATTTGCATCACCTGTTTCTTCACTGCCCGTTTGCTCTGGCATGCCGGAATTTGCTGGGAGTGGCACATATCATTCAGCCAAGCATCCAAGATTCTTTTATACAGTTCAAGATATAGCTTCATACTCTAGTGTTCTTTGAAGTTATTTCAGCAATGTTTTAGGCAATTTGGACCTCAAGGAATGATTTGATATTCAGACAGATCCCCCATTCTTTGGTTTCAGTTCAAAGAATTTTCAAGTCTGAACTAGCTCGGGTTAAGCTTAGAGCTAAAGTCTCCCTCAGACCTCACTTAGATTTATGGATAAACCGTTTTGTGTAATCTTTTTAATTTTCTTTCTTTCCTTTTTTTTTGTTTCCTGATTTTCTGTAAGGACGATCTTTTTCTGTTCAATAAAAGCTCAGTAGGGTCCCCCCCCTCCTGATTTTGTCAAAAAAAAAAAGGATGCCCATCACGGCGCGTGGGAAGACCTACTTTAGCCTCAAACAACTCAGAAACCAATTCCCGATATGTCTCCAGAACCAAGCCACGCATGCCAAGCTAGGCATGAGCCCGACTTTTCATCATTTCTCGAAGAAAACAACAAGAAGATAATAAGGACGATATGCATTTCAGCATTTCATGAAAGTGCAAACCGGTTTGTTGGCTTGCTAGGACCTGTCGTCATCAGTGATGTAGTGTTTCTTGGCTAAGATTATTTTACTAGGTCTAGGTGACATCGATCTTCAACAAAAGAAATCAGCCGCACCCGCTGGTATCTTTTGAGCTGTAAAAAAGTAGAACTCAGTTCGTTCATATGTTTGATCCATGCGGAAACTCCAATGTGATCCTTGCTAGTATATACTGTGATTCTCCATAATTGTCAAAACAAGACATTCGGCATAATACAATACTAGTATTGAGCGCACTGTAACAATGAAATTAGGCTTGCTTTAATTTCTTCGAACATTACTAGCATTCCTAAACATAAGTTGTTTTTTTGGCTCCTCATGAAAGATAGGCTCAGCACAAGAAATATTTTGAAAAGGAAGGGAATGCAGTTGGATGATTACAGTTGTGTCTTTTGCAATAGTTTGTCTGAAGAAACTGTTGATCATCTCTTCTCTGAATGTCAGTTTTCAGCTATGTGTTGGGACTGGATCAATTTGCAGCGCTCGCCAGGTGTCATGTTTCCTGAGCTTAATTCTCACCTAAAAGCCCAGCTTCATTCCCCTTTTTCATGGATGATGTCATTCTTCTATGTTGGTCCATTTGGATGGTCAGGAATGGTCTAATCTTCAATCGGATTCAGCCCTCCCTTCTGGAATGTCAACGTTTCTTCAAGAAAGAGCTGCTTCTGCTTAAGCACAGGGTCAAAACTAGTAAACTCCCTCAGTTTATTCAATGGAGCCACAATATTGCTCAGATAGAAGATTAGCCTTTCTCTTTTTTGTTTCATTTTTTTGTTTCTTGAGCATCTCTGGTGCTGCTTTGTACTCTTTTCTTGTTTTAACTCTGTCTGAACTTTTATCTTCCTGCCGTTAATAATATTTTACTGTAGGGGCCTCGGCCCCTCCAGTTTTTTTCAAAAAAAAAAAAAAATTATTAAGCCAGTCTCATGTTGAGTTTTATGGCATTAAATTTTATGCCACGCAATTTTGCTGACTTGGCAAAGAGTTTTATCAGATGTGAAAGAAGTTTCGTCCCTGTGACACTTAGTTGGTGTACTTACCTAGTTCTCCGTCTTAGTAACTGTGCAATATGCGCTCTAAGACTAGCTTTATTATCACATTGCACATGTCCCGCTTTATTTCTCCAAACATCCTTTTGTAATTAGCTAGTCTCTCGGTTGATGAGTATATTGTTCCCCATACTAGCTTACCTTCTAAATAATTTCATATGTGACTATCTCCACCGCGTCGCCTCGCGGGCGATGGCCGCCACCAGCCCAAGCACCCCTGGCGCAGTCCACCCTCGGCCGTTGTTGTCGGCCCGCGACACAGCCCTCCCCATTCCACGGTGACGGCGCTCAGCGCAGCGCTCATCCCAGCGCTGAAAGCTCGCGATTCAGATCTGCGTGTGCTGCGTCGCCGTCGAGATCTCCGCCATCGCCCCGAGATCTCGCCCGCGCCATCGATCCCAATCGTGGCGGCGCCATGCGCGGCACCGAAGCACCGCCCCAGCCTCGACGGTGCTCACGACGCCCCAACAGTCGCGAGTTTGGTTGGGCCACCTGCGTCGCGCCTTCGGCGGTCGCGATCGGCGGTGATGGCGCTCCGGTGACCTCGCCATCCCTCAAGGCTAGTGAGGATCGCGGATGTCGCGGCCGGGCCCGATGCATCGCCGCAATACGCCCCGAGCGGACTCCATGTCCCGTTCGCGCCTCCTTGGCGGCGGCGGCGTCTCACCGCCGTTCGCCCCGCTCGCGCGATCCCCGGAACCACATGTATCCCCACCCGGCGGTCGAGTCCGGGACTCCGGTGTATCGATCAATGGAGGCGGTGGACGGTGGAGGATCCACCACGCCCGCCCGACCTCGTCATCCCCACGGGCGGCGTCCACCTTATCATCCCCACGATGGTGCTTGGTGACGACAGGAACCCCGTGGCGGCGACCCTATGCGGATCCAACACTTCATTGGGGATCCCCTTGTCCGATGGTGAATCCCTCCCCTCCCTTGCGGCGGCAGCACCCCGCCTGGATCTAGGTGGCTAGGGCGCCGCAAGGATGGGGTGGAAGGTGGGTGAGGTGGCAATGACGGCGGACCATGACGACCGCGTCCTTCTCGGCGTGGGCGGACCGGGCGTCGGCGAGTCGGGCGGATCAAAGCGCCGGGCGGCTTGGCGTGGTGCCGCGCGCCACCCTCTTCGTCCCCACCCCTTCCTCCACCGCTTGTCCGAGCTCCTCCTACGAGTTGGGCTGGCGGCCGCCGATTCCGGCGTATGATCTACGTCGGCGCCTCTATTCGTCGTGGCTGGTCTTGGTCGAAAGACCTTTTGTGCTTCTTCCAGCGGTGGCGGCATCTGCGGATGTCAATTTCCTTCTTTGGAGCACTTCCTTGCCACCCGCTGCCTATATGGAGTCACCTTCGTTCTTTGTGTCTCACCGGCTATCTTTAGTGAACAAATACCGCAGTGTTAGAGCAAGCCAAGAGCACACTCTCCTTGATGAGCAATACAACGATCAAATGGAGGGTGGAAGCATATATTTCATTTTCTTTAGTTCTTTTGTCCATCTTAGGGACTGGTTCTGCTCTTTTTATCTTTTTATGCTTTATGCAATCTCTGTAATAATTGGTTGTGTACCTCAACAGGCGTAGAGGCGGATGTTCTTCATCCATTATCTAAAAAAATTAGCTAGTCTCTCTGATTTATTATCTCAACTTCTCTTGCTTTGGTAATGAGTCGTAACAATAGAATTCAGTGCAAAAAGCTAATTTTCACTAGCCTCTCCCAATCGGGCGGATGAGAGAAATGTCAGTGAAAATGATCTACAACCGCCACTATTGGCCTTCTGTGTACCCATTCATTCTATTCCCCTGCCTCTATCTCTATCAAGGATGAACCAAGGAAGAACTAGAGAGATTAAGAAGGTGAAGAAGAGAATGAAGGAAGAGAGAAAAGAAGGGAATGAAGGGAAGGACCAAACACACATTTCAACAACCAAGAGCATCTCCATCTAATTCCATGGTGAGTCAAGAACTCTCAACATTTTCTTGAAACACTCTCTCCAACCGTAACTCTTAATTTATCTATGCATGGATGCAATGTGAAGCTTAAGTAATTGCTCCATCATCTTAAGACTAAGCTCAAGATCGCCCCTCGCTCAATCATCTCATTAGTCTCTCAAATCCCGCTCTAATGCATTTTTATGGATTTTTTGCAAGAGAATACATCAATGATGTCATGGGGTCAAAACCACGACAAGCATTGTTTGAGAGTCAATCTTTACAAATGTGTGTCTCCGGAGCTCGTGTGGACTCAAGGACACAAGAATCACAAAGAGGACATAACGGTTTATTCGGTTTGGGTTGATGATGCCCCTACGCCCTTCGGGATGATCCTTATACTCAAAAGCATCCAAAATGGGGGTTACAATAGAGCATAGGAAGAGATTTGGTAGGGGTTAGCTCTTCTTAGACATGATGTGTGACGGCTACTTGGGTAAGTTCACCTTGTATACACTTGTTAGCACTAGGTTGATTTCCTACTTATATGTGCTATGTGCTACTTTCATTGATAAATGCCTTCTTTGAATTGCATAAAATTGATCAAAATTGTTTAACAATTATATTTCACTTCGCTTGATCAATTTGAGCAATTGCTAGCACTTGTATTTGTTTGCTACACACATAACAATACCAGTTAGAGTATCTTTTTCATTTTGAGTGCTATACACCTAATTAAAGCTTTATGTTTTCTGCACCTTATTGCATACATAGCATTTTCTATGGGGGAGTTGCAAACTTTGGGATTTAGCTAGATAAATGCATTTGCCAACATGAGAGAAAGTGACATAAATCCAGTGTGTTTGTATTCATTTGAAAGATTGGATTTGTTCAAGGGGAGTTGCACTTTGAGTTATTTTTTCTAGGTGTGTTGAGCCCTTTCTTGGAGGGTCTAGCTATTTTCAAGTGTTTTAAGCTTTGCTAGTGGTGTTGAGCTCTTTCTGCCTCTTCTTGATGGCTAGCTATGTTTAACTTGATTGTGTCAAGCCATTGCCTACGTCTTTGAGGACCAATTTTTGCTCATTTCAAATGATCCTGTTTTGGCTTTTGGTCATTTGGGTGAGTTCTCTTCTTCTTCCTCTTTCTCTGTGTTTTCTCTCTTCCGTCTTTTTGTTTGTGTTGACAGTACACTCATCACGGGGGAGATTGTGAACAACAAGGTTGATAAGTCAATGAGCTGGCGCTTCGGTTTGAGTTTGCGTACTAACCATGCTGGGTGTGTTGTGCAACATGTCTCTTGGCTTGTGGTTGCGCTTGTGTGTAGTCAGTGGTGGCGGTCGATGACGAGGCGAAAGTCAAGTAAAGATGTGCCATGCTGATGGACTAGGAATGGTGAAGGAGGAACATGAGGTTTGGACCGACGAAACAAGAGGCGGGTGACTAGCCGTGGTGGCTGACACTTGGCGACATCAACAAGTGCAAGAGTTTAATTATGGGTGATGAAGATGGTGTTGACCAAGCTAAGGAGGAGGATGATGGTTTCATGACACTTGGTGGAGGCTGGACACGCATCTACATGGGATATGTAGATGGTGTTGGTCTAGTCGAAGGAAGCCGAATTATGGTGGCTTAATTATGGCCGCACAATCGTTGGAGGACTGTTTTTGCTAGTCCGGACCTCAAAACTAGGCTTGGATGGTTTGGTGGGTTGAAAAACCACCAGTTGGATGGTTTCACAGGTTTCTCTTCAAGACTCATGCGGAGGTTCCGAGGACGAATGGGGCGGCACATGGAAGAATCATAGATGCTATGTTTTTTTTTGACAAGCTCATAGATGCTATGTTGAGGTGAAAGAAAACTGTTGAGGGTGATGCCCCTGGACATGAGATCTCAGCTTGGAAGAATGGAACTTCAGGAAAATTTTGATTGCTCATCTGCAGGACCTTCTTGAAAAGCAGAAGACATATTGGAGGCAGAGAGGTTCAATTAACTAGGTCAAATTTGGTGATGCCGGTACTAAGTTTTTTCATGCCAATGCCACCATCGGGCATAGGGCCGGTCCTGGTCGTGGAGCTTGAAGCTGGGGATGGCATTGTTGTCAGTGTTTATAAAGACAAGGAGACCGTTATTTGGGATGATTTCAAAGTCAGACTTGGCACATCTGATTTCCATGGTTTCTCTGTGGATCCCAACTTTTTCATCCGAGAAGTGTTCACCGGATGCCCCGGAGGAGCCTTTCTTAATCAAGAAATTGATGGTATCATTAAAAGTCTCCGTTGACAAATCTCCAGGCCCAGATGGGTTCAGTAATGAATTTCTTAAAAAGTGTTGGCCCATCATCAAGCAAGATTTCTACAAGATTTGCAATGACTTCTATGGGGGGTCCATATGTCTAAGCAGTATCAACTCCTCCTTCATTACCCCGATCCCTAAGGTGGACAACCCTAGGAAAGTCGGTGATTTTCGCCAATCTCTTTGCTAAACTCTTATGTTAAGTTGATTACTAAGATTCTTGCCAACAGACTTCAGCCCTGTATCACCTCCTTAATTCACAAAAACCAGTATGGTTTCATCAAGGGGAGGACAATTCAGGATTGTTTGGCTTGGTCATTTGAGTATCTTCATCTCTGTCAGCATTCCAAGAAGGAAATTGTTATCATCAAGCTAGATTTTGAGAAGGCCTTTGATAAGATTGAGCACCAGGCCATGCTCACAATCATGGAGGCCAGAGGCTTTGGGCCTAGGTGGCTCTCTTGGATGCAAGCTATCTTCTCCTCGTGTACCTCACCAGTGTGCTTCGAATGGTGTGCCCGGAAAGACAATCCACTCGCGAGAAGAGGGGTTAGGCAAGGTGATCCCTTCTGTTTGTGTTGGCTGCTGATTTTCTTCAGTCCATGATCAATAAGGCAAAGAACATGGGCCTCTTGAATCTCCCTATTCCACTTGAATGCTCTTCTGACTTTCCTATGGTGCAATATGCTGATGACACCTTGATCATCGTTGAGGGTGATGCCAAGCAACTCTTCTTCCTGAAGTCCCTCCTGAACAGTTTTTCTTTGGCCACTGGTCTGAAAGTAAACTTCAACAAATCAATGATGATCCCCATCAATGTCCCCGAAGAAAAGCTTGCTCATCCGGCCGCCACTTTTGGTTGCTCCAAAGGTAGTCTTCCTTTCACCTACTTGGGCCTTCCTCTCTCCATTGATAGACCATGGATGTCCGAAGTTCTTGCCCCCTGGTTTCTAAGTGTGAAAAGAGGTTGGGTGGCATCTCCACCTTTCGAATCTAGCTGGGCGCCTTGAGCTCACAAATGCAGTCTTCACTTCTTTGCCCATGTTCTTTATGTGTTCTCTGGCCCTGCCTAAAGGAATCATCAAGCATGTTGACAAGAATAAAAAATATTGCCTTTGGAGGGGTGCTGATATTAATGCCAATGCTCCCCTAAGGCTGCCTGGAAGATGACTTCGCTCCTAAAGATGAAGGTGGGCTTGGAATCCTTGATATTGAAAAGCAAAATAAGGCTTTGTTGATGAAAAACCTCCACAAGTTCTTTAATAAAGAGGATATTCCCCGGTTCATCTTATCCGGGAGAAACATTACAAGAATGGTAAGCTTCCAAGTCATATCAAGAAGGGGTCATTTTGGTGGAGGGACATCCTCAAACCGCTTCCCGAGTTTAAAGAGTTGGCCAAGCCGGTGGGTAATTGTGGGGACTCAATTTTGTTCTCGCATGATAATTGGGAAGGCAGGCCCTTGCCGAATCAGTTCTCGAAATGTTCTCTTTCTCCTCTAATAAGCCGGTTACCCTTCGTAAAAGTTTCTACTTAGAATGAGTTGTCCACCTTCTTCCAAATACCTCTTTTCGTCGATATCGCATTCTTGCAAGTACCAAGACTTGCAAAGAGATGCTAAGCTCTCGGGTCAGCAGGTAACAAGAATGATGTCCGGTCATACTCTTGGGGCTCGCTAAGTTTTCCACCTCCAAGGTTTATTGAGCCCCGATTGGAAACTTGGATGCTCACCACTCGCTTAAATGGATCTAGAAATCCACCGCTAACCCAAGCATAAGGTTTTCTTCGGCTTCTCATGAAGGACAGGGCTTAGTACTAGAAATATCTTGAGAAGAAAGAACATGGCTTTGGATTCTTACTCTTGCTCTCTTTGCATGAGTTTAAATGAAGAAACATCGGCTCATCTCTTTCTTTGATTGCCCCTTCGCTGCCATGTGTTGGAATTGGATCAACGTCGCAAAATTTGTCAAAGGGTGTTTTCTTCCCGGATTGGAATGAGCAGCTCAAGATTCAGTTGGGCACTCGATTCTTTATGGACGCTATCATCCTTCTTTGCTTGGTCTATCCGGATGGTCGAAATGGATTGATCTTCAATGGTACCCAACCATCTCTTTAGGAGTGTCAAAGGATCTTCGTCAAGGAGTTGTCGCTCCTCGCTACGTGATCACTACTACAGATTCGCTCATCACTACCGCCGGTATCACTTTGCCGAAATTTAGTCCACCGGCGATGAACCGCGCCCGGTAGTGATGAACCGCCCAGCGGGACAAACCGTAATCTCCACGGACTCGACCAATACCGGCGGTGAAGATTTATATCTCTACCGGTTTGAATCATTCCCGGCAAGGGTCTTGATGGACACGTATCATCGGGCGGGTTTCAATTAGAACCGATAGCGATTCGACGATTGACACAACCGGGTTGATTGGAACCGATAGCGATTTGGGAGGGGGAAGCAAAGGAACAAGAAAACAAAAATCGAAACTGAAGATTAACACGCATCGAGATTAACAAACGACCGATCCATTAACAAACGACACAAACCAAATTAAACCGTCATAGAAACAACTGATATAATAAATTAACATAAAAAGAAAGCGGCCGGCCTAATTAAGCCGCCTTCTTGGCCTTCTTGGCCGCCCGCCCGGCCTTCTTCTTCCCGCCTTCTTGGCGCCATCTCCTCCGCTTTGGCCGCCGGTATCCCCGCCGAGGTTATCGGCCAAGTACTCGATCCGGAGGGCGATGATGGACTTCTCCTCCAAGTGGTGATTCACCGCTGGCGTGCCAAGTTGGTCGGCCGGGCTGTTGAGCTTGTTGCGCGGCGGCGAGGCGATGCAGGATGGGCTTCTCCCGCCCGGTTGGCAGCCATGTCGATCGTCGGCGGCGCCACCGACCCGGCCGGCTTATCGCGGAAAACGGGGTAGAGAGGGGAGTGTGTTTGGAGAGCGGAGTGTTGGAGAGCGGACCAAGACAAGGGGGTTATATACGTATAAATAGGACTCACCGCGGTTTCACGAGGGAACAATTGAACACAAATGATAGAAAATTAAGATTGACACGCATCATAATAAATAATTTAGTTACTCAAGGAAACAAGAGAACCCAAATTAACGAAAGATAAAGAGATTGCCATGCAAATGAGTTAACCAACAACCGAACCATTAGCAAATTAACCACACGTATCATTGTATCTTACACATCCACACGGTCGGACAAATGAAATTAACATAAACAAATAAAAGAAGAGAACCTAGGCCGCCTTCTTGGCCTTCTTGGGCCGCCACAAGCGCTGGGGGCTTCCCGGCGGCGCCTTCCCGGCCTCCTCCTCCGCCTTGGCCGGAATCCCTCGGCGAGGGTATCGGCCGAGAGTCGATCCGAGGGCGAGAAGTTGGCCCTCTCCTCGAGGGGCAGATTCACCTTTGGCAGGCCAACGCCGTCGGCTAGGCCGCTTCAGCTTGGTGAGGGCGGCGCGAGGAGGTCCACAAATAACTTCATCTCCTCCCGGTGGCGGCCATGTCGACGATTGTGGGCGGCGAGTCCGCTTTCCGTGAGAGGGGCACCTAAAGAGAAGTTAGTGTTGGATAACGGGGGGGGCGCCGGAGACGGGTATGAATGTGGCGTTTCCAAAACACGGTTCCTCGGAAAAACGTAACCGGCGACCGCTGCGCCCAATGGCCGTCTCCTCGGCACTCAACGCCGACTGTATTTTCCAAAGCACAACCGACAGTTAATTATTTTCCAAAGAACAAGTTAAGATTCAAATCAAATTTTAATTTTAATCGCTCTTTGAACTGCAAACGAAAATGTATTCAGGGGGACGTAGGGAGTAACACACAGCAATAATATATATAATTTTTATTTTATTAATATATAAAAACAAAAAACAGAACATATAATAAAAATGATAAAAAAAAGGAAGGCCGCCGCCTAGTCCTCGTCGTCCTCCTCCTCCTCCTCCGCTTTGGCGTCGTCCTTCTTGGCCAAGGCCTTGAGGATCGATCCCGGCCAGCTGCTCCACCTTGGGGGCGTAGTGGTTCATCTTCTCTTCCAGGGGTGGATCCACCCTCGGAAGAAGACCATGGCCGTCCGCCAGCTCCTTCAGCATCCTGAAGGCAGGACGGAGACGATCGAGGGTGAAATCCCTCTCGATCACCTCCTGCATGCGGCGGCGACCAGCAAGGTCATCGGCTGCCGCCTCTAGCCGGGTGGCCAGAAGGTCCATGCGGTGGTCCCGCTTTGGGCGGGGCGTGAGTCGGAGTCGGAGCCGGAGTCGGAGTCGGAGCCGGGGACATGCATTTCAGCATTTTTCTTGAAAGTGCAAACCGGTTTGTTGTTTTGCTAGGACCTGTCATCAGTGATGTAGTACTTCTTGGCTAGGATTATTTTACTAAGTCTAGGTGACATCGATCTTCAACAAAAAAATCAGGCGCGCACCCGCTGGTATCTTTTGAGCTGTAACAATAGAACTTAGTTCGTCCATATGTGTGATCCATGTGGAAACTCCAATGTGATCCAAGCTAGTATATACTGTGATCCTCCGTACGTGTCCAAACAAGACATCCGGCGTAATGCTGGTAGAGTTACCTAGTTCTCAGTCTTTGGTAACCGAATGCGTAATAAAACTGTGCGCCGAGACCAGCCTTTTTAACACATTGATTTCTCCAAACATTCTTGTAATTAGCTAGTTCTCTGATTTATTATTGCAACTTCTCCTGCTACTACTTGCGCATGCATGTCTATATATTGCAACCTAGTTTCTCCTCGATCGATCACTCATGCTCGGTCGTTAGCTCATTCGTACGTCTCCTTGCAGCAAAAAAGCTAAGCATCCGATGGCGCCGTCACCAAGGAATCTCTCTGCCACCACCGTTGTCTTCCTCCTACTCGTCGTCGTGACCGCCGGTCAGTACACATGTACATGTGTATAATAAGGTCATATATCTGACCCTGTGCCTTTTTGCTTATTGTGCGTCATGCATGCAGAGATGGCCTACGTTGGGGCAGACCGGTGCAGGCACCTGAGCGGTACCTATCATGGGTTGTGCGACACCGCCGACACCCCCTGCATAGATACCTGCAAAGCCGAAAGCCCAGACAACACTGGTGGCGCTTGCTACGATTCCCCTCCACGTTGCTGGTGCTATACCAACTGCTAGCTGAGATCGATCCCATCCCCTTGCTTATTGGCCTCCCATTCCCATCCGTGTAACAGTAATATATAGTATTTAAATTGTTACTGAACTACGTAGTTGTGCCAAATAAAATTCTTGGAACCGTGGATCCAACAACTTGGACATGGCGGTGCAGCCACCGCTGGCTATATGTTTATCGTGCAAGCCAAGATCGAGGAGATTGGCTGGGAAGAAGGTTAGTGATGGCGTGGGTTTTGTTTGTATTATTTCTTTCTCTCTTTCCTTTCCATCATAATAAAAGCTTGGGAGACATTACCATCGAGTCATTTTGCCCTTGTTTTTCCTAGTAGTGTTTCTTTTTTAGATCATAAAATAAATATGATGCCAACTGTTATAACTGATAGAATTAAAAGAGGATCTCTAGTAGTAATTCGGATTGGGAACCACTAGATAAACAATAATAGTGAGGTTCCTATATACGACCAACTAGAAAACAGTGAGATGTAGGGGTTAGTATGTCAACCGTCCGGTGGTGTTGAAGGAGGCAGAGGCAGCAGCGTCCATGGCGATGTCGGCGGTGTCACAACGAAGATCCCGATGGCCTTCAGGTCACCACCTGCACTAGCCGACGACGACGGGGAAGGAGTACGTCGCGATGGTGGCGTCGGTGGAGCTTCCCGCTGCTTGCTGCACTCTCCGATCGGTGGAGTCTGTGTGTATGTCGGTAGGGAATTGTGGCGGCTGCTCGAACTCGTGACCCATGCATCCGCCCCCACTATACCACAGCCCAAAATTAGCGTCGGTTGGGGGTCGCTAAAAATGTCTATTTAACGTGAGACGGTCGGACGTTAATTGTTTCTCGACGGATGGTCGGTCGTTATACCTCAATGTGATCACAGACTGTCGGACGTTAATTCTATTCTACTTCAACGTCGGATGGTCCGACGTTATATCTAACTTTAACGACCCACCGCCCGTCGCCATGCTCGCCTCTGCGCGTGCTAAATTACTCGGCCTCTCTCGCCAAAAGTCTCCCGCCTAAATTTTTAATATGGGCCCACTTGACAAATAAAATTTAGAGCCCGCCACTCCAGCCCGCCAAATTCTCTAGCCCATTTTCTCTACTCGTCCAACGTGACCCCCACTCCCCATTCTTCCAGCCGCGTGACACAGAAGCCCTCTCTCGCTCGTATTGCATGGCCATTCTTCCAGCCGCGTGATTAAAAGGGATGCAAAGCTACCTCGCCCATATGCTGGTGTGCAAGTGATGGCTGATGCTAGGGACTTGTCAATTGCATGGCCATATAATAGGGTAACAAACAACACTTGTCATTGTTTGTTGTTTTCATATGTAATGAGTGCCCAGATTTTCTAATCATTAATTTTTTTTCTAACAGCTCAAGATATCCAAGACTAAAAGTGCATCCCATGCAACAGGTGTGCTGTTCTGGATTTTTCTTATCAACATGTCATTTAGGAAATCATATACCTTGCTGCCCTTGTACATATTACACTCAGATATGAGTTATTAGAACCTGTGTATATTAAAATTAAGAAGTGTTGATTGTGTTCTTCTGCTAGCTGCCCTTGTATGCCCTTCTCTGTATGGCAAATCTACATCTTGTAGAGACAAGTTGTAAAGCTCACTTAGCCAACATTTTGGAACATCATACAGCTTGCACAATTCTATGTTGTTTCAGTTTGCATCCCATTGCTTGCTAGCTGTTCTAGAACCTATGGTTTATTTAACTATTCCAAAACTTATGCTTTTTATATCTATTCCAGAACCTATGGGTGAGTTGCATTGCCTACATTTTTTGCTCACTTCATGAGCCATGAGTACTTGTTTCTGTATGGGAAATTTGCTTGTTCTTTACAAGTTGTAGAGCTCTAACTTAGCCCAACATTTTACAACTTTTGGACTGTGTTAGTTGTACTGTACAGTAGTGAACTTAGACATTTTGGTAGAATTGAAAATTTTATCTGTGCACTATGAAATCCTGTTAAACCATAGTACCTGCTAGTTGTTTGTGCTTTCTACTGATTGGTGCTTTGTACGAAGTTTTAGATTGTGTTTTCTCTGATGAATTTCAACTTTTACTTGCAGGTGGTGGGAGGAAATAGCTGGAAGTAGACTGAAGCACTGATTGGATGAAAGTGCTTATGACATCCTACCAATAGATGAAAACTTGTTTGGACATTAGAGAAGAATCATTTTGGCCAAACTTGTTTCATTAGCTAATGGTTGCCATGAACTTTGTGTAAAATGACATGACATGACATGTTATGATGGATTTAATATAACTTGTGAGCTCTTTCTGGTCCAGTTCATATTTGTTTTATGAATATTGTGTGAATATATGGCATGGTACTGTTGATTGTATGGTTAACATGCAAACAGTACAGGATATTATATGTTAATTACTTTTATGCATAGTGTTGGACTATTGGTCGCTATAAATGTATATCATCAGACAGTGGGTCGTTATAAGTCTATATAAGGGCGTCGGGAAGTCTGTCGTCATATCTTTATCTAACGTCCCACCATCCGGCGTTAAAAGTCTGGTCCGACATTATAAGTTTTTAGCGTCGCCACTATCAGCGACATATGTCGCTATAGGTTTATAACGTCCGACTGTAGGACGTTGTAACGGCTTATAGCGACCCACCGTCCGACAGTGTATTTGGGCTGTGGTATAGTGCCCCCACCTCTATTTATTTTAGCGCAGTGCGACAGGGGCTCACTAACCATTAGGGTTAGGCGCTCCCGATCGGGCGCGATTAAGAGGATTGGGCCAGCCGTTGGGCTGGGCCCCTTGAGATCAATTCTAACAATAACTTGTTCCCCGATACGTGTACGGTTAGATGGTTTTCTTTTCTTTGATCAACATGGGATTTTGGTAAGAGTTTATAACAGTATTTGCATTTCCTGGTGCATCTACTGGTACTACAACACATGCATCACAACAAGAGTTCACATGAATATTGTTTGAGTCTGCGAAGCAAATGAGGACGATATTTATTCAACGGGGATGGATATATGCTTCGTTGCTTGCCTCGTCCCAATGACGCCCTATCACATGAGTATTAATATATTAGGATGTTGTTGCTCAGCAGGGGACATACATCAGTAGGGATACACAAATCGTTTCTCTCGACATTGGCCATTTTTTCTACTGGCTGGTTCTCTATCAGATCGTTGGCCAGTTGATATCAAATGGATTTATACAAACAGTTTTTCTTTACGAAGCGCCACTAAAATGGATTTTTACATGTGGTTTTCTTTACAAACCGCCACAAAAATAATTTGAAATTGATTTTTTGAGTTTTCAAAATTACCTCGTATGAAAAAACCACCAAAATAAAAGTTCTAGATCTCAAAAAGTTATGAAACTTTATAGTTGATAATTTTTTCATTTGAAATCACCTTGTCATGGAAAACTCTGTTTGACTTTGTCAAATTTGAAAACGATCTCGAATAGAGAATCCACCAAAATAAAAATTGTAGACCATAAAAAGTTATTCAACTTTGTAGTTGACAACTTTTTTCATTTGAATTTGTTTGGAGCCTCAAACAATCAATTTATACTCGATTTGGTATAATATATAGGGAACCAAACTGCAATATAGACATAAGTGCGTGATAGGTGGAGTGGTAGAGGAGGCTTCACAGAGTAATGTCGTGGGTTTGAACCCATGCGGTCACAAAGCACAAGCGCACGATTTTCATGCAAAAACGCCACGACTTGCGAGGGTGTGGCTGTCCAGTGGGGCTTCCCTAGGATTATCTTTGGTTCCCTGATTTATTAAAAATAACAAAAAAAAAAAAAAAAGGACGATCCCTAAGATCCCTCATTCTTTGGTTTCAGTTCAAAGAATTTTCAAGTCTGAACTAGCTCGGGTTAAGCTTAGAGCTAAAGTCCCCCTCAGACCTCGCTTAGATTTATGGATAAACCGTTTTGTGTAATCTTTTTAATTTTCTTTGTTTCCTTTTTTTTTCTGATTTTCTATAAGGACGATCTTTTTCAGTTCAATAAAAGCTCAGTAGGGGTCGCCCCTCCTGATTTTGTCAAAAAAAAATGCCCATCACGGCGCGTGGGAAGTCCTACTTCAGCCTCAAACAACTCAGAAACCAATTCCCGATATGTCTCCAGAACCAAGCCACGCATGCCAAGCTAGGCTTGAGCCCGACTTTTCATCATTTCTCGAAGAAAACAACAAGAAGATATAATAAGGACGATATGCATTTCAGCATTTCTTGAAAGTGCAAACCGGTTTGTTGGCTTGCTAGGACCTGTCGTCATCAGTGATGTAGTGTTTCTTGGCTAAGATTATTTTACTAGGTCTAGGTGACATCGATCTTCAACAAAAGAAATCAGCCGCACCCGCTGGTATCTTTTGAGCTGTAAAAGTAGAACTCAGTTCGTTCATATGTTTGATCCATGCGGAAACTCCAATGTGATCCTTGCTAGTATATACTGTGATTCTCCATAATTGTCAAAACAAGACATTCGGCATAATACAATACTAGTATTGAGCGCACTGTAACAATGAAATTAGGCTTGCTTTAATTTCTTCAAACATTATTAAGCCAGTCTCATGTTGAGTTTTATGGCATTAAATTTTATGCCACGCAATTTTGCTGACTTGGCAAAGAGTTTTATCAGATGTGAAAGAAGTTTCATCCCCGTGACACTTAGTTGGTGTAGTTACCTAGTTCTCAGTCTTAGTAACTGTGCAATATGCACTCTAAGACTAGCCTTATTATCACATTGCACATGTCCTGCTTTATTTCTCCGAACATCCTTTTGTAATTAGCTAGTCTCTCTGATTTATTATCTCAACTTCTCCTGCTTTGGTAATGAGCTGTAACAATAGAATTCAGTGCAAAAGCTGATTTTCACTGGCCTCTCCCACTGGCGGATGAGAAAAATGTCAGTGAAAATGATCTACAACCGCCACTATTGGCCTTCTGTGTACCCATTCATTCTATTCCCCAGCCTCTATCTCTATCAAGGATGAACCAAGGAAGAACTAGAGAGATTGAGAAGGTGAAGAAGAGAATGAAGGAAAAGAGAAAAGGAAGGGAATGAAGGGAAGGACAAAACACACACCTCAACAACCAAGAGCATCTCCATCTAAATCCATGGTGAGCTGAATAACTCTCAACATTTTATTGAAACTCTCTCCATTCGTAACTCTTAATTTATCTATGCATGGATGCAATGTGAAGCTTCGTAATTGCTCCATCATCTTAAGACTAAGCTCAAGATCGTCCCTGGCTCAATCATCTCATTAGTCTGTCAAATCCCGCTCTAATGCATTTTTATGGATTTTTTTGCAAGAGAATACATCAATGATGTCATGGGGTCAAAACCACGACAAGCATTGTTTGAGAGTCAGTGCTAGAGTATGTGTCTCCAGCAGCTCGTGTGGACTCAAGGACACAAGAATCACAAAGAGGACATAACGGTTTATTCTGGTTTGGGTTGATGATGCCCTACGTCCTTCAAGAATCAGGATGATCCTTATACTCAAAAGCATCCAAAAATGGGGGTTACAATAGAGCATAGGAAGAGATTTGGTAGGGGTTAGCTCTTCTTAGACATGATGTGTGACGGCTACTTGGGTAAGTTCACCTTGTATACACTTGTTAGCACTAGTTTGATTTCCTACTTATATGTGCTATGTGCTACTTTCGGTGATAAATGCCTTCTTTGAATTGCATAAAATTGATCAAAATTGTTTAACAATTATATTTCGCTTCACTTGATCAATTTGAGCAATTGCTAGCACTTGTATTTGCTGCTACACACATAACAATACCAGTTAGAGTATCTTTTCATTTTGAGTGCTATACACCTAATTAAAGCTTTATGTTTTCTGCACCTTATTGCATACATAGCATTTTCTATGGGGGAGTTGCAGACTTTGGGATTTAGCTAGATAATTGCATTTGCCAACATGAGAGAAAGTGACATAAATCCAGCGTGTTTGTATTCATTTAAAAGATTGGATTTGTTCAAGGGGTTGCACTTTGAGTTGTTTTTCTAGGTGTGTTGAGCCCTTTCTTGGAGGGTCTAGCTATTTTCAAGTGTTTTAAGCTTTGCTAGTGGTGTTGAGCTCTTTCTGCCTCTTCTTGATGGCTAGCTATGTTTAACTTGATTGTGTCAAGCCATTGCCTACGTCTTTGAGGACCAATTTTTGCTCATTCAAATGATCCTGTTTTTGGCTTTTGGTCATCACGGGGAGATTGTGAACAACAAGGTTGATATGTCAATGAGCTGGTGCTTCGGTTTGAGTTTGCGTTACTAACCGTGGTGGGTGTGTTGTGCAACATGTCTCTTGGCTTGTGGTTGCGCATGTGTGTAGTCAGTGGTGGCGGTCGGCGACGAGGTGAAAGTCAAGTAAAGACGTGCCATGCTGATGGACTAGGAATGGTGAAGGAGGAACATGAGGTTTGGACCGACGAAACAAGAGGCGGGTGACTAGCCGTGGTGGCTGACACTTGGCGACATCAACAAGTGCAAGAGTTTAATTATGGGTGATGAAGATGCTGTTGACCAAGCTAAATAAGGAGGAGGATGATAGTTTCATGACACTTGGTGGAGGCTGGACACGCATCTACATGGGATATGTAGATGGTGTCGGTTTAGTCAGGAAGGAAGCCGGCATCAAGCTTGATGAAGGTCAGACACAGTCATTTGGTGGCTTAATTATGGCCGCGCAATCGTTGGAGGACTGTTTTGCTAGTTTGGACCTCGAAACTAGGCTTGGATGGTTTGGTGGGTTGAAAAACCACCAGTTGGATGGTTTCACAGGTTTCTCTTCAAGACTCATGCGGAGGTTCCGAGGACGAATGGGGCAGCACATGGCAAAATCATAGAGGTTATGTCGAGGTGAAAAAACTGTGTACGAAGCGTGGCTCTGTTCGATCGACGGAAAAAGAGTTGGACCATTACTCCCTTGGGTCAAGTGGTTCGTCTTATAAAATATCTAATGGCAAGTTGTCCGTGTGTAATTGCCATATAAATAAGAGAGAGGATGCTCCAACCATCCTTACCTGTTGAGCTTTTTCATTATATCCTTCTAGGTTTTTCGTTTCCTTTCGGGTTTGTTCTTGAGGTCCATAAATTATTTTAATTTGTGTTAGCTGACATTTTGAAGTGGGAACAAAGGCCTGAATTTTTCCCGTTGGGATTTGTTTGGTCCAATTTATGCTTTGTCGAGTGATGAACAAGATCACCAAGTAAATTGAGGTAATTCCACTCGTGCATCAAGATCAAGCAGATTTCGTTTTTTTTTTGAATATTTTCGAGTTCTTGTGCAGTTTCTTCGTTTCCTGCTGATTGAGTTTAAATTGAACAATGATCTCTTAGTAGCAGGTTTCAATCGCTGTGCAAAGTTTGGGAGCAATCCCTTTTTGATTTGGCTTGTTTTTCGTCGGATTTTGGCTGCCTCCGGTGCATGGTAGAACGACGCAGTGCCTCCCCTGCGGCTGCGTTCCTCTGTGAGCCGAGCGGTGAGGCATTGCGCTCCATCTCACTCGAGGGGTGTTTAGTTGGTGAAATATTTTGGGTTCGGTTACTGTAGCACTTTTCGTTTGTATTTGATAATTATTGTCTATTTATGGACTAACTAGACTCAAAAGATTCGTCTCGCACTTTTCAGTCAAACCGTGTAATTAGTTATTTTATTTACCTATATTTAATGCTTTAAAAAATACATCAAAAGATTTGATGTGACGGACACTCGTAGCTACTTTTTGGGTTCACTTTTTGGGTTGCATGGGAAGTGAACATGGCCTCGGTTCTCTCTGTTGGTGCACAGGGCATGAGCAGACACCGACGCCTGTTCCTGCGATCTCTTCGTTTTTCGGATTTGTGCAAATTCCTGGCCTGCGGTCTTGTTTCTGATTAGCTGTCCACCTGTTGCAGTTCAAGCGGTAGCACCCTGAGCAGTTCACGTGAATTGAAGAAGCTTCTGGAGATGTCTAAATCAAGCAATAGTGTTTGGAATATTTAGTTTCTTCTGAAGTTTGTTCATGAGAAAAACACCATATATTAAGTCACAAAGAGATAATTTATAATATAATTAAGAAACACTGGGCTGGGATAAACGCATCATGGCTGGATGAGAGCGTTAGCAACATCTACAATATTGGAGGAGAGGAGCATAAGGTATAGCAGAAACACTTAAAAGCGCCACAAGCGCCACAAATATTGTCGAAGATTTCATTTCTTTCATTTCCGCATGCAATGCTGCAATCATAGTCGTCAAAGCACGGTCCATGAAAACTGCCGCTTGGGTGCGCACAAAGACCAACATCCGGTAGACACGACCACACGCCTGCAGACATTGGACATACTAGCACATGCAAGAACGTGGTTAATTAGCCAAAAGAATAATTATATATAACAACATATTAAGTTTCATATTTTCAACATTTCATACATGTGCAAGGACATATATATATATACCTGCAGCCACGATGACAATTACGAGCACAACAGCTGAGAAATTCTTTCGTAAAGGTGCCATTTTGTTTTGTGGAAGCTTACGTTGAAGAAGGGAATGAGCGAGCAGGTTGGTGTGGATGATAGAGTGAGGAGCCAAGTCCGACAATATATATAACTCATCAACTCATCAATCACATGCCTAGTGTGTTCCACCGTAGAAGCATAAACATACAGGATCACCTAGTGTTTTACAACAGGAGCACAACAGCCCGAGACATTTTGTATTCAGCAGTATTTTATTCACGACCAAAGATTCATGCATGACGTCCATCAACCACATTATCGTCAGCATTGGATTAACAGGTCCTTCATTGGATGTGGACTGTTAACACAGTACAGCTTAATATGGCAAAGTAAACAGGACGCCAATGCAAGTTGCATTGGTACTAATTAACGTACCTTGTCCGCTGAAACAGACGATCATTTCCACTATGAATATCGGATCACACTACTGTGTTTAGAGAAAAGAATATTGTTGTACGTGTGTGTTTCAGTTCCAGTTTCTAATCCTCCATCAGGCTCAGGGATCTATATATTTCTATTTATTCGGGAATTAAACCATGGGAGCTCGAAAAATGAACGGCCCAAGAGACCCTGCTCAGGGCGACGACCCGCTGAGCCCCACCACACTTGGGGGCTACGCCACCGCCCGGGGAGGAAGCCTGTCGCCGACAAGCTACTCCAGGGAACATATGCGCGTGATCTTTTGGAGGATCCAGGGAGGTGAGATTTCTATTCTACGACCAAAGAGGGGCTTAGGGGTCGGTAACGTAGGGCCATGTCGTGGGGAGCGAGATGAGAGCCTGAGGTTGCCATTTGGAACAAATTTGAATGTCGCTGGGAGAACCATGGAGCTGGAAGCTGGACGTAAGCAAGCGGAGTCGTTTTGAGCTGGATCGTGAGGGTCCCATGCTGCTTGAGGCCAACATCGTGGTGCCGCCTACTTGTTGAGAAGTTGGATGCATGTGGCTGCCCACCTTTGGACAAGTTTGAGGCATACACTAGTACACAAAATCTTTTGCGTGACACCCCCAAATGAACTCGTGGCGGGCGCACACTTTGCCCGCCATGGTTAATGCACCCAGCCGTGTGCGTGGGTGTCCGCCACGGTAAATACATTAATTATGGCGGGCAACTTAAAAATTCCCGCCACGGAAAATAGATATTAACTGTGACGAGCATCCTAACGTGCCTGCCATGGTAAATAGATTTATGGTGACAGACAACATTAATAAAGGCCCGTCATGGAAACACTACTACAGAATCGTTCATCACTACCGCCGGTATCACTGCCGAAATTTAGTCCACCGGCAGCGATGAATCGCGCCCGGCAATGATGAACCGTCGGTAGCGCGGGCGAACCGAAACTACAAGGACTCGACCAATTCCGGCGGTGAAGATTTAGATCACCGCCGGGTTGAATCGTTCCCGGCGGTGGTTTTGATGGACACAATCACAACCGGGTTCTAATAACGGCTTTGTCGGGTTAAAATTAGCCCGGCGGTGTTCACGTAAAGTTCAGCGGTCCAAAGTAAACCGACATTGTTAGCTCTTTGATACACCGTCGGCTCAATCTAACCCGATAGTGTTATCCGTCGATTAAATCCGGTTCGTTAAAAGCCCGGCCGGTGCTCTCAATATCAACTCGTCGTGACTTCGAACCAGGGATTGCTTGGATCAAAAATGTTGTCGATCGTGGTACACCCGGCCGTGTTCGGGGATAGTAGTCGCTCTTGGGTTCGATATCAAGCGAGGCGGTCTCTCCTCGAATTAAGCGCCGGTGTTTTGACCAAATAGTGTTTCGAACCCGGCCCACATCACTACCGCTATGGTTACGCCGTTCGGTTTTTCGGTGAAGGGGGTTGGAGCCCCAGCGGTGATGTACAATTCAGCGTAGTAGTGAAAAGGCCGAGGCCCAATGCATCCAATGTGGCCTGATTTCTATGTGGGACTATAAAAGATGGACTTAGGGTTTCACCTCCACACTTCATCCCTCCCTCAGCCACCGCCACTCTCGTGCGACCTGCCACTCTCGTTCGACCGAGACCCGACGCGTCGCTCCACTCTCGCGCGGCGCGTCCGCACTCCTCCACTCTCGCTCAGCGCTCCCTCCTCTCCTTCCTCAACACAACAAAGGCGGCGAGAGATAGCAAAGGCGGCCACGCTCGCGTGGGGAGCGCCCGGTGCACATGCTCGCGAGCCTCTCCTCCATCTCCTTCGGCTCCTTATCCACCTTCTAAGGAGGCGGCGGCACTCGATGTCGAGGGCTTTTGGACTGTTGTGAGCCATCGCCGCCGACACGGGACAGGGAAAGCGTCGCCGCCCTGTGCCACGAGCTTGTCGATTTGTTGCTTCAAGCGCCCGCGGCGACCATGTCACCGCTACGTGTCGATCTCCGTTGCGCTGCCTTTGCTGCGGGGTTACCGCCATCCAGGCAGCGGCGATGCAATCGGGGTCGCTCATCGGTCGCGCACACCTTCGAGTTAGTGAGGGCGGTGGCTCGTTTGAGGTGGCAATGTGTGCCACCCTAATCTGCCCTTGGGAGCTGAGATCGCTGGAAGGCTATGACACGGCAGATTGCGGGTGATGATCCTCAGCCTTGTCCGCATGCGCTACCCGGTGGTTCGAACGAGCCAGGCGCCGTCGTCCCGCACCGACGCAGTTGGCGGGGAGGATCAGCGGTGTCGACAATGCCACCACTTTTCACAACCCCCCTCGAGCTAGGGCTGTGTGAGGGCACTAGGCCACCCGTATGGGTTGACCCTATGCTCGATGAGCTCGCTGCCTCTTGTCTTGTGAGGTGGCCAAGCTGCTTGCTCGGTGCTCCGCCAATCTACCAATCTACCGGTGGAGGTCCGGACATCGGCCGGTGGATGCCGCACGTCGCTATCGATGGGTGACCTCAACCTTGGGATCTGCGGAGGCACTAGGGGCGGATGGTGTAGATCCCTCTCGGATCCCTCTATCATCACCGCCATCACGGCGAGACACTTTGGTTGCCGCCTAGCTTGAGACCGATGGCGTTCTTTTCTAGCCTGGTCGTCGCTGCGTTCAAGAAGCCAATAGAGCCACCGATCCCGCCCACACGTAGCTGCGAGGGAAGACGCGCGTCCGCGTGGGTTTCGTCTTGGGGATGACCTCACCCCTAGGCGCGGTCGGCGGTGGCGGCGAAGAGTGCACACGGGGAGGCAAAGCCCGAGGCCCATGTGAGGAAGGCGATGAAGAAACTTTGTTTTCGGGCCGAGACTACACGCCGCCTTCACGGTGAAAGGTCCTAATGGCGAGGAGGGGGGGCGAATAGCCTATTAAAAAATCTTGCAACAACACTAAGCACCCGGATTAGTAAATAAGATGGCGAAGCTAATAAGCGGTGCTACAAGCTATCTATGCAAGCCACAAGTCAATTCTATTGTTTCTAAGTCACACAAAGGCTATGTCGCTAGATTACTCCTAGGTGGACAAGCAAGACTAACTAAAACAACAACTAGAAGCTAAACAACTCTAGCAAGCTAAACAACTAAACAACCTAGGCAATTCTACACAAGTATATCAAAGTAAATGCTAGAGAGAGAGATCGATATACCGACGGTGGAGTGTAGAGGTGGAAGCCAATCACCGTGATCAACAAGAAATCTCCAACGAGCACAACAAGGTTGACACAATGATTTTTCACCGAGGTTCACGTGCTTGCCAAGCACGCTACTCCCCCTTGTGGCAACACACTCACTTGACGGTTGCTAAGCTTAATGGCGGTGCCAAATCCCCGTGGGAGCTCAAAGCAAACGATCACAAGAGAGGGCCAAACAAGCCACGAGCAATCCACTAGTGCTCCTTTCACGAATCTCCCGCGGGATAAGGAACGACCCCTCACAATCACCACCGGTGTTAGCTCAACACCGCCTCTTGCTCCAAGCCGCTAGGGAACCGGGCAAATTCCCAAGAAAACAAGAATCCCGCGGCTTCTCCAAGGATGAAGTGCTTCTAAATGCAACCGATGCAAGCAATGCACTTCTATCACTCTCAATCTCACCAAGAATTCGAGTTGGGGATGGAGAGATGAGTGAAGAGGAGTCTCACAAGCTCACTAGCAAGTTAGAGTGTTCAAATGTGCAAGAGAGAGGGCTTGAAACCGGGCAAACCCATATATATAGCCTCCTCCACGAGATAGAGCCGTTGGCCTTCGAAATGGGCTCTGTGGGGGTGACCGGACGCCGACCGACCGGACTCACCCGGCCGAAGTCGGTCGCGGGTCCGGTCGATGCTTCCGGTCACTACCGACAAGCATCGGGCCCACGGTGGCGGCTTCCTCCATGCGTCCGGCCGACGGTTCGGTCGAGCACCGGATGCTTCCGGTCGAGGTTACGGTTGCACGTCCGTCAATTCGGCGCTGCGGTTGTGCGCGGACGCACCGACCGGAGCCACCGGGTCGGTCGTCCCATCACGCCGACGTGCGTCCGGCCGCCTGGGACAAAGAAGTTCTTCATCCTTTTCTTTGCTCTTTGCTTCAACCTTGCTTCGTCTCTTGCCATAGGTCGCCAACACGTCCAAGATGATCATGTTATCATGCATGTTAGCTCGTTGATAGGTTAGGCAAGATCGAAGTTAGTGCTCTCATTGTCCTAAATGCAATATGCAAGTCAATTGGACCTAGAAGCACTTCACCAAAGGATTATCGCGGCATTCCCTCTTGATAGTCGGCTATCTATCCTATAATGTGATCACACGCTCTATCGTGTCTTGATCACCGAAAGAAAAAAACCCTATCAAGATACCTTTGCCTTGATCTCCCCGTTCCTCTCAAGCCGATCATCGAGCTTGACGATCCATCCAGTCCCACCGACAATGTCCATGTTCATGATCATCATGCTCCTTGTCATCCATCTAATCCTATCTCATAGTCATCACTTAGAGCAAAGGATTAGTCCACAAGTGTGTCATCAATTTCCAAAACCAAACATGAGATTTCAATCTCCCCTTTTTGGTAATTGATGACAACCAAAAACACAAAGATATGAAATAAAATTCAATTGAACTTGAATTGCTTGTCCATAGCATTTTGATCATGAATCAAGGATTGGGCAAACATTTCAAGGTTCGGTTTTGGTAGTAGTAGACTCCCCCTACATATGTGCTTCCATGTGTTTGGATCAATTTGGCACATATGTATGGATAGAAATCTTGGGGAGAGATACTAATACCAAAAGAGATGCTAAGGTTCTAGAATTCGGACCTCTGAAGCGTGAAACCATCGGAGTCCTTAGCATCATTGTAACTAGACAATCATCAAAACTCAACATACCCTATGAGATCAACATTATAGGCTAAAATGTGAGCTTTGTCTAGATACATCCTATGCATGCTAGTTGGTCAATCACCAATCAATTTTTCAAAAACTAGCATACACCAAGCAATCATGTAAATTGAATTTAAATTGCGCAATGCAACATTTCATTATGATCATGCACATACAAATGCACAAATAGTCTATGAGCTTGCTCCCCCTATTTGTATGATCCTTTACAACATCTTTGTGACTTATTTCTCTCCCTTTGTCAACAATCACCAAAAAGGTGTAAATGAGAGAAATCAAGTCAATCAAAGTATCACATGTGGTCTCATCTAGATCACTTGCCTTTCCATGTATTCAAGTTTGAACCAAGGACAAACTTTTTCACACCTCATAAGCATAAGGGTTATCTTGCACCATGTTGGAAT
This sequence comes from Hyparrhenia diplandra, assembly GCA_015847255.1. NCBI lineage: Eukaryota > Viridiplantae > Streptophyta > Magnoliopsida > Poales > Poaceae > Hyparrhenia > Hyparrhenia diplandra. The sequence continues at coordinate 51,590 of JADLZK010013196.1, read as the reverse complement.
ACACATCAATAGCTCATTTTTTAGAGTTGACACTAGGATTGCAAGCACATAAACATGTTATATGCCACCACTAGTTCATAAAACCATTCAAAGCAATAGTGGTGCCACACATACATTGGAAACATTTTATTTTCCATGAATGAGCCTATTAAGCATGCATGATGTCTAGATGCACTAACAAGTCCTTAGCAACATATGAATGCCATGACAAACAACTTTTACCTTGGGTTTGTCGAAGGAGAGGCATGTCATATAAGTGGGATGCATCAACTCAAGTTGGAGAAGTCAATAATGTTCAATTCTCCCTTTAGCATGCAAAACCTTTTCTCATCAAGTGGCTTGGTGAATATGTCGGCTAGTTGATCTTCGATTGCCAATGCCCATGATACAAATGTCACCCTTTTGTTGATCTCTTATGAAGTGGTGCCTTATATCAATGTGCTTTGTTCTTGGATGTTGAACCGGATTTTGAGTCATCTTTCTAGCACCTTCATTGTCACAATACAATGGAACTTTGTCAAATTTGAATCCAAAATCCCTAAAGGTTGACCTCATCCAAAGCAATTGAGTGCAACAACTTCCCAATTTTCTTGGTGAAGAGAGTGGTGTCCACCTTGCCCATCTTGAACCCTTTAGAGAGGAGAAAAATCTCTCAACCTCTCATACCATGCTCTAGGTGCTTGTTTCAATCCATACAAAGCCTTCTTCAACTTGTACACATGGTTGGGATACTTCTCATCTTCAAAGCCCGGTGGTTGTTCAACATAGACCAATTCATTGATGAACCATTCAAGAATGCACTCTTCACATCCATTTGATAGAGCTTGATGTCATGTGCACATGCATAGGCAAGCAAGATTCTAATTGCTTCAAGTCTAGCAACCGGTGCATAGGTGTCGATGTTTTATGACCGAGAGCACGCCACGGGGTGAACCGGCGGTTTGTTCGGGCCTCGGCGAACCTCGAGTCCGGCGGTTTGTTGCGCATCGACATGGAGAGCGGGGTTTTTATATTTGCTTAGAGCCCTCGATCAAGGATCGAGTAAAGACCTTACGCCCGGTCGGGCGTGAGCCTGTTTTTTGATTGATGGGGTTAGCCGGGAATCGGCTATGAAGCTTACGGCTTGGTCGTAGCCAAGCCTGTTACGGCACGTTCTATCTTGCCCTCCTCTCACGAGGTGTTCCTTGGGCGCCTTTTATAGTCCAAGAGGCCAAGGAACTTCGCTACGATCCTAGTCGGGATCTGAGAGAGGATTGTCCGTAGAGGAACCGAACACCAACTCTTTACAAGGTAACACGATTAGTGTTCTATCCTAGTTACAACAGAAGTCACCGTAGCTATGCTTCCATTGCCTTACGGAGTTGTTTGTGGCCGTGAGGCTTGGATAGAACCCACGCATACAACTTCGATAGAGTTCTTTGGTGATCTGTGACGACAAGCCCCGAGCATCTCAAGGTTAGAGTCTTGAGGGCTGTCTTGCTCTTCTCGGGCTAGGCCTTGATATGGTCTTCAAGATCATCTTCTGAGCGGTTTTGAAAAAGTGCACCCGTAGGGTGTAACCCCGAGCTTCTTGCTTTTGGCACAAAAGAGCCGGAAGGTCTTTGAGTTCTTCTCCTCCGTCTTGAGTTTCCCTCGTCGTCGGAGCTCTTCCTTCTTGAAAGGAGGGCCTTGTCCCGCTAGCCCCGAGCATCTCGGGTTTGAGTCATGAGAGAATGCGCTCTTCTCGGGCCGCGTTCTCGTCGTTCCTTGTTGTCTTAAATGCGGTGTGCACTTTGCCCGAAAAAAAGTGCACCCGTAGGGTGTAACCCCCGAGCTTCTTGCTTTTTGGTACAAAGAGCTGGAAGGTCTTTGAGTTCTTCTCCTCCGGGTTCGAGTTCTTCTCGTTGTCGAAGTTCTTACGAAAAAATTATGCCCCGGTACCTTGTAGCCCCCGGCGTCTAAGAGCTCTTTTCGCGGATGGAGCTCTTAGAGGTTCTTCATCTTTCCTGGGATTTTGACCGTTTCTCTTTTTCCGTGCGATCCGTGAGTCACGCAGTGCGCTTTTCGCGTACTCCGTTTTTCAGAAATGTCGATTGCATGGCGATCATTGCCATAAATTCCCTTCGCATGATTTGAGGTGACCGCTCCTTTCTTGTTGGTTGGCTCGTCTTCCGTGGACTTGGTCCATGGGCGTGTTGGTTCCGCCTATAAATATGGTCCGTTTTGCTTCGGTGAGGATTCGAGTGTCTTTCTTTTCCTCTGCTTCTTCTTTCTCTCGGGCCGGTCTCTCCTCTTGTAGACAAAAGTTTCATTCGAGCTTTGGATCCATGGCGGTGCCTTTGAGTGAGTTGGATCAGCCTCCAGGGGCGTCTTCTTTAGCCCTTCTAGGGTTCTTTTTGTGAGTGAGGGATGTCTTGTGAAGCGGGTAGAGGGGGACTACTCCGGCGGTGGTTCCACTCTTGGGCGTGGCTAGTCTTTGGGAAAGGGATGCCTTGCGGCGGGTGCGATCTTGGAGATCGAGTTTTCCTTCGCTCGGTCGTCCTATCCCACTTTGTTGGCCTCCGATGATGAGTGGGGCGGACTACTTCCGATTTCTCCTTAGCTTGGGGAGGGCTAAGGTGCTTTCTTGGTCGCTGAGTCGATCCTCATAATGTCCATCGGCTCGAGTTTCTTGGAGAGGATAGCACCCTTTGCCTAGTTCAAGGGGTTATCTTTCTCCGTTTCTTGCCTTTGAGTCTTGAGGAACCGCCGTGTCCATTCTCTTGTGGTACTTTGCTCCTTTCCGGGGTGTTGTGCCGGAGGGGTTCTTTTTCCCTAGGCCAGCAGCTTTGGAACTCGTGGTCCGTTGAATCCTCGTGTGTTACGGGTTCTTTGGGCTTCGGTATACGTCGCGTCTTTGATTCCTCCGTGGTCTTCTTAGTGCTCTTTGGTGCTTTGAGCTCCCGTGTAAGGGTCTTGACTTCTTGGTCAAGCTATGGAGGGGTCCTCTTCTTGGCGGTTGAAGTTGGCTTGGTGGAGTTTGGAAACAGGTCCTAGCGCTCTATCTTCGTCGCTCCTGGACACGGACTCCTTCTGCCTTCTTTGAAGTACTCTTCAGAGTTGTTGGGCTTCTGGCCTTCTTTGTATCTTGTAATGCGGGGTTCTTGTTGAGTTTCCCGTGCATCCGAGTCTTCTTTGTATCTTGTAGGGAGTTGTCTCCCATGTAGTCTTGTAATCTTCATGATGTTGAATAAAGATATCTGTCCCTTTATCCATTTTGTACTTGTATATTTTTTTGTATGACTCGATCTGCCTTCGTGCGGACTTGTTGCGCTTTTGTCCTCTCGCTTGTTTTTGCTTTGTGGTCTTCGAGTTCTTCTTCTTCGGTTGACTTGTTGTGATTGCGCCTTTAGAGTTCTTCCTTAGGCTTCCGGCTCTTATGTCCTTCCCCGTAGGTTCGCGCCGAGTTGTTTGGAGTCCTCGTTGTGACACTAGTGTTGTTTCGGTGATGATCCAAACTTGCCTTTCTGGAGACTTGGCTGCCCATAGTATTGAAGTCCCGCTTCGAGTAGTCATGGTTGTTTTCCCCGACTTGTCGGCTTGTCTTCTTGTAGATCCACCGAAGGTATTGTAGGATCTTGTCCTTGTGCGCCTTTGGGTTGTTTCTCCCTTGACGCGTCGGCTAGCCCTTTTCGTAGGTCTGAATTCAGTCTTTGTCTTTCTGGAGAGTCAACCCGCCCTTCTGTAGACTTGGTTGGAGATATTTGTAGAGTCTTGCTCAGTGCGTCAAGATTGTTTTCCTCTTGACAAATGACTTCGTCTTCTTCACGAGACTTGTCATGATGAGTGCGGTCTTGCTATTGAATTCCAGAGTTCTTCTTTCTAGAGTATCAACTTTTCTTCTCTGTAGATTGGCTGATAATAGTTGTGGAGGCTTGCTCTCCGTCTTCGAGGGTTGTTCTTACGAAGGTTCAGCTCGTTCTTTCTGTACACTTGCTGAAAGTAGTTGTGGAGTCTTGCTCCCGGTCTTGAGGGTTGTTCTTACGAAGATTCACTCGCCCTTTCTCGTAGACTTGGCGATTGTGGTTGAGTCTTGCTCTTGGTCTTCAGAGTTGTTCTTCTAAAGATTCAGCTCGTCTTTTTCTAATGACTTGCTGATGGTGGTTGAAGAATCTTGCTCTTGGTCTTGAGTTGTTCTTCAAGATTCACTCGTCCTTTTCGATGACTTGGCGATGGGGGTTGAAGAGTCTTGCTCTTGGTCTTGAGTTGTTCTTACGAAGATTCGGCTCGTCCTTTTCGATGACTTGCTGATGGTGGTTGGGGCGTCCCCGTATTGCCGGGGTTGTTTTCCTTTGGCTTGTGACTTGCGTCTTCTTCTCGAGACTTGTCACGATTGTTCGGAGGGTTACTCCGGGCCGTTAGGTTTCTCCATTTAGGCCCTCTAGCGTTTGTCCTTTCTTGGACATGCTAGTGTATTTTGGTGGAGTCGTGCTCTGAAAGAGTTGTTCTAACTTCGGGTTTGCCTCTTACGGGCTAGGGCTCTCCCATGCTGTCCAGTGGACTATCGCATGACGTCCCTTGAAGGGTTCTCGGTCCCGGGCCCATTTAAGTGCAAGGGTGAAGGTCAAGATGGTTGGGTTCCTATTTCATAACACTACAATCCACCTTGCCCGGTTTGGGCTGCTCTGCTTTACGAGAGACTTGTGTGAGACGATGGGTTTCTATTTCACAACACTACACCGTTCACGCCCGATTCGAAAGGCCGTCCGCCGTCATTGGACATAGTGGCGCTTTCTGGACCCTTTATGGCCTCTGCGACCTAGACGGACCGATCCCAACGTCCTCTTTCTTCAAGAGTTGAAGTTCACGATCTTCCGCTAGGATTTAAGGTGTGGACGCTATTCCAGAGCTAGGACTTCGCATGGTTAAACCCTTGGAATTTGACCTCCGTTCTGGTGGTCGGGTTTGCCTTCTTTTGGTCGACTTCTTCTTGCGAAGTGCCAATTCGGGCTGTTTTGTTCTTCTCCTGCGCGGGCATGCAGCTTCCCTTTGTGGGCACTTGTTTTACGTTGAAGTGCACGGTGGGCTGCGTATTTTGTGACCTCTTTGGGTGGTCGGAGTTCTTCTCGGGCTTTAATTTTCTTGTTCTTGAAGTGTCGGAGAGTTGTTATCGTGTTTTGCTTCTCTTCTGCTGCCTTGAGTTCCTCTGATTATGGATAGAACCTTCGAGCTGGTTTATGTGCCAAGAGTTTTACGATTTCTTCTCCTTGTATTGTCATCGGCTTGTAGGTTCCTGGTCCCGTACTCCTTTGACGATATATGGTCCTTCCCATGGGGTTTTGGCGGTTTGTGCTTGCCTTCCGCCTTTTGGCTTCTCTTGAGTACTTGATCTCACGGGTTGAGTTTTCTTGGGCGTGTGCTCTTGTCATAGTGCCTTCTGAGTCCTTGCAGATATCTTGCGTTCTATAGGATGGCGTTTGTTCTGACTTCTTCTGCACAGTCGATTTCTAGTCTTCTTGTCTGTTCTCCTTCCCCTTCTTCAAATTGCTCGATCCTTGGAGAGCTCCATATGAGGTCTGCCGGTAGAACGGCTTCGATCCATAGGTCGGGAAGAAGGGTGAGTAGCCCGTTGCTCTGCTGATTTGAGTTCTTAGGCCCTAGACAACTTTTGGGAGTTCTTCAATCCATTTGGCTTCGTAGTCCCTGAGTTCTTCGTATAATCTTGGCTTTAGTCCGGCAAGGATGAGTCCGTTTGCTCTCTCAACTTGTCCGTTAGCGAGGGTGTGCTACGGAGGCGTAGTCTATCCGTATGCCACAATCTTGTGCCCCGATCTTCACCTCCGCTTTCACGTGAGCGGTGATCCGAGGTCGGTGATGATCTGTTGGGCATCCCAAATTGCATGATCTCTTGGATGAACTCGATTTGCTTTGGTGGAGCTGAAGGTGACCAATGGCTTGTATTCTATCCACTTGGTGAATTTGTCGATGGCGGCGTAGATGTACTCATATCCTCCCTTTGCTCTCTTGAGTGGCTGACTTGATCCGGTCCCCCAAAAAGACGAAAGGCCATGATGGTGGTATGCGGATCAGGTTGTGTCTTTGGCACATGCACTTGCCTTGCGAACATCGGCATCCTTTGCATTTTCGACGAGTTCTTACATTGTCTTTGAGGGCCGTTGGCGGTAGTATCCTTACGAATGCTTTTCCCACGAGGGTTCTTGACGCCTGCGTGGTTTCCACAAGATCGAGTGGATTTCTTGGAGGATATCCTTTCCTTCTTCGAGGCGATGCACTTGAGTAGTACTCGATGATGCTTTGCTCTCTTATAAAGCTTGTCTTTGATGAGCGCGTAGTTCTTGCTTCTTCTCAAGATCCTGGTTGCTTCGGCTTTGTCTTCGGGTAGTGTCTTGTTCTTGATGAAGTTTATGATGTCTTCGATCCGGGGGAGTTGTTATTCGACACGGAGAGATTATCATTACTCCATTTAGAGCTGTTTGCTCCATCTTTGTTTTCTTACGGGTTCTCCTTGATGGATGGTTTCAAGAGTTCTTCGGCGGCGAATACTCACGGTGGGACTTGGGCTCCGTCGGATCCGAGTTTGGCTAGCACGTCTGCTGCCACGTTCGTGTCTCTAAGCACGTGTAGGGTTTCTAGGCCTTGGAAGTTCTTTTTCGGCTTGCGTGCCATCGCGCAGTAGAGGGCCCATGTTGTCCTTTGTGCAGTCCCAGTCCTTGTTGACTTGATTGATGACAAGCTAGCGAGTCGCCGTATACTTGTAGTCTCTTGATTCCCGAGTTCTTGCTATCTTGAGGCCATGGATGAGTGCTTCATACTACGCCTCGTTGTTTGTAGCTTGCCACATGATTTGCGGCCGCGTGCTTGAGTTGTCTTCCTTACGGAGATATGAATAAAATCCCAACTCCTGCTCCCCTAGCTTCAACGATCCATCGAAGTACATGTTCCAATGTTTCTTGATGTCGCTTGGGATATGGGTTATTGGAGCTCCGCCCATTACGCTTTATGAAATCCGGTAGCGCCCGGGATTTGATTGCTCTTCTTGGGGTGAACTCTAGATTCATTGCTCCGAGTTCTACACGCCCATTTTGATATGCGACTGTTGAATCTCTGTTCCTCGGGATGTCGCCTAGTGGTGAATCGATTACCACTTGTTATCTTGTGACTGTCGAAGTAGTGTCGTAGCTTCCTTGATGTGATTAGTATGGTGTAGAGTAGTTTTTGTACGTGAGGGTATCGAGCCTTGGACTCGAATAGAACCGGCTCACATAGTAAACTAGCCTCACGGACCTTGTTAGGTTGCTCGGGCTCTTCTCTTTCCACGATGATTGCCGAAATGACCACATCAGATTCGTTCTTTGCTATGTATAGCAAAGAGTTCTTCTTGATCTTTTAGAGGTGTAAAGACTGGAGCTGTTGTAAGGTACTGCTTGAGTTCTTCAAACGCTTTGTCGACCTCCCGTGTCCACTTGAATTCTCCTTTTGTCTTGATGAGTTTAAAGAAGGGTAGCCCTTTCTCTCCAAGCTTGGATATGAATCTGTTGAGTGCCGCCATGCACCCTGTGAGCTTCTGGACGCCCTTGACGCTTCGGGGTTGTGTCATCTCGTTGATTGGCTTGATCTGTTTGGTGCTGGCCTCAATGCCTCTGTTCTTGACCAAGAATCCCGAAGTGCTGTCGAAGGTACTCCAAAGACGCATTTTGTTGGGTTGAGCTTCCACTTCCACTTGTTGAGGTTCTTGAAAGTCTCTTCCGTGTCTTGAATCGAGTTTACGGTTGTCTAGTCTTCACCACCACGCCGTCACGTATGCTACGCATTTTTGCCAATCCGCTCTCCCAAACAAGTCTCGTATCGCTCTTCGATACGTTGCTTCCGGCGTTCTTCAATCCGAAGGACATTGTTTTGTAGCAAAAGAGGGCAACCGAAGGGGTGATGAAAGAGGTTTTGCTCGATCTTCTTTTTTAGCGCGATCTGGTGATATCCTGAGTAGCAGTCCATGAATGATAGTAGAGCCGATCCTCCGCTGTAGAGTCAACTATTTGGTAGATCCTTGGTAGCCCGGGGGATCTTTTGGGCAATGCTTGTTCAGGTCTGTAGTCCACACACATTCACCGATCAGGTGTTCTTCTTCCCGAACCGTAACCGGGTTGGCTAGCCGGTCGGGATGTAGGATTTGTCGATGAATCCTGGCCGCGAGTAGTTTTGCAATCTCCTTTTGATGGCTTCCTTCTTTTTTCGGTGAAAACCTCCTTAGTCTTTGCTTGATGGGTATTGTTGCATTTCTTAAGCGCAATCACCGGAAACGGGTTTAGAACCCATCCCCTTAAATCGGCGCCGGAGAAATGCTTGTTGCGTTTCCTAAGCGCAAGTGCCAAAAAGGCAAGAGCACTGGGAACCACGGGTTGACTTCCCACAACGACTTTGCGGAATTGTTACATTCCGGCTACCATCGCCACGGGATGTCGGTGGCATTCTCGTAGCATTTACGTAACAAGTCCGCAAGCGCACGGAAATACCGTTGTAGCATTTCACCCTAGATATTCAGGGTATCGTTATTTATATTTTCCCAAAGGAAGGCATGGTGTAGGACTCTAGCGGGGGCATGAACAAGGCGACATGTCTATGCGATTGACCAATACTCAATACAGGGTAAGTCATGATAGTTTAAGATAGTGTGACACACACTTGGGCCAACCTCAAGGATAAAAAGGAAAATAAAGAATAAAGAATATTCCTAAATGGAGCGGGCATTCTAAAGTAGGCGTGCAAAGAACCGCTTAATAATCATGCAAACATAGATGACTAGAGTTTTAGGCCGAGAGTGAGATGGATGTGGAGACCTCCCGAGCATCCGCCCCTGAAGGAAGGCATTTAAGAACTCCTACAAAGCACACACGAACGTGGGGGGATTTCAAGGGACGGACAAGGCTTGTCACGACCAAGCCGCCTACCCCCTCAACCGTGGCATGCACTCATATTCGAAGGATACCTGGCATCCGGACACCACGTCCGCATACTAGGACACTACTCATGTCCCCATGGCCCCCACCCTACGGATGGACCGGAATAGAACACGAGCAAAAACCCGAAGGGCACAACGAACGCCGCCACCTCAAGACAACTCTTACTCTACTCAAATACATGGCACGAATGGTTAGGCCCTAAGTTCTATCACGACTAACCACGACATAGGAACTATAGTCTAGTTCTTCTATCATGATTGTGTCGAGAACAACATGTCAAGAATATAACATGTAAATACTCTAGCTCTATTGCACAAGCATGTGAGATCAAGACTTGAGGATAAACCATAAATGTATTCATACCGAATATTCCTTCTCCCAAGTACAAGCTCTCCAATGAAGCTTAGCCTTGCTCCAAATACTACTAAAGACTAAAAGAACTAGAGAAGTGGAGGAGTAGAGAGGAGAGGAGTAGAGAGGAGAGGAGAAGAAGAGTAGAAAGTGAGGAGGCTCCAAATGGTGTGTGTTGAGAGAGGGAGAGAGGGGGCCTACTTATACACTTGGAGGAGGGGCCTAAGTTCTAATTTACATCAAAACCGACTGGTAAACCTTCCTTGTATCGCAAACCAACCAACGCAGGCGGAAAACTCCGTTTGGAAAGTGCACGAAACCGCCTCCCGAGGCCGGGCCGAAACCGCCTTAGGGAGGGTGCGGCCGCACTGTGTGGTCGCTCCCCCCCTCCCTCGGCCCCGGCCCGGTCTCGGTGGGGTGTCGCTTTTTCGCCTGAAAAGTTGTGGGCGGGGCTGTGCTCGCCCGATTTGATGTTTTGGGTCGATTTGCTCTTGGGCTTGGATTTTGCAATAATGCGCTATCCCTAAGGCGTATTTTGGTCGATTTTCCACTTGCTTTTATTATAAATCTGCAAAATAAAATACAAGACACTACAAGTGGAATTTATTAGTGATAAATGTATATGAGTATAAAAAGGTTTAATTTTACTCCCTTTATGGTAGTAAGTTGACGGGAAAAATATGTCGTTGGTTACCGCCAAGCGGTATGGATCTCATATTGATGTCAATTACGTGCTTTCGGCCAAATCCCTTGGTACGCCCGGGCATGTCCGCCGGTTTCGTGCAAATATATCTTTGTGTTGCCTTAGGAAGCCGGTGAGCGCGAATTCCTATTTTGGAGATAGGTGGGCACTGATGATCGCCGTTTTGGACGGATCGCCCGTTTGTAGATCAATGTGCTTGACGTCGGCCTCTTCTGGTGGAACCAGAATTGCTTGCTTCTTGGCCGGTATCTCGAGTTCTTCCTCGATTTGTATCCTCCGCCATCCGGTTGAGTTCCTTTTTCTCTAAGAGCTCCCCTGTCTTGTTTGCAATTTCCACGGCTTGTACGTCACACTCGAAAGCTTTCTTGAGGTCTCCTTTGATGGAAAGAACCCCAAAAGGTGCCGGCATCTTTAGTAGAAGATACGGGTAGTGTGGAATAGCCATGAATTTTGCAATAGCTGGTCTTCCCATAATGGCGTGGTATGGTGACTCGAGATCCGCCACTTCGAACTTGATGTACTCGTCCGGTAATTTGATGGAGATCCAAATGTAATCGGCAAGGTGACTTGTCCAACCGGGTATAGCTGCCGTCCGGGTACTATTCTATAGAAAGGAGTGCTTGAAGGAGCGATAAGTCCGGAGAGGTCTAGTCCCATCTTGCCCAGTGTTTCTGAGAATATGATGTTCAACCCAGCTCCTCCGTCGATCAACACTTTGGTAACGGTCACTCCAGCTATCGTGGGTTCCAGTACCAGGGGATATAGTCGAGCGTTGCCCACACTTGTCCATTGATCCTCCCTGGTGAATTGAATCGGGTATTGGGACCAATTGAGGTAGTGCGGTACTGCGGGTTCTGTTGCCATGATTGATCGGAGTGCTAGCTTGTCTTGCCTCTTGCTCTTTGATCCGGGTACTCCGTAGAATATGACGTTCAAGGATCTCGTTGCTTTTCGGAAATCCCCGCCTTTAGCTCTTCAATGGCTTCTTCTTTGTTTTCTTGATTGTTTCCCTTCGAAAGCGAGTTGTTTCCTCCCTTGTACTTTTCCCCGGAAAGTGGTACGGTTTCCGAGCGTGTGCGGAGCTCCGTGGTGGTAGATGTAGGGTAGGTCTTCTAGCTTGATATTGCTCCCGTTCTCGTCGCCATTGTTGTTGTTGTTGAACCTTTGTTTGTAAGGTTTCTTTGACTTCTCCGCCATTGCGACGGTATTGTCTGGTCCTCGCTTCTTCGGGGCTTCGGAGTTCTTTCTTTTTCGAAAGCGATCTCTGGTTCTTTCTTCGGCTCCGATCATCTTCTCAACGGTCGGCTTTGAACTGTTCGTTTGTCCTCGGGTTGTCCTTGTAGAAGTCTCGAGAACTGTTATCTTGAGAAAATCCCGTTACCGAAGGCGTCTATCACTTCTCTTTCGGTGATGTCATGCACTTGGGATCTCATCTCCCCAAATCTTCGGTAGTAATCTCTCCGAGGATTCTCCTCGCTTTCGCTTGAGGCTTTTCAACTCGGCTGAGTAATAGGATGGGTGATGATTCCTGCGAAGTTTCGGAATGCTTTACGTAAAGTCTTCCCATGACGGGATTGAGCCCTCTTCGATCTTGTCGAACCATTGGGCGGTAGAGCCTCTAGGGCCATGGGAAAGAAGACGGCTTTTGCGTCATCATCTCCTCCAGCCAGCTCAATGGATTGTGAGTAGACTCTGAGCCATTGTCTGGGCTCTGTTTTCCCATCGTATTTTGAGTGGTTTGAAGGCTTGAACTTTGGGGGTAGCTTGACTTCCTGCAATCTTTCGGCGAAGCAAGGAAACCTGTCATAGCTTTCCGTCGTTCTCTCTTCAAATCCTCCTGAGGTTCTTCCTCCTCTTGGATGAGTCCCAGAGGTCGATATGTTGATTCCGCGACTTCTTCTCGTCGGCTTAGTCTTGGTGCGGGGCTTTCCTTAGGGGTCTCGGTACTGCTCGCCATCCCTCCGGGCGGCCCGGAGTTGTTGGAACCCTCGGCCTTCCCAAATTTTCAAAGACGTTGGATCGACTTCTTGGAGCATGAGAGCGTTTTGCCTTCGATCAAGCGACGTCCCGGGGTCTCTTTCTCGGACCGCCTTTTGCAATGCCTCCTTGATGAGTCTCTCCTCTTCATTCAGGTCTCAGCAGTCTTCGGCGGTCAATCAACCCTTGTAGTCTCTCCCGGTTGTCCTTTGATCGTCCTCGGCTTCTTTTCGGATTTCACCTCTCGTATTCGTGTAGATCGGCGATATTTGTTCGAGCTTGCATGTGCGCGTTCGCCCCGATTCGGCGTCCCCTTCAGCTTGTTTCTTCTTAGCCTTTCTTGACGTTGGTGTTCTCCTTCGTGCGTCGAGGGTTCTTTAGTCGCCGAGATGTTGGATAGGCCTTCGTCGATGGACCTGATGTCGGGGGCCTCTACGGATGGTTAAGCGGAGTACGGGTTTGTAGCCACCATGAAGACTTCCTTTGTACTTTTGTAACTTTGGGCCGCCACTCCTTCCGCCTGGGGATAGGCCTTATGATGTTGGTCCTCCCCGTTTGTCCCGTTGCTTGACGATTGGCTTTGCTTGAGGGTTCTTGGCCGATGGATGATGCACTCCTCCGGGGTTCTTGTCAATATGAGCCCTCTTTGCGCGCCCTCCAAAGGAATCTCCAATCTTCTCTTCGAGTAGTCCCGCGCTCCTTGAATACGCGTATGCTTGCGTTCGTGGCGTAATCCTATAGGAAATTGAAAGGTAATCTGGACTGGTGTCCGGGGTTATATCCGAACTCGCCTTCTTTCTCCGAGTTGGAAAAGTATTGGTCGAAAAAGTTTCCGAGTTGGGTAGCTTCCCTTATCCAAGCCGGAGTTGGAGTAGTACTTCGAGTTGCTTCCGAGTCCGTATTCGGGTCCTGGTTGTCTACCTTCCCGAGTTGGTTTCGGGTTTGGACCCTTCCGTGTTGGTTCGAGCAAGCTTCGAGTTTGTTCTCCGCTTCGAGGCGGCTTTGGCAATCGTCGATTCTTTGAGCTTCTCGACGAGTTCCGTTCTTCGGTCTTGGGTTCCTCGACGGTGCAACTTCGAAGTCGCCGTCATCGTCGATCTCGCAAGCCCATGATCCGAAGATGATCGCCTTCCTCGCCGATGTACTCATGATGTCGTGGTCCGCCGGACTCTCATGCTGAAATTCGACGAGAGCCCCTACCCGCGCGCCCACCGCCGATGTTTTACGACCGAGAGCCGCCACGGGTGAACCAGGCGGTTTTGTTCGGGCCTCGACGAACCCGGGAGTCCAGCGGTTTGTTGCGCAGTGACATGGAGAGCGGGGTTTTTATCTTGGTTCGGGCCCTCGATCAAGGATCGAGTAAAGACCTTTACGTCCGATCGGGCGTGAGCCCTGTTTTTGATTGATGGGGTTAGCCGAATCGGCTATGAAGCTTACAACTTGGTCGTGGCCAAGCTTGTTCTCAGACGTTCTATCTTGCCCTCCTCTACGAGGTGTTCCTTGGCCGCCTTTTATAGTCCAAGGGGCCAAGGAACTCGCTACGATCCTAGTCGGATACTGAGAGAGGGTTGTCCGTAGAGGAACCGAACACCCGAACTCTTTACAAGGTAACCTCGACTAGTGTTCTATCCTAGTTACAAATGTAAGTCACCGTAGCTATGCTTCCATTACCTTCTGCAGGTTGTTTGTGGCCGCAGCTTGGATAGAACCCCGCATACAACTCAAGAGAGAGTTCTTTGGTGATCCTCAGATCCACAATAGGTCTCTCCAAAATCAAGACCTTCTACTTGTGTGTACCCTTGAGCTACTAGCCTTGCCTTGTTTCTAACCACAATTCCATCTTGATCTTGCTTGTTCTTGAAGACCCACTTGGTTCCAATCACATTATAGTCCTTTGGCCTTTCCACCAATTCCCATACATCATTTCTCTTGAAGTTGTTCAACTCTTCATGCATGGCATTGATCCAATCTTCCTTCTTTAGTGCCTTTTCAATGTTCTCCTCCCTCTTCTTGTGCTACAAAGGCATGGTGAGTGTTGACACCTATTATAGTATAAAATTATAAGTTAAAAACATGAATTAAGAGCTCAAGTCAAAGACCAAACATAAGTCTAGGGGTCTAACTAACATAATTCCGTGAGTTTTGGTATTCTCGTGACTTTCCGGGGACTTGATAGATAATTGCGAGAAAAGATGGAGAAAGTTCCGAATATACAAGGCATATGAAGACAAGACTTAACCGTGAAGCAACTCAACCCGAAAAGTGAACTAAAACATTCTAGAAGATACTAGAGGACACGAGAAAGACGGGAAGCCGAGGTGGCATGCCACCCCGGCGGCCGCCGGTGCCAACTAGGCCGGGCCGCCAGTGGGCCACCCCCGGCCGCCCCCCTTCCTAGGTCGGTTTACTACCGACATTGAGGTTGTTTCTACACCGTTCTTGAAGGTCGGTTTGATCCAAGGGTTGACGTTCACCGCCAAGTACTATAAAAGAAGACCACCGACCCGTGGCGAGATATCGAATTCATTATCATACTCATTCATCAACTCATACCCATTTAGTCCAGCCAAGTCTAGACCTAAGCCCTAGTTCATACTAGAAGTAATTAGCTATCTAGCTAGTTCTAGTTGAAGATCAAGTTCATCTTGAGTTCCCGATTAGTTAAGAAGTAGCAAGGATCATCGTTCTTGAGACTTCTCTCTTGTATTCAATCTGTAAGTACTCTTATATTTAGAATACAATTGTTATGGCTTTGATCTTTATAATTATTATATTCTTATTGATATGTGTTTATGCTTGCTATGATTATATGTTTAGTTTAGTAAGATTTCTTTATATTTTATGCATGGAATTGTATAGCATCCATATAGATGATCACTATGTGGGTGATAAGCAATGTGTAAACGTGGTGTTTATACAACGTTTATCTCGCAATTGCACCCTACATTCTCGGGCCATGTGGTAGATCGCGGGAGTGACAATACTGTTGAGTCCTTTGGAATCCACCCTCCGAATGTAGGACACGCCGAGCCTATAATTACGGTGATGAACAAGTTTCGCTCTTTGTTTGTTATTGGTAATGCTTGCCATGTGTAGAAGTAATCCAACCTTGCCATGATAGCTAGATGTATTGCACTAATTGTAGTATTCATTGACATATATGATTAGGAGTATCTTAGGAATATTCATTCTATTCTTTCTATAACATGTTAATAGCTCGTATGATATTAGTGGCTTATGATGATCTTAGACTTGGGTATTTATCATTTAATTATCTTTATTCTCGTGACTTATCCTGTTGAGTAATGTTAGATACTTATGGCAACTCTCGCATTACATTACTTAAAGTGGATGATCTCATAGCTAAATCACAATCTAAATCATTAGACATCCTTTTCTCTCTACCTTTCCATAGACTCCCTTCCCGTGGGTAAAATATAAATACGATACCCGGATTACTCCCTGAAGTGCTACAATTGGTATTTCTATCTCGTGGCGCTGCGTATATCATGTTCATTCTTTTATCAAGGCCAATCAAGAGTACCATGCCCCGCATTTCTTTGAGCGTTATTGCTAGGGTGACAGACTAGTGTATAGGTAATGTCTAGAAATGAGTGGTATACCTTGAGTACATATCCTGGTGAGATTAACTCCACTATGGATAATGATACTATGTTACATCCCACTACTAACACCGCTTTAACTCCGCTTTGTTGGATAGTGAGGTTAATCCCATATCCAAGCTAACATGATTAGATAGATATCCCATATATATTTCTTTAAGCCTTCCTAATTGGGATCGTGTAAGAAATATCAACAAGTGAGCACAAAAATGATGCTAATCTTCTTCTAGTGATCACTCCACTATTGATGTCACCAACAATTTGATCAATTGGATGATCTCTTGCTATGTTGGATGGTTGCATCACTTGCACTTGATGACTAGGATGGGGAGTTGGACTAGCTTGTTGCTCTTGATCTTTATCTTGAGTACAACTAGTGCTTGCTTCATTTGCATCAATCTCAATCGTAGTGGTAGGCAATGGAGTGTCATCATCATCTTCCACTTGCCTTGGCCTAATGTCACCAACATCCATGTTTCTCATTGCATTCTCCAAGTTGGAACCACTAACATCATCATGATTTTCAACTTTATTTTGAGAGCCTTGGGTTTCATTAAATTCCACATCATGAACTTCTTCAAGTTTGCCAAGCACCCAAGTTCCATACTCTATATGCTTTGCTTGTGGTTGAATATCCAACTAGGAACCCTTCATCACATTTCTTGTCAAACTTGCCCAATCTTGTGCCTTTCTTGAGAATATAGCATTTGCATCCAAAGACTCTAAAGTATCCACTGTTGGGCTTCCTTCCATTTAGTAACTCATAAGGTGTCTTCCCAAGCATACCATGGCAATAGAGTCGGTTGCTACAATAGCAAGTCGTGTTGATTGCTTCGCCCAAAAGGAATGGCTAACATTGTACTCACGAAGCATTGATCTTGCCATTTCAATCAAGGTTCTATTCTTCCTCTCAACTACACCATTGGATTGAGGAGTGTAGGTTGGTGAGAATTGATGTCCAATTCCAAGCTCTTCACACAACTCTTCAATTCTTGTATTCTTGAACTCACTCCCAGTGTCACTTCTAATCTTCTTGATGGATGTCTCAAATTCATTTTGAACCCTCTTGACAAATGTCTTGAAAAGCTCAAATACATCATTCTTGTCATGCAAAAGAACACCCATGTGTATCTAGTGTAGTCATCAACTATGACAAAACCATACTTGTTGCCACCAATGCTAGAATATGATGTTGGCCCAAACAAGTCCATGTGTAGCAACTCAAATGCCTTGCTTGTACTCATTATGCTCTTGGTTGGATGTGCATTGCCATGTTGCTTGCCGGCTTGATATGCTCCACAAGGTTTGTCCTTCTCAAACTTTACATCATTCAAGCCTCTAACCAAGTCATGCTTCATCAACTTGTTCAATTGCTTAATCCCAACATGACCAAGCCTTCCATGCCACAACCACCTTTTGCTAGCCTTTGAGAGTAAGCATGTTGTCAATTGAGCTTCTTTTGACTTGAAATCAACAAGGTAGAGATCACCATATCTAAATCCTTTGAAGATCATATTTGCACCATCACCACTAACCACTTCAACTTCTTGGCTTGTGAATATACATTTGTAACCAAGATCACAAAGTTGAGAGACCGACAATAGGTTGTAATCAAGATTGTCAACTAGCAACACCTTTGATAAACTCTTCTCTTGTGTGATAGCAATCTTGCCTAGCCCCAACACATTGCCTTTCTTGTCATTGCCAAATGTGATTGACTCATATTCATCAATGCCCTTGATGCTAATTGACTTGAACATATGAGAATCCCTGGTCATGTGTTGAGTGCACCCACTATCCATTATCCAATGCTCTCCTCCGGCTCGGTAATTGACCTACAAAAAGAGATCAATTCTTCTTAGGTACCCAAACCTTTTTGGGTCCTTCAAGGTTAGTCACCAAGGCTTTTGGTACCCAAATGGCTTTCTTCTTTAAGCCCATCCATGGTGTACCAATGAACCTAGCACGAACACCATTTTCCTTCTTCACAAGCATATAAGAATGATCAAGCTTGATAGAAGAAACATTGGCCTTCTTGTTCATGCACTTTGGCTCTAAGTGACCAACTTGCTTGCAAGCTTTGCAATAGCTACCATTGTTCTTCACAAAACGAGTCTTGTGAGTTACAAGGGCGGCCTTGCCTTTCTTGGGGATATAGCCTAAGCCCTCCTTGTATAAGGATGCCCTTTGGCTACCCAAGCACATAAGCAAGCGGTCCTCACCACCATAAACCTTAGCCAAGGTGTGATTGAGCTCCTTCACTTCTCTCTTTAAACATGCATTCTCATGAATAAGCATAGAGTTATCATTATCTTCACTAGTGATGGATATGCTAGTGATAGAGCTAGTGGAGGTCTCACACTTGGGGGTTGAATCATCAACAAGAATGTCACACATGATGCTTGCATTGCATGTATTATCCTCAACTAAGCACAACTTGTGCACTTCAAGTAGAGAGGAGTGAGCTTTCTCTAACTTAGAATGAGATTTCTCAAGCCTCTTATGGTCTACCTTTAGACTCTCATAAGATGCCCGAAGCTCATCAAGTTCTTGCTTAAGGCTCTTTGTTTCCTTACGCAAGCCCTTGACCTCCTTCCTACTCTCCTTGTACATGTCAATACAATCATCAAGCATGATTTGCAATTCTTTCCTAATGTGTTTTGGCTCCTCATCATCACTATCACTATCATCATCATCATCATTAGTGATAGATTGTACCTTTGTGGCCTTAGCCATGAAACATGAAGAAGGAGTGTCGAAGAGGAAGATCTTGTCATGCATAGCCAAGTGTGCTTGTCCCTTCTTCTTGTTCTTCTTCTCCTCTTCTTCATCACTTGAAGAGGATGAGCCATCACTATCCCAAGTAGCCACATGTGACTCATTCTTCTTCTTGGGCTTCTTCTCCTTCTAATTCTTGGCATCATTCTTCTTTCTTGCTTTCTTGATGCCCTTCTCATCATCACTCTCATATGGACATTCGGCTATCAAGTGACAATCATCATGACACCGAAAGCACTTCATGTTGCCTTCATTCTTGCCATCCTTGGTCTTTTTGGATGATTGCTTCTTGTTCTTCTTGTTGATGTATGTCTTCTTCACATATTTGCCCAATCTTCTCATAAAAGAGGGCCATTTGTTCATCAACTTCACTTCCACTAGTAGAAGTTCCACTCTCATCATCACTTGATTCTTCTTTCTTCTTCTTGCCCTTGGATGATGAGCTAGCCTTGAGTGCCAAGCTCTTCTTGTCCTCTTTCTTCTCTTCTTCCTTGACCTTCTTGTTTGCCTTGTTGATTAGTTCTTGCTTCTTCTTGTCATCTCTATATGAATCATCGGTCATCACCTCATCAAGCAATTGGTTGGGAGTCAAATCCTTCAAATTTGTCCTCACGAGCACCGTGATGAACATCCCAAACCTCTCCGGCAAACACCTCAAGAACTTCATGTTGAAGGCCTTGTCCTTGATGTCTTCACCAAGTGCATTGAGATCGTTCACCAACACTTGCATGCGGTGGAACATCTCCGGCACGCTCTCATCTTCTTCCATCTTGAAGCTATTGAATTGCTCAAGCTTTATGTATGCCTTGGCTTGCTTGACGCCTTCGGTGCCCTCATAGCACTCTTCTAGCTTCTTCCATATCTCATGAGCAATTGTGAGTGACTTGACTTGCTCAAACATTCTATCGTTGAATGCATCATGAAATGCACTCACGGCAAGATCATTTGCATAGATCTTCTTCTCTTCGGCCGCGGTTGGCTCATTTGGCTTTGCCACTTCAAACTTGTTCTCGGTCACGACCCACACTTCTCTATTGATTGACTTGAGGTGTGCGGTCATCTTCACCTTCCAATAGGTAAAGTTGGTGCCATCGAAGGGTGGCGCCTTCTTGGTGTTGTTGACATGAAAATTCAATGCCATTTTGTCACCGTAGGATGTTAAGCCTTCTAAATACGGTGCCTCGGCTACGATACCACTTGAAAGGTCCTAATGTCTAGAGGGGGGTGAATAGCCTATTAAAAAATCTTGCAACAACACTAAGCACCCCGGATTAGTAAATAAGATGGCGGCTAATAAAGCGGTGCTACAAGCTATCTATGCAAGCCACAAGTCAATTCTATTGTTTCTAAGTCACACAAAGGCTATGTCGCTAGATTACTCCTAGGTGGACAAGCAAGACTAACTAAAACAACAACTAGAAGCTAAACAACTCTAGCAAGCTAAACAACTAAACAACCTAGGCAATTCTACACAAGTATATCAAAGTAAATGCTAGAGAGAGAGATCGATATACCGACGGTTGGAGTGTAGAGGTGGAAGCCAATCACCGTGATCAACAAGAAATCTCCAACGAGCACAACAAGGTTGACACAATGATTTTTCACCGAGGTTCACGTGCTTGCCGGCACGCTACTCCCCATTGTGGCGACACACTCACTTGACGGTTCCTAAGCTTAATGGCCGGTGCCAAATCCCCGGTGGGAGCTCAAGCAAACGATCACAAGAGAGGGCCAAACAAGCCACGAGCAATCCACTAGTGCTCCTTTTCGCACCCCCGGTAAGGAACGACCCCTCACAATCACCACACGGTGTGGCCTCAAACAAGCTCCACTAGAGCTCAACACTGCCTCTTGCTCCAAGCCGCTAGGGAACCGGGCAAATTCCCAAGAAAACAAGAATCCTCATGCTTCTCCAAGGATGAAGTGCTTCTAAATGCAACCGATGCAAGCAATGCACTTCTATCACTCTCAATCTCACCAAGAATTCGAGTTGGGGATGGAGAGATGAGTGAAGAGGAGTCTCACAAGCTCACTAGCAAGTTAGAGTGTTCAAATGTGCAAATGGGAGGGGGCTTGAAACCGGGCAAACCCCATATATATAGCCTCTTCCACGAGATAGAGCCGTTGGCCTTCGAAATGGGCTCTCTTTCAGGGGTGATCGACACACACCGACCGGACTCACCAATGCGAAGTCCGTCGGGTCATCCGGGCCGATGCTTCCGGCCACTACCGACAAGCATCGGGCCTCGTTGACGTTTCTTAGCGCAATCATTAGAATCAGGTTTAGAACCCAACTCGATGACTACGCTTAGAGACGAGCCGTCGATATCACTAAGTGGAACCACCATGCTGGTGATAACGCACTTTCAATCAACGGTGATAGATCTTGCTATAGTTGATATTTCATCCGCAAAGCGCCGCGGATCTATCATTGTAGCATTTCACCCGGAAGTATTCGGGGTATCGTTATTTATATTTTCCCAAAGGAAGGCATGTTGTATAAGAAGTAGCATGGCATCCGGATGATGAAATGTGTGCACGCAAAGACCAACTCGTTCATAACGAGGGGGTAAGTAATATGGTTTATAGATAGTGTGACACACACATTGGAATCCACCGTAAAGGATAAAGAAAATAGATAAAGAATAAACGAATGTCCTATGGAGTAATCTAATGTATTCTAGTCATGGTCTTACAATGAATAGTTAAGATCATATGCTAACACGATATGAGCATGGTTATGTCTAGGATAACAGGGAGACTTCCCGTACCATCCGCCCAATGGAAAGCATTTACGAACTCCTACATCACATGCGAACGTGGAGGGATTACAAGGGACGGACAGGGCTGTCACAACCCCACGCCGCCTACCCTCACGACATCGTGGCATGCTCTCATATTCGAAGGTGTGAATACCCGGGCACCATGCCCTCGCGCGTATGCAAAGCACTACTCTTGTCCCCCAGATCCCCACCCTACGGATGGACGGACTAAGACAAGAGCAATCCTCGAAAAGAACGACGAACCGTTATCCCATCTATAATCATGTTATGCATACGATGATCGATGAAGAATGGATATGAACACGTTAAGATTATGATATACAAACTATATGCTAGTTCATATACCAACACTAAAACATGAACAAGACTATACTCTAATTCATAAGTTAGACCATGATCATAGAAATAGAACTTGCACAATGGAGAAAGATCCATGGAAGATATATATTACCAAAGCTCACTTTGCTCCAAGATTACAAGTCCTCCTCTTGTAGCTCTTCTACTCCAAGTCTAGCCAAGTAAGAAGAAGAAGAAGAAGATGGTGGTGGAGAGTGAGGTGGAGAGTGTGAGTGTGCTGGGTGTGGTGACTCCAAGTGTGGTGTGTGGAATGAGGGAGAGGGAGGAGGTATTTATACACAAGAGAGGTGCTAAAAAGACTAAACTACCCCCTAACCGACCTCCATGACACGCCCAGTGTACGATGAACCAGGGCTCAACCACCGCATCGACCGTTTGAGCACTAATGGCACCGCCTCGAAGCCGGGTGGGCTCGAACCGCCCCCATCAAGGTGCGGCCGCTTTTGGGGTGCGCCCGCACCCTTTGCCTCGGCCCGTCCGAGCCTTGGCGTGTCGCCTTGATTTGGCCTCGAGAAGTTGTACCATGGGCTTGACTTGGTCCAACTGTGTGCGATTGGGTCCATTTCCACCCCGGGCTTGATATCCTTGAGAATGCGCTTTCGTGATGGCGTACTTTGGGACGTATTTCCACCGTATTTATTATAAATACTACAAAATACATTTTGAACACTACAAGTGGAAATATGTTATTAATAAATGTATATGAGTATAAAAAGGTATAGTTTTACTCCCTTTTATGGTAGTAAGTTGACGGAAAAATATGTCGTTAGTGACCGCTCAACAAACTCCCCAAGCTTACCCTTTGCGCGTCCTCGAGCAAAAAAAGATAAATACTTGGTTGTTGATCGGGAGTT
Source organism: Hyparrhenia diplandra (assembly GCA_015847255.1). Classification (NCBI taxonomy): domain Eukaryota; kingdom Viridiplantae; phylum Streptophyta; class Magnoliopsida; order Poales; family Poaceae; genus Hyparrhenia; species Hyparrhenia diplandra. The sequence continues at coordinate 29,228 of JADLZK010013196.1, read as the reverse complement.
GCTACAATGCCCGTTATGTTTCACAAGTGCCGTGGTTATAATAAGATTTTCTACTATAGTTTGAATAAAATGGCACATCTTTTTCTCACCCTTTATTTACCTTTCATCGTAAGGGGCTTTTAGCTTTTCTCAAAGCCTTGGGCGGTTGCCGATAGAAACGGTTATAAATGTAAATACTTTTCATTCATCCTTTTGATCAACTTTCTCATCCGGGATTTATTTATATTAAGATTATATTTGGTTTTTTCGAGAAAGTATGGGCTTTATTGCTATATATATTCATTTTTTTTTTTTTTTTGAGAGGTGGGCTCTGCCGCCCTAGACTTTTGTCTTTTATTTCCTCTCTTTGTTTTCACTCTTTTTTTTTTTGGAGATGTGGGCTCTACTCGCCTCGGACACTTGTCCATTTTTTTCATCTCTTTTCTTTTTTTTTTTTTAGCATAGCCCATATCTTTTCTTTTCTTTTAAATTAAATTCCCGGATGTCAAGTTTCTCTTTTGGACAAAATCATAGCAAAAATGCTTTTGTACCATATCATACTTGGCAACAACCTAGACCGGATAGAGCTTATGCAACCTACATGAATCGGGTTTTTTTTTCAGATGAATTTTTAGATTTAGCCACTAAACCCAAACTTTAGAGAAATTCAAATTATAAACTAGGCACAGCAAAAACATAAGACAGAGCAACTATTCATCATTTCAACAAGGGTTTAAAACTAAACATTTTCATAGCTCATATGTATAGACATGAAAGCACAAGAAGAGCTACTTATTCTATTTTTGATTTTTTTTTTTTTGAATGCAAGATTGCTGGAATTTTAAACATGCTAAAATAAAATAAAATTTGATGGAAATAAATATGCAATGCAATGGTACCTGCGGGGGTCCTCCCCAAGCTATCTAGAGGCCTATCGATGGATCGAAGCCCCGGTGCCTCGAGAATGCTTCCTCGCGTGCGCTTCTGAGTAGCCATGTTCGCCTCGAAATGATCCCATCGTTGCTTGTTCCGTATTCCCGCTTTGTTGCCACCGGGTGTGTTCCCGCACATGAGTGTTAAGTGTATGCTCAATGTTACCGCGGGCGAACGCCGAGGTTCTCGCGACCGCACGTTGATAGCCTCCAGTCCTTATACCGATGGTCTTGGCCGGACTTCGGGGCATACCCTGAAGCCGCCGGAAAGGTCCACCATGTTGGCCCTCCATGCTTCAATCTCCTTCAGGCCACTCGATGGTGCGGGCGTCATGGGGAGGTTCCCACCTTGGATCATACCCTGGCATGAACCCCGTCCCCAAAGGATAGAACCCTCCGCTGGGGGTCTGCAAGGTGGTGGTGGCATGAAGTATGCTTTGCATGAGAACTCGAGCGCCTCGCCTCCGACACTTCGCGGGTAGAACTGCTCGGGGCCTCTCTCCCGCGTACACTATCGCCTGATCTCGAGCTCAAAGTCAAAGATCGGCTTTTATACAACGCAAATCCGGGTTAGGTAACCGAATCACGCTTGTATAGCCAGAAAAAAGTATGCGCAAGCTCTCCCCTCGGTAGTGTCTTTGCTAGGTGCCCAACTACTAGGCGTCGCGGCAGTCCAAGTACTCACGAGGTGTGGATATGTACTCAACATGCTCGTTGTCCATCGCCCCCAATCGCGAAGCGTCGCGTGTGATAATCGATGTGCGGTGGCGGAACAAAGAACTTTGGTGATAATATGGTGAAGGTTCCGCACATCTCTACCATCAGGGCTACTTTTACCTTATTGACAACGGCATAGAGAAGCTTAAGCTCAGTCTCATTCACCCATCTAACCCCGTGCCTAGGAAACAATTGCCAAAGATATCCAAATGATGAATGAATCTAAGTGATGGGTCTTTGGATTTGTGAGTGGCGAGGTTTGAAGACACCGGTCTCGTGAGCACCGGTAATCTCTTCCCAAAAACGGGGGTCGAACGAAGCCGGGCAAAGCAAAGATCCACATCTAGTGCACATCTATAGTTGAAACCCAAGTGACTAGCTAGTTCCGCCCACTTGATATGATAAGAACGACCTAAAAAGGCGGAAAGAAATTCCTAGCTTGTCCTCTACCAAAGTGCATAGAAATCTGATTGTTAGGTGGCGAGAACCTTCCTCCTCGAGAGGGGATAATCCCGCCACCCTACCGCTTCCAAATAGTACTTGAGTTCATCGTCCATACCTGCTTGTTCAAGAAGTTCGGGGTCAATCCCGGGCGTGTGTTGGAACACACGATCCTTGAGTAGGAGATAGGCTTGCATCTCCCGGTTCCCCTAATGTCGAGGTATGGAGCATCGGCTTCGCCGAGAGTTGGGGAGCTTTGAGCTTCTTCCTCCCCGACCGGGTGCAAAGATCTTCTTGCATGGGGGAGCTTTCTTGCTCGTCGAGGTTGAAGGAGCTCGTGTTTGTGTGCCGCGAGCTATGCCTTGATGATCGCCTCAACCCGCCGAAAATCTTCCCAAATTTCTTCATGGCTATTTGCAAAAACGATTGAGCAAAATCTCTGGGTGTGCAAGGGTTAGATGAAAGTATGAACTTTCACACCCGTGATCTTGCTTGACACAATATTTTTTTGGTGGAGAAAATTGAGTGTAGTGCAAAGTGGGAGAGAGTGTGAGAGTGAGAAAGTGAGAATGGAAGGTGGGTGCTCTCACACCGGTTCTCGGGTTATTTATAGCCGAAAGCAACCGACCGGTGGGCGCCATGCAACGGATAGGAGCCGTTGGCAAAGGCGGGCCCACGCCTGGCGCCGGGCAGGGTGCGCCACGCACCTTGGGCGGCCGCGACCGCACCTCGGAGGCGCCGCCGTTGATTTTGTCGGGCGTGCACAACGGTCATGAGAAGTTTGTGACCGTTGTTTGCTCACGCCCGTTCGGCCGTTTTTCTCCCCTTTTGATTTTCCCCAAAAAGTTTTCAAAATTTTGCCTTTTTTTATATACTACAAATTTATTTTGAAAACTTATTTTATCTAGGAAATATTTTTCTTCCTTTTTCATAGAAAAATTATTTTATTTATAAAGATCTTTATTTTAGTTTTCAAAAATATTTACTTATAGATTTTATGTAATAAATATTTTTGTTTTATTTTTGATAATAAAATATTTTTTAAAACACATTTTTTTAAAAATATACCCCCTTTTTTTTAGGGCAGTTTATTTATAGTCGACTTATCTCGACTTCTCCCCCCGACATCGGGCGGGAAGTATCCGCCCGGGGTTTCGAGTCGATCCCCAACACACCACACCGGGTCTTGACGATGATACCGGGTGTGTTGTTGTTTGTACCCAATGAATGGGCACTTTACCGCCTTTATCTCGGACATGGAAGATGATGAAACCCTTCCCCAAGCCGATATCGCCCTTGGCGGTGTAGAGAAATGGCCTCCCCAGAGGAGAGACACATCTTCCTTCGGGCCCATGTCTAGGACCACGAAATCAAGGGGATGTATTCATCTTTGATTTTGATCGCATGTCTTCGAGAATTCCCTGCCGCCGTGTTGTTTGGTCCGCCATTTGGAGGACAAAGCTGCGGGAGCAAGTGTCCCACCATGGATTCTCGTTGAAGGTAGCCTTGGACATCACGTTAATGCTGGCCCCCAAGTCACGGAATGCATTGGCGAATATGTGGGGACCAATGGCACGGTGATGATCGGACGCCCAAAGTCTCCCTTTATTGGCAATAAACGACGAGTCCACTCGGGGATCTTTGCCGCCTCTTTTGGGTTGATCGAGCCTCGGTGATATCATGTTGATCGACTTGTGCGGGACCTCGAGTTGCCCCGATCCTACCCAAGTCGTTAATCGCACTTGGGCAAAGAATCAAGGGCTAGCTATGTTTCCATCATCTTATTGAAGCTCAATTGATTCTTCACGGCCGATGTCAACCCTTCCAAATTTTGTTATTCACCCCTTCTAGGATTTTATCTTGATGGCTCATCTTTTTGGTGAGATTTTCATTGATCTTGGCTTGGCCTAACACCGTGTCCTTAAGTGAAGGCCTGACGGAGCCGTAATTAGGATTATAGCCCCCCGTTACCTTGAAATGGTGGACGGACTGGTTGTTCCAAAATTTTGCCGAGGTTGGCGATACCCGTTGTTGTTTATGAACGCCGCTTCTTCCACGGTCTCGTGGCGTTATCCCCCGGTGGTGGCCAACTTCACCACAGTCTCACATGTCATGTGTGAGTCTCGTGGCGTAAACCGGGCGCCGCTGAGTATTCAAGTCACGTGGCTGCGCTCATCCAAAATTCTTCGGTAATAGATCCATTTTTTGCGGCAAGCATATCCGCCTCCTTCACCGGATGCATGCCTTTTTGTGTTTTGGCCGGGTTCTACGTTTTCCCCCTACCGTTTGCCACCATCTTGTCGATCGGGCTGTTGCCCCATCAATGGTGAGCGACAAGAATGCGACACCCGCCGGCGGCGTCTAGGTGCCCTTCGATGGCCGTGAGACCATTATAGAAGTTTTGGAGCACCAGCCAATTCTCCATTCCGTGGTGCGGGCATGCTTGAATATATTCCTGCGACCTTTCCCATGCCTCCGGGATGGGTTCCATTGAGTTCTGGCTGAAATTGGCGATCCTTCCCCTTAGGGCATTGGTTTTACCCATAGGGAAGAACTTAGCCAGAACGCCGTGGAGCATTTTGCCCACGTATTTACGCTTTCCTTGTCCTTGTAGAACCATCGTTTTCGCTTTCCCCACGAGGGAGAAAGGGAACAAAGTGGGAGCCCGATAACGCCGGGTTCGACGCCCTTGATGACAATCGTGTCGCACAGCTCAAGGAAGTGTTGGAGATGTGCGTTGGCGCCCCTCGCTAGGTAGTCCACGTAAGGGACCGGCCTGCACCATGGTAATTAGCCCAAAGGCGGCTTCGAAGTTCTTGTCCGCAACATTGACCACCGGCCCGGGCACGTTGGCAACAACGGCACGGAGAAATCGCGGAGCGACTTTTTGAGCCATGGCTTGCGGTTCGGTTGGTGCGAGGGGTGTCGGTCTCAACTGTTGAGGTTCCTCGCCGAAGAAGAAGAGGTACGAGACCTATTCTTCCTTAGGAGTGCCTCGGATTCTCGATGAAGTTTGTCGGCGCTTGGAAACCCGACATACACTATCCCCGCTTTTCATCCACAACAGAGAAAACATAAAAGATTAGCCTCAGATAAGCAAGTGGTTATCACGCATGCACATTTCATATTCATAGCCGCCTAGTGATTTCTTATAACAATGCCTTCCCGACAACGGCGCCGTAAATGCGTGTTGACGTTTCTTAGCGCAATCATTAGAATCGGGTTTAGAACCCAACTCGATGACTACGCTTAGAGACGAGCCGCCGATATCACTAAGTGGAACCACCATGTCGGTGATAACGCACTTTCAATCAACGGTGATAGATCTTGCTATAGTTGATATTTCATCCGCAGCGCACGGATCTATCATTGTAGCATTTCACCCTAAGTATTCGGGTATCGTTATTTATATTTTCCCAAAGGAAGGCATGTTGTATAAGAAGTAGCATGGCATCCGGATGATGAAAATGTGTGCACGCAAAGACCAACTCGCTCATAACGGGGTAAGTAATATGGTTTATAGATAGTGTGACACACACATTGGAATCCACCAGGTAAAGGATAAAGAAAATAGATAAAGAATAAACGAATGTCCTATGGAATAATCTAATGTATTCTAGTCATGGTCTTACAATGAATAGTTAAGATCATATGCTAACACGATATGAGCATGGTTATGTCTAGGATAACGGGGAGACTTCCGTACCATCCGGCCCAATGGAAAGCATTTACGAACTCCTACATCACATGCTAACGTGGAGGGATTACAAGGGACCCGACAGTACTGTCACAACCCCGCCGCCTACCCTCACGACCGTGGCATGCTCTCATATTCAAAGGTGTCGTAATACCCGGGCACCATGCCCACGTGCATCAAAGCACTACTCTTGTCCCCCAGATCCCCACCCTACGGATGGACGGACTAAGACAAGAGCAATCCCGAAAGAACGACGAACCGTTATCCCATCTATAATCATGTTATGCATACGATGATCGATGAAGAACAGATATGAACACGTTAAGATTATGATATACAAACTATATGCTAGTTCATATACCAACACTAAAACATGAACAAGACTATACTCTAATTCATAAGTTAGACCATGATCATAGAAATAGAACTTGCACAATGGAGAAAGATCCATGGAAGATATATATTACCAAAGCTCACTTTGCTCCAAGATTACAAGTCCTCCTCTTGTAGCTCTTCTACTCCAAGTCTAGCCAAGTAAGAAGAAGAAGAAGAAGAAGATGGTGGTGGTGGAGAGTGAGGTGGAGAGTGTGAGTGTGCTGGTGTGGTGACTCCAAGTGTGGTGTGTGGAATGAGGGAGAGGGAGGAGGTATTTATACACAAGAGAGAGGTGCAAGACTAAACTACCCCTAACCAACCTCCATGACACGCCCAGTACGATGAACCGTGCTCTCCACCACCGCACCGACCGTTTGAGCACTAATGGCACCGCCTCGAAATTGGCGGGCTCGAACCGCCCCATCAAGGTGCGGCCGCACCTTGGGGTGCGCCGCACCCCTTTGGGCTCGGCCCGGTCCGAGCCTTGGCGTGTCGTCTTGATTTGGCCTGAGAAGTTGTACCATGGGCTTGACTTGGTCCAGTTGTGCAGATTGGGTCCATTTCCACCCCGGGCTTGATATCCTTGAGAATGCGCTTTCGGGATGGCGTACTTTGGACGTATTTCCACCTGTATTTATTATAAATACTACAAAATACATTTCGAACACTACAAGTGGAAATATGTTATTAATAAATGTATATGAGTATAAAAGGTATAGTTTTACTCCCTTTATGGTAGTAAGTTGACGGGAAAAATATGTCGTTAGTGACCGTCAACGGGCCCCACGGTGACGGCTTCCTCCATGCGTCCGGCCGACGGTTCGGTTCCCGAAAGCACCGGATGCTTCCGTCCCAGTTCCGGCGGCGTCCGGCCAATTCCGCGCTGCAGAGCTCTCGCCAGACGCGACCGACCGGAGCCATCGGCCGCTCGTCCGTCCACGCCGACGCGCGTCCCGGCCGCCTGACATGACAAGTTCTTCATCCTTTTTCTTTTGCTCTTTGCTTCAACTTTGCTTCGCCTCTTGCCATAGGTCGCCAACACGCCCAAGATGATCATGTTATCATGCATGTTAGCTCGCCGATAGGTTAGGCAAGATCGGGGTTAGTGCTCTCATTTTTCTAAATGCAATATGCAAGTCAATTGGACCTAGAAGCACTTCACCAAAGGATTGTCGCGGCATTCCCTCTTGATAGTCGGCTATCTATCCTATAATGTGATCACACGCTCTATCGTGTCTTGATCACCGAAAAGAAAAACTCTATCAAGATACCTTTGCCTTGATCTCTCGGGTTCCTCTCAAGCCGATCATCGAGCTTGACGATCCATCAAGTCCACCGACAATGTCCATGTTCATGATCATCATGCTACTTGTCATCCATCTAATCTTATCTCATAGTCATCACTTAGAGCAAAGGATTAGTCCACAAGTGTGTCATCAATTTCCAAAACCAAACATGAGATTTCACACGGTCCCATTGGCGATGAGACCAAGAATGCGATGCGTGTGTACGCTCGCGGGAAAGAAGTGGTGGCCTTCCGAGCTCCGCGGACGCTTAAGTGGGTGAGTTTTTACGCCGCTATTTGTTTCAACAATGTAATCGTTAAATTTGGATCCAGTAGATGGGGCTCTTAATCCTGCACAAGCCTTGATGTCTTCTCGCCATTAAGGTTTGGGTCCTTGTATTTGGTTCGCTTTCTTAATGAAACGCGGGTGAATAGCCCGATCGAGAAAAAAAAAAGCAATATCTAGCCGTTCTTTTGTAATCCTTATGATCTTCTTGTCCCTTTTGTTTTGTTTTCTGATGCTTGTATTACATCATTCTCCTTTTAACTCAATATATATTTAACTATAGCATGGTAACCCCTCCTGTTTCTTTAAAAAACACCATATATTATTACTATTACATAAGGGTCAGAAAGAGATAATTTATATTATATTTAAGAAACACCGGGCTGGGATCATTGCATCATGGCTGCATCGGAGCGCTAGCAACATCTACAATATCATAGGGGCATGCGGTATAGCAGTAGCACTTAAAAAAGCCACAAGATCCACAAACATTGTCGAGGCTTTCATGTATACATGTAACACTGCAACCGTAGTCGGTAATGCACGCTCCATGGTAATTGCCGCTTGCGTGCGCGCAAAGAGTTCGGCCTGATGGACACGTCTGCGTGCATGCAGGCATTGAACATACTAGCACATGCAAGAATGTGGTTAATTAGCTGAAAAATTAATTAAATATAACAACATATTAACTTTTTGTATTTTCAACAATCCATACATGTGCAAGGATATACCTGCGGCCACGATGACAATTAGGAGCACAACTGCAGAGAAATTCTTTCCTAAAGGCACCATAGTTTGGTTGTTTGTTTGTTTGTTTTTTTTTGGAAGCTTACGTCGAAAAGAATGAGCGAGCAGGTTGTTGTGGACGACAGAGTGAGGAGCGAATTCCAACAAGATATATAGATCATCAGATGCCTAGTGTGTTCCACCATAGAAGCATAAACATATGGGATCCTCTAGTATTTTCCAACGGAAGAACCGACAGTTCAGAGACATGTTTTGTATTCAGCAGTGTTTATTTCACAACCAAAGATTAATGCATGACGTCTATCAACCACATTATCGTCAGCATTTGATGAGGAGGTCCTCCATATATTGGTCCTCCATATATTGGATGTGGACAGAAGGACTTGTTAACATAGCTTAATCTGCCAAAGTAAACATGACACCAAGTTGCATTAATTTGTACTATATAACCTACCTTTGATTGTCCGCTGATACACTTGTTTCAACTACATGAATATCAAATCACACTACTGTATGTTCAGAAAAAATAGAAATATAGGCATATATGCCTGCTCGCGAAAAAAAAAAAAAAAAATATTGTATGTGTGTGTTTCAGTTACAGTTTCTAATCCTTCTTCAAAAAAGGCTAACAATACAACCTACTGCTAGCTATATGACTCTTTGCTCCTCATCTATGATTCCCAAATTGGCTGTAATCTTGCTTTGAGCTCCTCACTACAGGAGGGTTGGTCCTTTGCCGAACGTGCGGACGCCCGGCAAAGGCCGGGGGCCTTCGGCGAAGGCTTCACGAAAAGCTTTTTCAGGGACAGTCGGCGAAGGTGCTACGGGGGATATTTTTTTCGCATAGGCCCTTTGCCGAAAAGCTGTCGTGGACCCCTTTTCGCAAAGCCTTCGCCGAGAACCGAAAACAACTGTCGGGCGAAGAAAAGTAGCCATTAACGAACCGCGTTTTTGACGAATCGTTACTCGGCCGCGAACACCCGATAGTCGGCGAAGAAGCTTATTTTTTTCAATTTTTTTATATTTTCTAAAAACCCTTTGTCGAACACCCGACAGTCAGCGAAGAAGTTTTTTTTTTTTTTTTAAACTTTGCCGAGTACCCTACAGCGAGGTACTCAAAGAAAGATGGCTTCTTTGCCGAAAGTACTTGTCAGCCCCATTGCGGCGCAAAGAATTTTATTTTTTTATTCTTTTTAAACCTTTGCCGAGCAATCGCATATAGTGGTACTTTGGCAAAGAGGTCTTTTTGCCGAGAGCCCGAGCAAAAAACGCCGGCAAAGCCGAAGGTGGCCGCTCGAGCTCCCAAATTTTGTTGAACACAATTGCAAAAACACTCGGCAAAGAAGCTTTTTTGCCGAGAGCAAAAAATGGCAAAGAACTAAAAATTATAATTTTTATTTGTTTCGCTTTCCACCTTGACAAATAAACACATATATAATATATATCACATCCATTCAATCACGTAACATATATATATATATATCACATTTCACACATCCAAAGACATAAAACACAACGATATATCACGTAACCCATATTAAACATGTCTCACAAGTATAACATCAAGTCCAACATCATGTCCACAAGAGAAACATCAAGTCCACAAATGGTCCGCATAAGTCTAACGAGTCTCACAAGTTCATTCTTCAGCAAGAAGGGTGGGAGAGTTGGATACTAATGGTTTGGGGACGGAAGCCTTGCTCAACACCGAGCACCTACAAACCGGGCCGATTCGACCCCGCCGATCCGTGAGTGGAAGCCTTGGCGCAAAGAAGACAAGTGTTAGATGGGGGTACACACTTGTCCTCCTGCCCTTTGCTACCGGGGTAGGGGAGGAGGAGCGAGGGTTTCCCACGGGGATGGGAACACGAGTAGTCGGGCCCGCTGCCACGAGTCCCCTGTGTGAGACGTGGACAAAAGTGCGATCCCTAGAAAGTCTCTTTTTTTAGATTGATAGGTCATAAAAATTCTTACCCACCGCCCCTTCATACGCCCCGTCGTTTGCGTATTTATAGGCGCCCTCCAAGTTACTTTCATCAGAAGTTACAAGTCGTGACAAGGTATGTTTGCCACTTACGCTCTGGGTCTGCGCAGGGCAACCGGTACAAGCCCCATCGGGGTGGAAAGGTAAAACACACGCCCGGGACGCGCCTAGGGCTTCATTAGGGTTCCACCTTTCTTGCGCCGCCGCTTGGCCCCGAGTCCGCTAGGGTCTTGCCGCCTCGCGCCGCGGACTTGTTCCTCTGCCGCCCCCTCCCTGTCCCGCCGGGGAGTGTTCCTCTTAGACTTCTTGCCCCTACGGCGCTGCTTGGGCATCGCTGTCGATCTTGCCGCCGCGGCGTCACGGGCGGGGGTGTCGTCTTCGCCTCGCCGCCCCGCGACACCTGCCGGGTGGTGCACTGCCCTTCCCCCGCTACTGCGGTGTCGTCTTTTGCCTCCGTCGCAAGGCGGGGTGTCGCCTGCCCTTCTTGCCCCGCTGTGGGGTGTCGTGCCGGCCTCCGCAGCCCCGGCGCCCGCGGTGTGAGCTTGGGCCGGGGCTGCGGGGGTTCCCCTGGCGGGGTCCCCCCCAACAAAGAGCCCCTCGGGGTTTGGTCGGCCACACCCGTCGGGCGAAGCGGCAATTATCCTGAGGGGGCCGCGGACGGCGCGGGCGTTTGCGGGGCGACCTCGCCGGCGGCGCCCCTTCCTAACCCCGGGCCGATGCGGGGTTGCCTTGACACGTGTTAGACACGCAGTGGGTGGGGCGGTTGGGAAGTACCATTGAACTGGGGCGTCGGACTCGACCGTTTGTACGTGGCGGCAGATCCGCGCCCGCCCTCGGGGTCCGCTCCTGTGAGTCTCGCCCTTATAAATAGCCGATGCCGCCGCCGCCGTAAAACCTTGTGCTCTCACTTTTTTCACGGCCTTCGCTTTTACTAGCCTGCTAAACTGCTTGCCTTCTCGATCACTCTACGTCCCGGTTCCTTTCTTGGTTCGGGGGTGCGATTTAGCGAGGGTGTGGCCGTGGTTTGTTACCGGTGATGACGCCGAAGGTTGTTGACGCCGGGAAGGGCAAGGCGAAGGAGACCCGCCCGGACGCTTCTCTTTCCCCGAGCAAGGTCGGAAGTCAACGAAGGAGTATGAGGAATTGGGCTACCTCGACGGACGGCGTCCCGACCACCCCAAGGGCGACCGTGTCCCCAAGCCTCACGAGAACGAGGTTGTGGTGTTTATGGAGTTCTTCGCCGCCGCCTCCGCCCCCGCCGGGTGGCCGGAGGTGGTGAAGCGGCCGGGGCCGCCCACCACCAACCCGGCGTGCTTCACCAAGTCACCGTTTTCGCTCGGGCTGCCAGTCAGGCTTGAGCCGGACGTGGACGCCTTCCTCGCCCACGGCACCCGCGAACCCTTCGCCCTATGGGGACCGTCACCGAGGGGATGCCGGCGGGGGGGCGCGCGCGGCGGTCTCCACCTCCGTGCAGCGTGGGTCGTTCACTGCCCGGTGCGGCGCCAAGAGCAAGTGGTCTCGCGGATTGGCTGGGCGAGATGGTTCTTCACAGCCACGGCGGAAGCCCGGAGTTAAAGGGCCCCGCGCAACCTTGGTGACTCCCCTGGGCAGCGGCTGGAGACCAATGCCCGCCGGCGCAGCTGTGCAATGCCGAGCAACATGTCCCGTTACCTCCAACGGGCGGATTTGGTGGGAGGAGTTTGTGGCGGCGAGGGTCATCCCCCCGCACGCTGGCACAGCATGGCCGGAGGTGGAGGACGGGACAAGCCGCGCGGGTTGGGGAAGTCTCCGCAGCGACTTTTGGCCTGAGCCTGACCATCGTGATTCATAGGGGGCCAAGGGAGGGGGGGCGGGCTAAGCGGGTCCTTGTCGCGCGTCGACTCGACCGACGAGTTAATCGCAAGAAGTGCGAGATGCCGAACAAGAAGATCCGGCCATGCTGGTCGCTGAGGTCGAACCGGTGTTCGATCGGGTTCGGCATTTATTATTCAACCGCCCTGCCGGGAGATGTGGAGAGCCCTCGCCGCGGCACAAGCAAACGGGAAGAAGAGGGCCCCTCGGATACGGGAACGCTGGCTGAAGGCCGCCGGGATCCGATCCGCCGTCGTGGGTGCGGGCGCTTTCTCGGCGGGCGGCCCTTATCTAGAGATCGCCTGGGGCTGAGCGGAGGATGACCTGGGCTGGTGAGGTCGACCGATGACTGAAATTCCCGATGACCGGGCGGTGAGGTCGACCGATGACCGAAGTTCCTCCCCGAAACGCGCCGAGACCTCCACGAGGAGGAGGTGGACTCTCTCGCCGGTGGTTGGGGACGTTCCGCGCGGCGGCGCGCCGGGCGCTTCGGTCGGAGTTGGTCGCTCCCGCGAACCCTCGCGAACCGTGGTTGACCCCGGAAATCCGCAATGGTTGAGGCGACGGGTGGGCGCTTGTGGCTCGAAGTCTCCTGGGCCGCCCTCTCCGTGGTGCCTCTCCGCCCGCCTCAAGCGCCCGCAGACGCGGCCCCGGCTGCCACATCCCGGTGGGGGCCTCGGAGATCGAGGGGGAGATCGATGGCGCAGGGGCGCGGGTGCGATGCGGGCCAAGGCCGCTCGCTCACGCTGCATGCCCGGGTTCACGTGAGGAGGTTGCCCCGCCGTTGCTCCGGAGTCCACCGCACACGTGCCCCAACATTGCGGAGTGTTAGTTTGAATCCAGCCGGCGAGAGGCTGCCTCTGGCGCTGCGGTACTGCGCGCTGCGGCGATCCCTTTGAGGCCGCAGCAATCGGCTGTCCTTCCGCTCCCGCCGGAGCTAGAGGAGGATATTGGCGTGTGAAAGCCGCTGAGGATCCCGATCCGGCGCCCGGCGCTGTACCGCTGGGGGTCGCGCCGCGCGGTGACGCCAAGGACGACGCTGAGACCTCTCCTGAAGAGGGCCGGGCGCGACGCTTCGAACGCCAGCAGGTGGGAGAGGCGCGTGTTCAACGCCGAGGTGAAGAGGCGTGCGAAGTTCACGCTCTTCGTGAAAAGCCGTGAAGGCCCATGATGACGTTGTTGAGACCGCCAACGCAACGGCGACTTGGTCACCGAGGCCGGAGCACAAGGAGAGGAGGAGTCCGCCGCCCCCGGTTGGGCGGAGTTGAGAAGAGGCTTTCCTCTCGCGGACGCTGCCCCGGGCTTGCCGAGATGGGCTCGGGTGAAGGAGACCCTCGGCAAAGATAACGTGGGTCGGCGCGGGAGCTTCCGCTCGCCCCGCTTCCCCGCGGAGCCGCCGCCATCTAGAGTGGTTTAAAACGACCTTCTCCCGCCGTGACCGCTTGTGCAATAACGCGCGCGACTTTGGTGGCTTCGCGGGGTGCTCGCCTGGGGACACTCTTCGTCCGCGGTGTCCACATCTTAAACGAACCTCTAAGCTCAAGTTTCCAAAGAAGGAAGAGATGGGCCGGTGCGCGAGGGATGACGCCGACCTTCGCTATTTGGCGGCAGGTTCTGAAGAAATTCTTTTCTTGAGAACGGCACGACGCCATGGAAGAGGCCTTGCCGCCGCATCGCGGTACGTGTTCTTCCCCTACTCCCGCCACCAATTGCGGACTACCGCCTTGGCATCCTAAGTGTTTTTGGACTAAGTTGTTTTGTTTTGGTTTTGCGTGCTCGAGGCCGCGGCTCGGTGGGCGGGGACCCACGTGACCGACGCCGGACCCCGAAACGGTCGAGGATCCCGCCGCCCGGCCGGGATACTGAGGTTGCTTTCACCGATGGGGGCACCGCGGACGACACTGTGGAGAGCGGCCGCCGCGGTGATGATGATGGTGCCGAGCCTCGAGAGAAAGTTGGGGTTGCCGCGGATGGCACGGGCCTTCCTCTCCTAGTCGTTGGAGCTAGTCAAGAGTGACTTTTAGCGCCGATAGGGTTGTTGGTCCAGCCTCGAGGGCTTTTGTAAAAAAATGTTGGGGATGTTCTTCGGTTTAACTTGCGGTCCGATCGAGAAGGGCCATGTTATGTCTGTTTTTTAATTTACTTGATTATGCTTGTCGGTGTGCCCCTCTTTGCTTGGAAATGCTGTGTAACTATTTCGCTGAAGGTGCGCTGGAATTTTTCCGGGCGTGGCTTTCTAACCCCTGCCTTTGCCGCTAGCAGATCTGCCGGGCTCGCGGGCGCGAAGTGCTTAACGCCATCCCCCTCGATGATGAACTATCAAGACATCTTTATTTCGGGGAGACTTGGGTTCACGCGATGTCAAAGTACCAAGACTTGGGCTTCGAGGTTTTTGGTGGGGTCGAACCCGAAAGTATGACGCCAAGAATCAAGCAATGGGGCATTCTCAAGGAAGTATTTAATTTGCAATCGATCACCAAGTTGATCGGGGTAGTTTTTGATGAGCCGCCCGCTTATGTTGGACGGGCGACCTTGAGGACGCAGGGAGGCCGCTGCTTGGCGCTTTGGCGCAGGTTGGGTTTGAAGTAGACCGAGAGGGTGCGTGATTGTGCCTAAGCCGAGCCAAAGGAGCCGATGCCCGTGACTCCGGCGGTGGGTTTTCCTGCGGAGGGTGCTATCGGGGCGCTTCCCATTGTCAAGGCCGCTGCTTTTTTAGGGGGGGGCCGAGCTTAGTTGAAGAAGTTGTGAGAGGGGGTCGCTGGATGAATGGCGGCCTGGGGCCCCGCCTTGATGTCGGCGGGTGGATGTGGCGAGTTCGAGCGAAAGTGGCGCGGGCACTACGGAAGAGGTGGCCGAAGGGTTTGTCGGGCGAGGTGGCTAATTGGGTTTGGCGATTGAGAGTGTTTGGCGGGACACGCCGCCGGGTTGTTTGAAAATTGTCCCCTTCTCGGGGTTATTGTAAAATTGTCCCCTTCGCGGGCTGTTGTAAAAAAATTGTCCCCTCGGGGTTGTTGTAATTGTCGTGCAAATTGTCCCCTTCTCGGGGTTGTTGTAAATTGTCCCCCTTCAAGGGGTTGTTGTAAAATTGTCCCCTTCGGGTTGTTGTGGCAAATGACGTTTTATTCACGCTTTTTGCGAGGCTTGTTGTTTTGCTTGGGGTTTTGATAGTTGCATAGACGAAGTTGCAGCGGCGTCCTGCCTCGCTTCTTTAGCGAGGTTCTGTCTCGAGTGTTAGTTCTTGCAAATGACGCCCTCCGCTTTTTTAGCGGGGCTCGCGGCTTCTTGGGTATTCGTTACACGGCGAGGCCCTCACTTCTTTTAGCGAGGCTCGCTTGGGCGGAGTGTTAGTTGCGCAAACACGCCCGCTTCTTTTAGCGAGGCTCGCTGTTTTTGGCGGCTTGAAGGCGTGACGAAGTCGCAGCGACGCCTCCGCTTTTTAGCGAGGCTCGCTTTTTTGTGAAGGTTTAGTTGCTGCGCATGACGCCTCCTCGGCTTCTTTTTTAGCTGAGGCTCACTGCTTTTTGTGAAGTTTTAGTTGCAGATGATAAGTCCGCAAATGACGCCCCCTCTCGCTTCTTTAGCGAGGCTAGTTGCGCAGCGAGGCTCGGGCTTTTTGCGAAAATTTTGAAGGCTGGCGTGAGTGTGGAGAATGTGTAATTTTTTCTGCCCTCTCGGCGTATACATGTGTCGTGCGGCGTGAATTGGCGATCCGCAATGCTTTCCTTGCTTAAGTGAGAGAGGAAACCGACTAGCTAAGCTTTCTACTAGATTGCCCAAGGTTACCCCCCCGGTTTCTAGGTTGCTGTGGTTGCCCGCTAGGTGGCTTTTCCCCGAGGCCTCCTATTCCTACCCGTGTGGATGCGGGTTACTTTGTCTCAAGCCTCCGGGCGCCGAGGGTTCTCCGAGTTGGTCGATGTGTCGGGGTGATGGTTCGAAACTTGCGCTGAATGCCCTTCTTCGCAGGCTCGTTGGTGCAATCCCTGCGCTGGGTTTCGTGGCCGCGGCATGGTCTTCGGGGAGTTCTTGCTGCAGCTTCAAGGCTAAAGATGTCTTCTAATAGGTGGGCTCCCCGGCGCGCTGCGAACTTTTGATTCCTTTGCGCCTTGCCGCCGAGGATGTTACATTCTCCATTGCGTGCCCGGCTCGGGGGGCTAGGCTCCGCCGGTGAAATGGATTCATCGTGCTGGGCTGTTGGTTGGCTCTACGTGGTTGTTGTGCGCTGGGAGCCCTTGTTGCACCGCTAGTTGCCGCCGCTTTACATTTTCCATTGCGTGTCGGGGGTGTGATTATGCGGCGCTTGATTATTGCGGGGTTTGTGGCGGCTCGCGACTTTGTAGGGAGCGCGGGCTTGCTAAGTTGTTCGGGGCATTGCTTTCGACGCCTCTTCTTGGCTTGTGGGTTTTGTGGTGTGTTTCTTTGGTCGCGGTGGTGGTGCTGGTTTTATAGTGGTGCGGGGTTGTACGGTGGTGGGGTTGCCTTTTATTTGACTTGATGGGGTTAGGTGGGTGTCCTTGGCCCGCGAGGGTAGTGAAGTGCCATCCTTTTGTTGGTGGGACCATTTTTAATCGCGTTGCTTAGGGTGATCTACAATCGGTGGTGTCCCCGTGCCGCACCAATGCGGAATGGAACTTTTGACGCTTTATGCGAGCCCGCAGGCGTGCTTTGCCCGGTGTGCTTTTTGTGTCCTCAAGGTCCGCATCCGGGGCCAAATTAGCAGAGGTTTGGTTTTTACTTGAGCCCCTCTGGCGCTTTGCTTTGTCGTGGTGCATCTTTTTGTACCTTTGCACGCCCATACTGGGTCCGCTGGGCCGGTTTGGTTTTTTGCGAAGAGCCCTAGGCGCTGCTTTGTGGTGGTGTCTTTGTACCTCCTCCGCGACGTCCGGGGGCCCGCGTCGGGGTTTGTTTTATGAGCCCCCTGGCGCTTTGCTTTGCTGTGGTGCGCCAGTTTTTGTACTCTCCGCGACGGCCTATACCGCCGCGCCGTTTGGTATCGACTCGGCGCGCTTTTGCCGTGGTGCTGTTTTTGTACTCCGCTACGCCCCATACTCGTCCGCGCGGTTTTGGTTTTATGCGCTGGCGTTTTGCCGTGGTGCGCGCCTTTTTGTACCTCCACGCAGGCCCATACCGGGGTCCGCTGCGGTTTAGTTTTATGGTACCGGCGGCGTTTTGCCGAGTGCGTGCGTCTTTTGTACCTCGCGACGGCCCATACGGCGACAGCGTCCGCCGGGTTTGATGCAGCCCCGCATGTTTTGGCTGCATTTGAAGTGACCGGGCGAGTGTTTTAGCGAGCGGGCCAATCATCCTAGCTCTGAGGCCCCGCAGAGGGGCGGAGGGTCACCGCCAGCCCCTTCGCGCTGCGCATTTTGAAAACATAGCGGAGACGTGTCGGGAAAAATCTGCATATATTGATAAAATGAGTCGTGCCTCGCAAAACTCTCGCTACTCTTCGCGAGGAAAAAGAGTGCAGCCCCGCTACGCATGATAGAGTCTTACAAGAAAACTTATAGAGAAGAAAGGGAAAAACATGAACAGGGAATCTCATACCGCGAACGCGAGGTGTGGCGCCATGATGGGTGGTATTTCGGCGGAGGCCGCCTATGTTCCAGTGCGTGGTAGGTCATTTCCGTCGAGGCCTTGCGGTGATATCGAGACTGGGCCTTGTGCGACTTTGTGACAAGGAAGGGTCCCCGACCACTTGGCTAAATTTCCTCGCCATCTCGAGCCGCTTTTGCTTTCTACGATGGCGCTAACATCCCCGATGCAGGTCACGCAGGCTTGACCTTCTTGTCAGCGCCAAACGCGGGGGGTGGTGGCAAGGTTGGGGAGTGGGCGGGGTGGCGGTGCAGGGCCGTGAGTACCCGCCCCAGATCTCCGTGAGTGGCTTGTAGGGCTTACGGCCGGTTGGTTGTGTGTGTGGTGATGGGGGTGGAGGCCGCTGGAAAGTCGGATACGTGGGCCGTACCTGAGGGAATTCCATAGTTCTGGGTGTAAAGAGTAATGGCCGCGGTACGCAGTGGGTCTCTACCGGGCTCTCGCGTGTCTGATTTAGCGCGTTGGGCTTTGGTCGGGAAGCTAGCCGGGTTGTCCATGAACTCTTCCCCTGGCTTAAGTATGGACACTCGCTTGGGTGTAGTGACTCTGTCCACCTGCAATAGTGATGAGGGGTTGCTTTTTGTTGGGATGGGCCTCGCCGCCTCTCGCCCGCGTCGTACGCTGGTCCCTCTACCGTACAAGTCGGTTTAACGGGGTGGTTTGCTCTCCGCGCGCGCGATGCTGTCAATCACCGCGACCTCGGGCGCTCCGGTGGGTGCTCGAAGCTGTTCTCACCTTGGCGTGCCTTTCTTTGCCGCGTTCGCTGCCGTGGGCTGTAGCCGGGAGGCCTGAGCTTTGCTTTTGTGAATCGGTGTCTGGCCTCGCAATATTTCTCCATTATCACATGAAGCTCGCTCAGAGGTCTGGCTGGCTCCTCTCAATTTTGGAATGGCAAGGGCCCGCCTTATGCAGCCAAGACCGCCATGATGACATTTTGTTGGTCCGCCCTCGCCCCTGCCTTGGTATGGAGGAACCTCCGCTCACCAATCCTCGTGGGTTCGGGTTGGTCAGATGACACCGGGGGAGCTCGAAGTGGAGTTGGCCGTGGCCGCAGTCTACCCCTTTGAAATTTGTTTGCGAGCGCGGTACGGAGTTCAATCTGAGGGCCGCCGACGGAGAATCGCAAGTTGAGTACCAAGATCGAGCGTGTCCTCGCGACTATGACGAAAGAACTCGCCATCAGTGGGACTGCGTCTCCTCACCGCCGCCCACAGCCGCTCTCATATGACATGACGTAACGCTTGGCCTGGCCCGGGCCCGTATACCTTGGTAGGTGGTGGGGGCTAGTGCGAAACGGGGCCACTCCGCCACCGAGGCCAATGAGAGCCGGGGATGCGCGGGTCGTAGTGAGAGGTTCGTGGTCGCTGTCTGGCGTCGGGCTGGGCGTTTCGCGGCTGTGCGGGGTTTTGGTGGAGCGTAGCCACGCGAGCGCGGCGCTGCCAGCCTGCGGTGGGGTGCTCTGGCGGCGCGGAGTGGGTTGGGTGGTGGTAAGCGCGGGGGTGGTGGGGTGGATGTCGAGGCAGCAATGGCGCGCTGATCTCTCGCCCGCGGTGCGGGGCCCCATGCGAAGCCGGGTATCTCCCCGCTGCGGCCGCTACCGCCGCTTCCAAGATAATCGAAGGCCCTCCGCCGCCCTCGGCGCTCGTCTCGATGCGAGTGCGTAGGCGCCGCTTCCTCCGGTCGGGGTTTCCCAGTGACCGCCAAGGCTTGGGCGATCAGTGCCGCGGCGCCAGGGGCCAGCTGCTCGCCGGGCTACGCCCTCATCGCCCGGTAGCCCTCGGGCGTAACCCTCCCAAAAGCCCCCGAGGATGTCCCGCGATCTTGGGGGTGGTTGGACGAGGGAGCTGCCGCTGCACCTGAGCCCCTGCCCGAGGGACCTCCTCGATGACCGGCCGTCCCCTGGGCTCCAGTGCGGGCCTCGACACGCGTCGGACTCGGGGGCTCCCCGCTCGCCCAGCGGGCGAGGAGGGGTAGCCCCGCCCGGCGCAGTGTGGCGCGCGCTCCGGCTCCGAGGCTGGTTAAGTCCCGCGAGGCGGTCCAGCCCGCACGCTGGGACCGGGCGGGGCTGGTGGCCTCCGATCGTGCCTGAGCCCCTCGTGTTGCTTTCGGGTGTTCGCCGCATGGCTTTTCGTGTCGGATCCCACGGACGGCGCAACCGCTGGGTACACACATGCCCTCCTCGCCCTCACCGTAGGGGAGGAGAGCCAGGGGCTTTCCATGCAGGATGGGAACATCGAGTAGCCGGGCCTCGCCCGAGTCCCGAGTGTGAGACGTGGACAAAAAGTGCATCCCTAGAAAAGTCTCTTTTTCGATTGATAGGTCATGTGCTTTACCCACCGCCCTTCATACGCGGGCCGGTCCGTATTTATAGGGCGTCCCTGGGCCGTCTACTTATCAGAGTTTACAAGTCGAGCAAGGCAT
This sequence comes from Hyparrhenia diplandra, assembly GCA_015847255.1. Taxonomy (NCBI): domain Eukaryota; kingdom Viridiplantae; phylum Streptophyta; class Magnoliopsida; order Poales; family Poaceae; genus Hyparrhenia; species Hyparrhenia diplandra. Next base: position 8,921 of record JADLZK010013196.1, on the reverse strand, counting down.
GTTTGCCACTCGTTTAGAGGGTCTGCCAGCAGGGCAAAGCGTACAAGCCCCACTCGTGGAAAAGGTAAAAACACACGCTCGACGCCGCCTAGGGCTTCATTAGGGTTCCACCTTTTCTTGGCGCCCACGCTGGCCCCTCGAAACTCACGAGGTCTTGTCGCTCCCCTCACAGCGCGTGACTTGTTCCTCGCCCAGCGCTTCGCAAAGCCATGCGGTAGTTCCTCTTTAGACTTGGCCGCCTGCGCGCGTAAAGGGTCATCGCCGCTGCCTGCCGCGCGCGCGTCGCCTCTCGGGGTAGTGTCGCCTTCGCACCTCAGCGCTCGCCACGCTAGCGAGGTGTTGCCCTTGCCTTCCTCGCCCCCTCACACCAGCGGGTGTCACCCTTGGCCTCGGGCCGCTGCATGCCCGGGTGTCGCTGCTCGCCTCTGCTCGCTGCCCCCGCCGCGGGTGCAGGTCGCTTCTTGGCCTCCCTACCGCTGGGTGTCGTCTTTACCGCTCTGGGCTGTCCGCCCATGCGCTCGGTGTCATTTTTCGGGCCCGAGAGCTAATGCAGTCCTTTGGCGAGGGTCCCCCAACATTAGACATGATTACTTGAAAAACGAAAAATCGAAACACTTTGCTATCATACTCACAGAGTACCCGTGACCGCCCGAGTCCGGCGCAGCTGTGGAGCTTATCGTCCTAGGAGCCCAGGTGAGAGTCAAACCACGTGCCCGAAAAGGAACCAAGTAAGCTCCTCTCGAATCCCGCCGCCATTGTCGCGCGCGGCCTCCACCTCCCTCACTCGGGCTCCTCCTTTACTCGCTAGCAGCCGCGCTTTGCTCTCGACGTAGCCGCTTTTCCTCTTCTACCTAAGCCTACAACATTTAGCGCGCGTTGTTTCAAGTAATGCAAACGCTACTATCAGCGCGGTAAAGACGTAACGTACATTGAAAGTACTGCAAACCTGGTGCGCGCCGCATGACGCCCATCGCCACGGCCTGGCGACGGCGACGGGCTGGTCCCCTCCTCGCCCTCCTCGTGGACCAAGCTAGTCCGAGGTCGAGTCGTTGATGATGCCGCCGGCGCATGCCCAACCTCCCCGCGGCTTGCCACCAAAGGGCCCCATGACGATGTCGTAAGATCAATGTCATGGGCTCCTGGATTGTAATCTTGCCCGTGACGCTCGGTGGCCGATGTGTACTCAACGTATCCGGGCGTTGCCCACACCGGAGTTAAGTTGCGGGCGCCTCCTCGCCACCACGCCGTAGGAAATGTCCGAGGTCGACTTTGCCCTTTGTGCTGGCATGCGTATAAGTTTCCCGCCGGTGTCTTGCCGATGCGCCAAAAGAACCGCGAGAAAAACAAAGGAAGAGGGATTAGTATGCCGGATCGCTATAAAAGAAGTTTTACGCGCGGTAAAAGAAAAGCACATACCCGTGGATTCTTTGTACTCATGTGATATAAGGACAACTTGTCAAATTTCATGATTTTTCAACTCCGCTTTGAATTTTATAGAACTTTAAAACAATCGACCCGCCAGTGAGCCAAATGGGTTTTTTGGCGACAAGATATTCAATTTTTGGTGTCCGCCATGGATGAGGACTCAAGATACACTCACAATCATGTTTATCAATTTTTAAATCATTTAGATCCATTATTGGAATCACTTGGCGCAGCTTTAAATTTTAGTTTTAAAAAGAAATTCAAATAATACATGAAAATTCATAAAATATAGTAAAAAGATTGAAAAAATTGCAAACTTCAATAACGAACTACAAGTACTGTAGCTAAGCTAGAGAAAAAAAAGTTGTGACTAAATCAAAAAAAAAAAAAAATTGTGCTTTGCCGAGTTGGATAGCGGGCTCTTGGCAAAGCCATCTTTTGCCGAGTGGAAACTAGGGTTCGGCAAAGGTTTGCCGAGAGCCCTACAAATAACACTACTGTGAAGGAGAAGCAATGTATACTACTGGGTAAAGTTTTGGGACACGGGGGCGGCGTTGGTGGAATAAAAAACACTTTGCCGAGAGTTCATTTGTTTTGTTCTCCGGCAAAGTTTTTTTTGCCGAGGATTCGAGACAAATTTCTTTTGCCGGCGGCCTACCACCTTCACCGACATCGTAAGCCGTCGGAAAAGCCAAGCTTCGCCGACCGCCGGAGCCAAGCTTTTTGCCTAAGGTGCTTCTTTGCCGAACTGGTACGCTTAAGTAGGCTTCAATCGAACGCTTTTCTTTTTGCCGAAGTGGCTGTCGGGCGAAGAAAGTCTTTGGCAATGTCTTATTTTTAGGGTCGCTTCAAGAAACGCTAGCATCGCCGGGGCGAAGACCCGCCCGTAGTGCCTGCTCCTAGCGGATACTTTTTGTACCCCCTTTCTTTATCCACATATAGTTTAAGTCTAGGGCCTTGCCCCTCCAGACCCTTTTTTAAAAAAGCCTCCAAAATTTATAAAAAGTCATCAACATAAAGCTAAGAACGGATAACTTATATTATTTAGAAAGCACATGCCAGGCTAGAATCATTGCATCACGACTAGAATCATTGCATCACGACTGATCGGAGTGCTAGCACCAGCAACAATCTAAGAGGAGCAGTCACTATAGCAGTGGGTATTTTGAGTCTTGTTCAAAGCGCCTCCAAAGTTATTGGGGTTTTCATCTCTGCATACACGATCGCAACCGTAGCCGTTGTCGCCAAGGCACAGTCCATGATAATTGCCACCCAAGTGCTCGCGCACGTAGAAGAACCGGATCCTGAGTGTACGCAGGCACGGAATATACTAGTACATGGAATGAAAGAAATGTGGTTATAATTAGCTGAAAGATAAATCAAAAACAAATATATATATATATATTTTAATATAAATTGCAAGAACCAGCCAATTCAACGCCCAGTTAAATGACTTAAGCTCCTAGAAAGATACAGACATTTCAGTTATATTTGATAGTTCATATGTGCACATACATACCGGTGGGCCACGATGACAATTATGAGCATCGATGCAGAAAGTTTTCCTGAAAGAGGTATTGGTTGGTTTTTTGAAGTTTTTGTACGTTGAAGAAAAGACTGAGCGAGCAGGTTGGTGGGAGAGGTGAAGTCTGACAATATATATACACAGATAAATCTCATGCCTAGTGTGGTTCTACCGTAGAAGCATATACATACGATTCCCTGATCCTATCCATTATTTGAGATCGCCTAGTGTTTTCCAACAGAAGCACAAGAGTCCGGAAAATATTTGTATTCCAGCAAATGTTTTCTCCGTAACCGAATGTGGATGACAATATATATTCGCATCAACTACATTATATATTGTCAGCATTTGTTGAGCAGATTCTCCGTTGATGTAGACTGGTGCTGATTGGTTAATTCTGAAACATAGCTCAATACGCCAAAATAAACATGACATACCAAGCTAATTGCATTGGTATTATAGCCTACCTTGCTTGTCTGCTCCAGAATCTTCTTTGTCCTGGCGACAATGCACTCGTACGTCATCTTTTGCCAAACCGGTTGTTTGCGATGTAATCATAGACGCATCCCTCAGTGGGGTGGGGATGACCAGCAAGGAGTATATCCCTTCCCAGTGCCACCCAAAACGCGAAAGAGTTGCATTTGGAACAAATTTGAATGTCACTGGGCGAACCATGGAGCTGGAAGCCGGCCGTAAAAGCAAGCTGATCGAGTCGTTCTGAGCTGTATCGTGTGAGGGTCACATGCCGCTAGAGAGGCCAACGTCGTCGTGTCGCCTACTTGTTGATGGCCAAAAAATGATATCACTGAGATATTTAATTTAGACACCACAATTAATCTGCAGACCTTTGGGTGCTGAGTCCTTTGATCCTGTATAAGGCAGGCAAAATATATATTTGGATTGTGTGGGCTTGCTGTAGTCTGCACTTTCCCCGGAGGTTTGTCTATGCTTTGTCTGCCCTGTGCGGGCCATCCATGTAATTCTGTCTATGATTTGTGCAACGAGCAATCTTGAGCTAAGAAGCCTGAGGACCTCCTTCTTGTGCATTGCAGGCCCAGCAGCAGCTTCCTGCTGAGCGTGATGCCACTCGAGGAGGCTGTCCCTACGCTCCCGGACGCAGCGACACAACAACAAGCACCGGCCACCATTTTTTTGACTAAGAAAATATTGTGGGGAGATCCCCACAGTTTTAAATTTCATTAAATTTGATAAAGAGAGTTAAGAGAATACATACATAGGACCCAGCTGAATGCATCTAACTAAACACAGAAGGATGATTTTACATCATCCTTAAATCTAATAGACTGCAAATGACCTTGAGCTACAAAAATTTCTAAAACCAAATGTCTACAGTTGGCCCTTTCTCTGAAAGATCTTATCATTGGCGTAGCTTCCATAATTCCCAGGCTGCTATCATAGCTGCCTCCATGACGGCTGGGATCGACTTAAGTTGGTCCGGCATTGGCCAGTTATCAAAAGCCCCCAGGGCTGTGCCCCGCTTGATTCCAAGCTTCTGCCAACACTCTTTGTGCAAACGAGCATTCAAAAAACAGGTGTTCAATAGTTTCAAGAACATTATTGTGACACATGACACATTCTGGTCCACCTTGAACTTGTAGATTTTCTTTTCTGCAACATGTCTCTAGTGTTGAGCCTGTCCACCAAAAATGAGCCATAGAAAGAATTTGATTCTTGGTGTGCATCCCATTTCCACATCACTTTAAAAAATCGGATGTGCATCAATGCCATTGAAAGTTGATGAGTAAAATTTCTTGGACGATATTTGCTTCCCCAAATTGGTATCCATTTATCCTCAATAGCTTCATCATACTCTATAGAGACTGTAGGTGTTGCTGTAGGTTTTCCAGCTCATCAAGTGCTTCGGTGGACAAAGGAAGGAAGAAGATTGAGTCCAGTCCTCACATTGTATTACTTCATGAACCGAACTGCTCTCAGATTTAGCAAATGATGCCACCTTGATATTTGAATGACAAAATTTCATTTTGTCCAGAGATCATCCCAAGGCATGTAGTCTTCCATTACCAATCTCACACCCTCGCAATTCCTTTTGAATAAAGGTATTTAGCCCAAAGACATCCTTCCACCGTAAGGATCCCACCTCTCTTGTTGCATGTGGTACCTATTAATGTAGTATTTGTTCCAAATCATTCTCACCCAAGGAATATCTGCTTTATCATAGAATTTTTCAAATGCTTCATCAGCAATGCATCATTTTACCTAAGATTAATTATTCCTGTATCACCCTTTGTCTTTGTAAAGCCGTACCGCTTGGCCATGCTTACCAGCTTTCCTCCGAGTTTCTTCTTCCTCATCAACAACAATCTCTATGGCACCAATAGAACCTTTATGGTACACATTGTATAGGTGGTTATAGGAGTAATTGCTGAATTGATCATCTCCCAACCTACTACTGTAGGGTTACGCCGATAGAGCAGGCTGATAATCTTCTTTTCCACTCTGTCCTAATATTGGTGTTAGGGTCCTCCACCCTTTGGTTTTTGTAGTTCTATTGGTGCTTTCAAGGTAAGTAAAGGGGCATTTGACCAACATCACACTCAAAAAAGTCTCATGGCAAAACACATCTTCTCATTACTCACATTTATGGAATACATTTGTGAGTTTCTCAGAATTAACCCTTTAAGCCTCAGAGATTTCGTTGAAAAACTTTCAAGCATATCTTTAAGAATATCACCGTTCTCACGCTTTGAAAGAAACAATAATGTATCATCTGCATGATATTGAATGATTGGAAAAATCTTCTTCTGTGCCGAAAGGTAGAGGTTGGCATAAAAAAATTCATATCTCGCCGCCTATTTACTATCATCACCTGCAATAGCTCAGCAGCCAAAACAAACAAAGGGGGGGGAAGGGGACCCCTTATACACCTTTTGCATTTAAAAAATTTTCCGTGTATTCCATTGAGAAGGACAACATGATGGACGACATGAAAGAATCATTTGAACCCGACATTTAGTTTTCAGGAAAACTAAGGCTCGCGATCATGAGGGATGCGATGGTGAATGCTCAATTGTATCGGGGCCTTTTTCAATATCCGCCGTAATAATGATTTTTTTGATTGGTGACATTGATGAATGTACCATAGCTCCAGCAAACAGGGGCCTTGTATTGTTCTTTTGATTTGATGAATCCATACTGATTTTGATGCACTAATTAAGAATTACCATTTGCAGCCTATCGCCAAGATTTTGGTGATTAATTTGAGAGATATTCAGAGAGATTGGCCTCGTAATCATTGATGATTCAGGACTTCCTTCTTGGGAACCAATGTAATATAGATTTGTTAATCAAGATTAACCTGCCCATTATAGAAGGCTTGACACAGTTCATAAAAATCATATCTAACAGTCTGCCAACCAAGCCAGGTAATCAGCTCCGGCCAACCGTAGAATAACCGTATACGTACACCATGATATTAGCAAATAGTTTAGTTTCTGTAGTATATCTATACAAGTACATCTTGCAAAAAGAATCTAATATGTATAGGAATCGGACAGCATTTATTGTTCCATACGCGATTTCTTCTAGGGAAATGCTATACACTGCTCGTGTGAAACATTTGTTTTCGTCACAAAAAATTTTTGGCCGTTGGATTTTGTATCTGTTTGATGTGGACCGTCAGTCATTGTAGCCTCTATCCACCTGGGCGTGGCCCGCGAGGCGAGGCGCGAGGGCTGGGCGCTTGGTAGTTTAATTTAGCAATGGTGTGTTCCACCTGGGCCGGTCCGTCGCGCTTCTTCGTTAGCCCAGCATGTTTTTACACTCCGTCGTGCGTTTGGGGCTGCGACGTGTGTTGTGTTTTCAATTTTTCTTTTTCTTTTTCTTTTCTTCCTTTCAAATATATATCCTCAATATATATCCCTAAAAACTCCATAGAAAATCCAACGTCCAAACATTCATGTGACAGGTGCAAACAAACGTTAGAGACCGCCCACGAAGTAGGCTTTGGGTTACCACGTTCAGCTTCAACTCAAAGGACCGGTTCATGGAGTCGACCATGCCAGGATTTACCGTAGAACCCTAAGTTTTCATTGCTTAATTTGGCTTGATGAATTACCAGAGATGTTTTACTAGTTTTGTGACAGCCACTGAGGTGTCGCGCAAATGGGGGTTTAAGTAGGAAGTATGGCAGCCCCCTGCTCGTGGAGAGGTAAGTTGCTACTTGGGCTCACGGGGACGATTGACCATACACTTAAACTGAAACGTAGCAGGTTGTCACTTATTAGTAAAAACTGTGAACAGTCTCATAGTGTGCCCATTCACCTTGGCAGTGTGTTGTGGGTCTTGCAAGCCCTGGGCGATTGAGAATCACAACTTGCTGAATGTGTACAACATCTACAATGTTAAAACTATCAGCCGTGCTCATGGGTAAGAAGTGGCCTGGATGATTAGCAAGCAATTGATAGCTTGTACTAATGGAGATGGATACATAAATGAGGTGGCTACATCGAGTTTTGGTGGGATGCCTATCCTGTGTCTTGTGAGGTTGCTACCATGGTAACGATAATGATGATGATTATTAATCCAGTTAACTATTACCTCAGTTTGACTAAAGGTTGGGATACTTCTACTCACTTTATTAATAGGTTGTTGTAATAAAAGTTTACCAAATTAAAATGCTAACCCGCAATAAACCCGTGTCAAGCCTATCATGTTATTTACTTTTCCGCCTGTACTATCTTAGTACGACAAATACCAACCTTGATATTCCTCAAAATATAACAAAAGGTTGTCAAGACGCTAGGAATGTTAGGCGTGCGTGGGATGGACATCCAGATATTTCGGTGTTAGGCACCCGTATGCTATCATCGACCTTCCTTGAGGTTGTATTGATTTTGCCTTACAATTATGAGGACAAAATGTTACGCTTGTAATGCCAACTCGAATGGATCTATAATAATGATGATGATTTATTCCTTTCCAACTCCAATGGATCTATAATAATGATGATGATTTATTCTTTCTATACACTATCTTTGTGATACCTTTGACGAAGTCAAGTCATATCTGTTGAAATTGATCCTCACACACATATGATATGCTTTCATTTTCGCTACACAAAAACGGGTGTGACGGGTAACCCTCCCGCCTGTTTCTTAAGTAACCCCACCTGTTTCTTAAGAAACATCTACTGTTACATAATAGCCAAGAAGAGATAATTTATACTGTATTTCAGAAACACTGTGCTAGATCATTATATCATGGCTCGATCAAAGCGCTAGCAGCAGCTACAATCTTAGAGGACCATGCTGTATTTGTACCATATTTAAGAAACACCAGGTAGGACCATTGCGTATCATGGCCGGATCGGAGCGCTAGCAGTAGGTACAATCTGAGAGGAGCATATGGAATAGCAGTAGCACTTAAATCCGTCACAAACCCCACAAACGTTGAAGCCTTCATTTTTGCATACGTCACTGCAAACCGTAGTCACCAATGCACGCCTCCATGATAATTGCCGCTCAGATGCCGGCATAGACTTAGGCCCGGTGGACACATCTGCGTGCAAGCAGGCATTGAACATACTAGCACACATGCAAGAACATGGTTAATTAGCCTAAAGATTAATTGATTAAAACAAATATTTTTATATTTGAACTGTTCATACATGTTCAAGGACATACCTACGGCCAGGATGACAATTAGAAGCACGGCCGAAGAGAGATTCTTTCGTGAAGTTGCCATTGTTTTTTGTGAGAAAAAGAATGAGAGGGCAGGTTAGTGGACGATCTGAGTCAGGAGCGAAGTCTGAATATATATAATATCACTTTCCTAGTGTGTTCCACCCTAGTGTTTTCCAGAAGCACAAGAGTTCTGAAACAAGTTTGTATAAGAAATGCTTTATTCACAACCCAAAGTTTCATGCATGACGTCCTTCGACTACACTCTCATCAGCATTTGATCAGCTAGCTGGTCCTGCATTGATGTGGAC
>JADLZK010013195.1:0-244627 GCA_015847255.1 Hyparrhenia diplandra | reverse complement strand
GCCGCCGGCGTCTCCTCCTCCGCCACCGACACCTCTATCGCCTCCTGCCCCTCTTCCAGGTAAGCTGAGCATCCGGACACTCTCCCTGCTCCCTAACTCCTGCTCCCAGCGCTGCTCCTCCGCTAGCACGTGCCGCTGCGGATCTGGATCCAACGCCGGCAGTGCGGGTTTAGTCGGCTGTGTGTCTCTGAACACTGGATCTCACCGGGATCAGTTTCGGCGTAGTTCCGCAGCGTCCGCGAGGATGGAGAGACGGTGGAATCGAGGAGGCCGACGACACTGCCGTAGCCCGCGCCGCCCAATGGGCGGCGGTACCGGCGCCGGTCGGGTCGAGCGACCGCGCACGTGATCCAGATGACTTCCATGGAGCCGGGATCCTCCTCTGCCACCATCGATGCTGTCGTGACTCCCCAGCCGCCAAGGTGATGCGAGACTTTATTCACATTTTGCAGGTTTCGCAAGCCATTTGTTATGCCACGCGCCAGCATACGTACTGAATTCAGAGGTTACTTCAGCGTGGATCACTAGTATGTTGCTCAAATTAGTGTGTGCATTGTTTTGGACATGTATTGTTTAGCACATGGGGTGTTGAAGGGAGCAATTGCAGTGTAGCTGTGGACTGTTGAGCATACTGAGATTTATTGGAAGTATCAGGGAGTTAAGCATTTTAGGGTTCACTTCCATGGGATGCTAGGAAACACTGAAACTACTATTTTGGGCCTTAGCTGCTTCTTCGATTTAAAACTGTGGGCATCGGGGAGCAAGTCTACAACATCTTTCTTTCTTTTTTTTTTTAGGAGCACCTGCAGCTTCTGGTACCATCATTATTTAATTCAGTTCGGGAAACAGGTGGTGAAGCAAATTATAGGCTAGATTTGAGTTTTGTGGCTTCTGACTGTTTCACGTCAGTTTATGATGCTGGAAAGGGAATACTGTTTTGTCTGTGTATTGATTGTACTTCTTGTGTGTGGTATGGTTTTTTGCCACATGGCATATACCCTCAACCTTGATTGCTTTGAACAATGTTGAAGAAATGGTTATCACTGGACTTGATCTTTTACATTTTTCTTATTTGTTTTTTATCCTTTTCTTTTGAAATCATAAATGTACAAGAGAATTTTAGTAGAAAACAGGTTTGCCAAGGTGCTGGTGTAGGGACTCACACTCTTTATGTTTGATATATAGGGACCTGAAGCCCGATGCTAATCCTAACTATTGATCAAGTATCTTGGGAAGGTTCTCTCGATGATCATGATACATCAAATGGATCTCAAGGGGATTCAGCTAGAGCTCTTTGGTTTTGATTCTCTTGTAAATATATTGGGTATAAGAGTGTGGGGTCAATCATTCTATTTTCTTACTGTTGTTAACTCACTAAAACTTTATGTTTTTTTTATCATGAGCTGAGTTTTACAAGTGTTTAGCATATGCACCCTGAAGATCGTTTTGAACTGTTGATTCTACTTCATGACATCATCTGATTTGAACCTGAGCAGCATGACGGAGAGCAGATTCAGGCCCCTTCAAGTCCTAGGGATGGCATGGTAGGATGTTGCAATTACCATTGACCCCAAGGTTTTCTTCCATTTCAACATTTTTCTGCCTGTTTGAAAATTCCTCCTCTGATTTTAGAAAAGATGAAAAATTAAGAATTAGCAATTATAGCAATCTTAAAGTATGTTGGGTGTATATTTTTCTGTGTCTCGTGAAGTTTAGGGATGAGAAATTGACCTCATTTTTATAATACCCCAATTTTTGTTTGCTGCATGTGAATATTCACTGAGATAGCTGGGTTGTTCATTTGAGGTTGTTTGGAATATCATTTGGTTCATGCATTGATGCTTTGTCTGATTATCAATGTTTTTTTAAGTTTTAACTATTTTATTCATTCTTGTTGGTTTTAGTGACCAGACTCCATTCCATTCCATTTTGATTTATGAATTGTAGAAGTGATATACCTATATCACTGGAGTCTTCACTTTTATTTTTGGACAGGAAACTGGACCTAAGTTTGGCAATTCATGATGGGTGTCTTTCTGTTCCATGCTTGCAGAATATCTTGGGAATCATTTATTATATCCGTTTTACCTGGTAAGGTATTATATATATACTTTTGTTAATGCCTCAGTACATTGTTTCTACTTGTTATTTTCTGGAAGTGCTCGCTGATCATTACAGATATTGCTGCCCTTGTATTTGAACCAAATAAAGAATATTACACAGTGCAACTGTATAGGTATCAATTGCTTGGGGGTTGACTTATTACAGTATTAGTTCCTTTTTATCCTCCTAATCATGTATAGAGTGGTTTTTTCACTGTGATCTTGTCTCTCTTCAGTGCCTCATAAATTTGATAAGAAAACTAACAAATATTTCTTAGATAAACTTGACTGTTAGAGAATAGACACTAACATTGACCAAACACTTTTCCTTCTTTTCTGTAGGATTGTAGGTATGGCAGGTGTATGGCAAGTCGCTTTGTGTTAGTTTCATTTTGTGGGGCATGCACATTTTTAACCTCGATATCATTAAGTGCCATTGCAAATCTAATGGAGCTGTATGAAGGTATGTTAAATATTTGCACAATATTTTGAGCAATTCTTAGGGCTGGTTTGTTTGACCCTTTTGATTATCTTCTTTGTTTTTCGTCATTTGTGCTTCGATCTCATTTTTGTTGTTCTAATGTTCAACCAAAAACAATTCACCCGACAAACTGACTTGCATTTTTTTTGAATGACCTATAGGGTGGTGGGCCATATTATCTTATAGGCCGTATTGGCAGTCCTGAAGTTGGAGTTAGTATAGGATTATGCTTCTTCCTCGAATGCAGTGGCTGGATCCGTAGTAAGTGTGCACCATTCTGACCCACTAATTGAGGTTGTTGTCATTTTCATTTTCTGATACAATGCTATTATGGTGTTAATGCACCCCCACTTTCTAGTGTCACTCATCTGCACCTTAGAAACTTATTTGACCATTTTCAGGTATGTGCTTGGGGCTGTAGAAACCTTTCTTGACGCTGTTCCTTCTGCTGGACTTTTCCAAAGTAAGTTACAAATGGTCTGAATCAGTATGTTTAGTTTATGAATAGATTTTTGACCTACTTATGTTTATTTCAAGTGTGGTTCGTGTGCTTTGAGTACTTTGGATATATTCAGCATATACATTTATGACAAAATTGCAGTTTATGAGATGGTAATCATGCAATATGTTATTTAATATGCCCCTCGTCGCCAAAAAATAAGGCGGGCATGCAATTTCAGTGATGAGGATGCATTTGGCACCCTGGTGGGCTGGTGCCCTGCTTAGTCCACACACTGTGGATTGAATTCTGAAAAGCTGCTCAAACAGACATACTAACAGCAGCAGACTGCTGGGCAGTCCAGTAAAAATGAAATATGTACTTGTATAACTGTTGTGAATCAAAATGATGTGTTTATGTTTTTTTTTGTATGGAATTCATTCTTCTCTGTTGAACTACTCATGGTATAGTTCCATAATTTTTAGTTGCACACCCATGGTACCTGTGTTCCATATATAGATAACATGATGGCTATAAGGAACATATAATTCAGTAAGGCCCAATAATATGGAAACCATAAAAGTGGGAGCTTTTGTAATACATTAATTAAAGCATAAAAGTGATCTGGAATACAAAGTTATACTAAAAAGACCAGGTATACACCAATCTGCAACACTACATCATCTGCTACTACATGGAAATCGATATACATCCAGTTCCATCTGATGTAAATATTTTTGACACCATAGCTTATCTTTCATTAAAGTTGACGAGGGTAATCACATACAATGGCTGACATAGAGTGTGCCACAGCCCCTTGGGTGTCACACCATTTCCGTTTCAGTGATACTTTCTCTTGTTTAGCCTCTTTTACATTCTCTCAGCATATTTGTGGATATTCATGTTATGAACCTTGGATGTCTAGAGGAGCATAACCACTCCTCAAAGTGGAGTTGGATATATATAGAGGAGAGATCCTTGTAAGCCTCATGGGCTGGGTCATATAGACCTATATTTAGTCTTCATTAACAATTCATACACTATTCTATTTTCTTTTCAAGACATTAGCACAAAGGTAAGTATGTTTTATATTTCCTGGTGCCTGTATTCCTGATGTTATAAGCACCTTAATTTATTTGTGTAGACAGGATACCCTTGTGGAAGAAATGAAGGGGTTACTTGAAAGACACTTATAAAAAAGATGCATGCATATATTATCATGTATGATTTAGCACCATATTTCTCTGTTAGGTGCATGCATGAAACAAAATATATTGATGGCTGCCAACCTGTCATGGCAGTCACAAAAGAGCCTTCTGGCTACTTCACAGTCATGACCAAGCCCTTCTCTGTTGATCACTGATGACATGCAAATGAGTGAGCAAAGTTAGCTAGTTAGTTTGATAGATAAGAGATAAATAAAAAGAAGTGATGAAAGTTTTTTTTTTTTTGCTTTACATAACTTCTAATTCTGATTCTGATTGGACTAACTTGTACCTGTTTCTGATTTTTTGTGTGGACTAAATCTGTATCTGTTTCAAAATGCAGAGAGTGTAACAGTTGTCAATAATACATTAGTAGATGGTACAGAAACTGCTGGCATCGGTCAACTATATCTACACCCAGTTTGCATGATCTTCAAGTGTATGGTGTTATTGTGACCATACTGCTGTGTTTTATTGTGTTTGGTGGTGTCAAAATCATCAACAAGGTTGCACCTGCTTTTAGTAATACCAGTCCTGTTTTCCTTGCTGTGCATCTATCTTGGCGTCTTCATTGCACCAAGGCATAATGCTCCAAGTATGTACCCTGATTTTTTGACTTTCAGATTATGTTGTCATCTCCATGTGCTGAATTTTACTGTTGACTGATGTAGAGGGAATCACTGGGTTGAGTATAACCACATTGAAAAGATAATTGGGGTGAAGATTATCAACGGACAAACAATGCTGGCGTTCCTGATCCAAGTGGATCAATATTTTTGGGATTTCAAGTAAGTTTTTCCTATTTCAAAATTGAAAAAATCTTCTTTATCCATAAAAATATGGAAGTAACTTAAGCATGCTCTCCTAGAGTTTGGTTTACTTTTGAGCAATGTTGCCAATGGCACCAATCGTTTTCTTCAATGTTGCTATAATTTAGACAGAGCGTAACATTTGGAACCAACATGTTGATCGCATTTCTTTAGTTGGGCCAAATATACCACCCACCCCCTGGTTTTACTGCCTATGCAGAGATATTCCTTTGCTATTCAATTATCCTATGCATACCGTGCCTTTTGTACCATTTTCCTGTTGCATAGCTTGGTTTTGGTTGTGAAGAGCTACAACCAGCATTCTTAAGCACACTGTGGACACAGTACTGTGCCATCATGGTGTTGAATGTGAAGGTGGTTGGTTTGTAACAGTGTCCTGTTCCTAGAAAATAGTCATCTTGAGTTCAAAAAGATCCCATATTAGGTGATTTTTTTCTGCAAAGGTTTATAATAAACACCTATTTGCATGTGTTTTTTTTTTTTCTTGAAAAAACTGCGCTTTTATATTTAACAACAAGGGGGTATAACCCATACAACACAACACAGTGCACACACACTCTGCAAACTTGTTAGACTCTAAAAAAAAGTTTATGAAGTTCTGAATTATCTCTGTAATTGATGCAATCATTTGAGATCCCAAATTCTTTGTGATTTATCACATGGTACATGCTGACCTGGTTTGTCCTGTTTCTGGTAACCACAGGGCCTGGTGGCACATTTTTTGGGAACCATGGGCCATCAAAATTAACACTAATTTCTCAGAACTAGAAAATTTTATAGGTTAAACAGAATGGCATGATGGTTTATTACCAGAAAAAGCTCACCCTGTTCATATCCACTTGTTTAGTGAATTCCATCTGCCCTATGTACAAAAGCCTGTTGGAACTAGATTAACTGTGACAAGGTTTAGAGATTTCCAAGCTATTAGGGATATGACTCTTTTGCTTGCATTTTTAAATGCACGCATTTTACCTTATGTATGTGAAACTGTATTGTGCTAACAATTTTTTTATTTTTTTTCTATCAATCTTTCAGTGCTTTGGTAGGTCTCTTCTTCCCAGCAGTCACTGGAATTATGGCTGGCTCAAACCGATCTGCTTCACTGAAAATATACACAGCGTTCAATACCAGTTGGCACATTATCTGCAACTCTTACAACAACTGCTATGTACCTGTTCTCTGTGCTTCTATTTGGAGCCTTGGCCACACGGGAGGAGCTTCTAACTGATAGGTATCTGCCTTTTTAGTACTGCATACAAGTTCTTGTGCCAATTGCTGATAATTGTCTTAAGGGCTTAATAAATCTAGCTTTATAGTTCATGACGCCATTAGAGCATATGTACTAGTTCTTTCATCAAGTTCAAGCCGACATGATTTTATGGCTAAAGGTCAACATGATTTTATGGTCAAAGGCATATTATTGTCACGTTGTTTTCAAGTTTTCCTACCAGTAGAAAAATGATTCATGTTCTTGCATCCATCACTTGCTTCTGGTTGTCTATGAAGTGGACACAAACTATTTCTTTGTTAGCTAATTGTTGGTTACTGTTATGATTGTTTACTGTTATATAGATCCTGTTTTAGGATATGTACTCCATAATTTTACAATCAGAATGCTCTGCAATTACCATTTTGCATCTGGATCTACTATGAATAAATGCCAGCAGATGGTCTCTTACTAATCTACTTTATAAGATTGATGTCTATATTATTGTGGCAGATAGTCTTAATGGCTAAAAATACTGTGTTGCTTTGTATAACCTTAACTAAGTCTTTGATTTATTTTTACCTTATCAGTTATTGTCTTAGAACAACATTCTAAGGCTTACGCCAGCTGTTACAGTGTCTTCTTGCTTGTGCGGTTATCTCATAAATATCCTTAACCACTTGCAGGCTTCTTACTGCTACAGTGGCTTGGCCTGCTCCTGCAGTGATTTACATTGGTATTATTCTGTCCACCTTAGGTGCAGCACTGCAGAGTTTAACTGGGGCTCCAAGGTTGCTTGCAGCAATTGCAAATGATGACATTCTTCCTGTTCTTAATTACTTCAAAGTTTCTGAGGGATCTGAACCGCATGCGGCCACTTTATTCACGGCTTTCATCTGTATTTGCTGTGTTGTTATTGGAAACTTGGATTTGATTACACCCACTATCACAATGTTTTTCCTTCTGTGCTATGCCGGGCGGAACCTGTCATGCTTTCTGCTTGATCTCCTTGATGCTCCTAGCTGGCGCCCTAGATGGAAATTTCACCATTGGAGCCTTTCACTTGTTGGTGCATTGTTCTGTGTTGGTATGGTTCTTAACACTTTTTTACCATTTTATTTTTGTTTATCATGATGTTCAGCATGAACAATTGATACTTGAGTTAGGTTCTTGGCTTTAGACTTTGTCCACTTCAATTGTTTTTTAATCTAACCACCTTAACTTCACCTATACTTAAGTATTATTTATCATGTTTTTACAATAGCAAATATCTAAGTGGAACAGCCAAAAATGCATTTATCATTATAAGTGCTGACATGAACCTTTGTATCAATTTCAGTGATTATGTTTCTGATCTCCTGGTCTTTCACTGTTGTCTCCCTTGCCCTTGCAAGCCTCATCTATTACTATGTGAGCATAAAAGGGAAGGCTGGAGACTGGGGAGATGGGTTCAAGAGTGCATACTTTCAATTGGCACTCCGGAGTCTCAGATCACTTGGAGGTACGACTGACTATCTGCTTTGCAAATACATAATCATACTTTACAATTATGTAACTTTCGGTCATTTCTGCAGCAAACCAAGTGCATCCTAAGAATTGGTACCCCCATTCCTCTGATATTCTGCCGTCCATGGGGTAAACTTCCAGAAAATGTTCCTTGTCATCCAAAACTTGCAGACTTCGCTAATTGTATGAAGAAAAGAAGGGCCGTGGTATGTCCATTTTTGTCTCGATAATTGATGGTGATTACCATGAACTAGCTGAGGATGCAAAGACTGCCTGCCGCCAACTGGATGCTTACATTGACTACAAACGCTGTGAGGGTGTTGCAGAGATCATTGTAGCTCCTACTATGTCTGATGGCTTCCGTAGCATTGTGCAGACAATGGGCCTAGGAAACTTGAAGCCAAACATTGTTGTGATGCGGTACCCTGAGATCTGGCGGCGTGAGAATTTGACACAGATACCGTCAACATTTGTCAGCATAATAAATGATTGCATTATTGCTAACAAGGCAGTAGTCATTGTGAAGGGACTCGATGAGTGGCCTAATGAGTACCAGCGACAGTATGGGACTATTGACCTCTACTGGATTGTAAGAGATGGAGGATTGATGCTTCTTCTGTCTCAGCTTCTGCTGACAAAGGAGAGTTTTGAGAGCTGTAAGATCCAAGTCTTCTGCATATCTGAAGAGGATACCGACGCAGAGGAGCTGAAGGCTGATGTCAAAAAAGTTCTTGTATGATCTTAGGATGCAAGCTGAGGTCATTGTTGTCACTATGAAATCATGGGAATCACACATGGAGAGCAGCAGTAGTGGTGCTCAGCAGGATAACTCCCATGAGGCTTACACAAGTGCACAGCAAAGGATCAGAACATACCTTGACGAGATGAAGGAAACTGCTCAAAGAGAAAAAGGCAGCCACTAATGGAGAATGGGAGGCAAGTTGTTGTCAATGAACAGAAGGTTGATAAATTCCTTTACACAATGTTGAAGTTGAACTCCACGATACTCAGGTACTCCAGAATGGCAGCTGTAGTTCTTGTGAGCCTTCCACCACCACCATTAAATCATCCATCATATTTCTACATGGAGTACATGGATTTGCTTGTAGAGAATGTCCCACGCATGTTAATAGTTAGGGGATATACGAGAGACGTTGTCACATTTTTTCACATGATTATACATATAAACTTCCCACCTGGAGACTCTAGTGCCATCTGGCTGTTGTACTATCTTAGCAGAGACTGGATACACAAGATTCAAGCGTGGATTCTATCACTGAAATGACAGGCCCTCACCTTGAAGGCAAACATGATGAGATGTCAGATGTGCAGAGTTGTTCGCTTATTGGGTTCATGAACTATTGAACTGCAGTGTCTTCATTCTTTTTCTGGATTTAAAAAGATCCGCATAGCGAGCTTTGATTCTTACAGATTTTGTAGTTATCATATGTAAACACTTACCATCTAGTAAGCATACTTACATCCTGGCCCAATGACAGAAATGCAATCCTTACCTTCACACTGAAACATTTGTTTAGGTATTTTTCTTTGCATCGCTTGTATGGGTCTAAAACTGATGGACCTGTTGAGATGAACAGAGCTGCAAATTTTGAATGGCTACCACAATGAATTTGGTTGTGCTTTGTCGCTAATTCTTGGTTTAATGGTACAAGATTTCGGAGATACATTGCTCAATGAGGGGTACTACTTTACCCAGTTACTTTCTGGATGTATTGCACCATATTTCAATCTACTAAGTTTTGTTCAATGCTTGTGATTTGTCATGTGATCTTCAGCCAGAGTGGTTCCTTCCAAATGGGGCTATATTTGTCGCCGTGCTAAGGCCCTTTTGTTTCTGTCAGTTAAAAAAGCCAAAAGTTTTTTACTAAGGCTCTGTTTGGTTCCTCAGAGACTAAATTTTTAATCCTTAACTTACCAAACATAATAACATGGGGACTAAAAAAAGGGACCAATAGTCCCTAGAGCACTAGTCTTCCAAGAATCCACACACCCCCCTAAAACAAAATAGTCTAACTTTTGAGTTGTTTTTTGAAAAATAGAAAGCTAGCTTATGAAAAAAACCAAAAAGCTGAATTTTGGATTTTTGGTTTTTGGTGCCGAAAAACTCAAAATTTATTAAAAAAGAACAAATAAAAAATAGCAGCCGAAAGCTGAAAAAAAACAAGTTTTAATCTAAACAGCTAGTTTTTTTTTTTTTTTTTTTTGAGCAACAACTAGCTAAAAATCAGAGCTCAAATAAACGGGCCCTAAATACTGTTTGCCACATCGGCCCAAAAAAAACAGCAGCCAGCAGACTACATGGGCTATTCCTCGTCTCTCCTCTCTGAGTCTTTCCTCCCCATCGAACATCTCGATCCATCCAGGCATCATCATCATCTCCACGATTGAGGCGATTGAAGCAGAAAAAATCAGCCGGCGCAGAGCGCCGCCGCCGCCACCGCGGTGGGGAGGTAGCATCTAGACCCATTCGGCCTCCCCATCTCCGGTAGGTTCCTCCGTCCCCTCGCTTCGCACGAATGCCGGGTCCGGTGCTTTCCTCGCGTCCTGAATCAACACTCTAACAGTGTTTAAAAATGTGTTGCTCCAGGTCAGCAATGGCTTCGGCGGTGGAGCGGCGGAGGGAGGAGCACACGCGGAGATCGCGTTCCCCAGCCCGGGACACGGGCGGAGGGGAACGCCTCCACGCAGGCGGAGTTCCCCAGAGCGGAGGAAGGGTTCGCCTGCTAGGGCACGGTCTCCTGCCAAGTCAAGTGCGTCGCACAGGGACAGGGAGAGGTCGCCTCCGAGGGAGAAGGTGAAGGAGCGTGTCAAGTCGCCGCAGTCTCCTGCTAAGGTCAGGTCGCCTCCCAGGGACAAGGCCAAGGACCAGCGGGTCAGGTCGCCGAAACATATGCAGGAGCAGTCACGATCACCCTCACCTGCTAGGCGGCACGTCTCTAGGTCGCCCTCGCCGCGCACCAAGAGGCTGAGGAGAGCCCAGGGTGAGCGGGAGGTTACTGGCAGTGACCACCGGAAGGCCAGTCAGAGGGAGCATGATGAGGAGAAGGATGCTTCAAGAGACAGGAAGGTGGATCGGGAGGCAATGCAGGTAACAAATGGTGATTGCCGCAAGTCCTCTCACAGGGAAGAGAGGGAATCACAGGGCAAGCACAGGGAGCATGATGAAGGGAGGGATGCATCTAGAGATAGGAAGTCAGATCGAGAGGATACAAGAGGTACTGCAAAAGACAAGAATTCTGATCGAGATGATGGGAAGGATCATTCTAGGGAGAGGAGGGTTGGGAGGGATGACAAGTCTGGTGCTTCAAAGGAGACATTGTCGAGCCGGGATGATGATAGGCATGGAAGGCTTAATCGGGATGACCGGAAATCTGCTTCTTCAAGGGAGCAAAGGGTGGTTCGTAATGACAGAAAGGATTCTACAAGAGAGAAACCAACAGATCATGAGAGCAATGGGGGATCAGGAAGGTCGTCCAGGCATGGTCGCTCAGTGTCTCCAGAAGAGCACAGGCATCGGGGCAGGCATGAATCCCATCCATCACCGAGGGTGCCCAGAAGTGCAGCACGTACCGAGGTTCTTGTGAAATCTTACCCTTCGCTTTAAATCTGTCCATTTCTCCTTATGTACATGGCTTAGCTGTACTTTTTTGTTTCATGAATGTTTCCTACATTCCTGCTACTGGCTACTGGTAAGTTGATAGTCTCCACCAAATAACTATTGGGTGAATGAATTATTTCAATCCCATGGGTTTTTACTACTAATTGTGGAATTCTGAAATCTGCAGCCCTAACCCATTTCTCATGCATGCACTATACATATAGGATCTCTCAGTTGTATCAATCATATTGGTACCTGTAAACTGCAATCTAACATCATTATGTTTTATTTCAGGACATTAACTCTAGAGGAGGTGAAGCATCCCGGTCAGTGCTCAAAACTAACCTCTCTTGTTTCCTGTAATACAAATTAAATCCTTATTAGAAGCATCATTCTGCAAACCTTATTTTGTATATGTACAATTTTGTTTTTGGGCTATGACCATGGCAAAAGAGAGCTCTACCAGGAAAAAAAAAAAACTAGATCCTATTAGAGGTGTAGATGTACATTTTTTTTTTAATCCTATGAGTATGACCATGCCTCCATCTAATCTCTCATATGATTTGGAAAGAACAAGTAAACCCCTAGCATATGTTGCATTCATTTTGTTAATGCGCTTGATTGCTATGGACTGTTTATGCCATATCCATTGACAGATCACTGTATTATGTTCGCCTAGTTACTAAAGTGGGTAGTGGATTAGCCTCCCCAAGTGGGCTTGGTGGATTATCATTTTTTTATGAAAAGAACAACAGCAGGGGAAGCCCCCACTGTTAGGAATTTACTGCACCAAAATAACCCTATTTTTAATTCTGCTGTTAAATAATGTTCTGTCAGATTTTGAAGCTTTTTTGTGTCATTTCTAATCTTACTGATTGTAGTGTGTTATTACTCTCAGCCTTCTCACTTTTTAGATTAGATTGGTGATTTGGACTCGGTAACAGTAAACTCTTCTTATTTTGGTCAGGAGCCGGAGATCCTGATGCTTTGGCAAGAATGAATGCAACATAAGAGAAGCTCTTGAAGCAAAAGAAAAGGTGGTGCATGATCCATGATGAATATTGTACATGATGATTATAGCAATTTATCTATCTGAAAAATACTGAAACTTCCCCATTCACGTGATGTTTGTTTCCCTTGCTTTAAATAATTGTCAGTTGCTGTGTATTGAGATCTGAACCCCTCCCCCTGCTTTGCAGCAAAAGCCATCCTTTGAATTGTCTGGAAAGCTTGCCGAGGAGACCAACAGAGTTGCAGGTGCTTATCTGAAGCTCTTGTATCTTTAGTATTTTTATATGTGAACATAGGTGTACAATTGTTTGTAGTGATAAAACCATTAATTATATGCAGCAAATAGTGTTTGTCTGTTATCTTTGGAGATAACACTTTGTTCCTACTTCAGGTGTAAATCTATTATATTCAGAACCCCAGAGGCCTCGAAAAGTCAGATATTAGATGGAGGTTTTATGTATTTAAAGACGGTGAACCACTGAATGGTAGTTCTCTACTTGTTTACTCCCATTGTTTTTCTTATGTCATGGTTTCTATCAGTTCAATGTTTTTTTCCAAAACAGGTAGAAGGAACAAACATACATTTAGGCATTTAGTGACATATGGTGTTATTTAGCTATGTCTCCTGGTTCAACCCAGTAGCTACACCAACAAAAATTATCACCTTCATCCCAATCCTACACCACGGTGCATTGCTGCAAAATCCTGAACCACATTAACCTACATCTCATGTCTATTATCGCTACAAACTTGAAAAAAACATGGCACTCATCTACTTGTGAACTTCTAAGATAGCCGGAAAATTGATGTTTATTGCAATTGGAATGAACATGGCAAGAGACAGTTGTAACAGAAGAAAAACTATACTAGTGATGGCAGAAATTTCTTTACACTTGATAATCCATTTAAATAGGGCACATACAAACCTGTGGACATGTGGAGTAAATGACATTATGACAACATAAGCCTACTTTGAATTAGTGCAATTAGTTTTCTCTTCCTGGGATATCAAGAAAGGGCTCTTTGAAGTCTCATGTGCCATATCCGTCAAAATACCGCTTATTAGCTTATTGGTTTTGTGAAATAATAAAAAATTTGTAGTACTGTACAAGCATCAGTTCACAACAGGCGTCTCATCATATTTGTTTTGAATTGGAATGAATTAACAGAACTTATTTGACTTACCTTTGAAAATATCGTTGCTAATTTAAAAGAAATCGACAACCTACATGTTAAAAGCAAACTATATTTGAGCACTGATATTCAGTCAACCACCTGTTAAAAAAGTCCTCATTTGTATGTGACATCTGTCTATTCAGGTTCTGCCTGACTTTGCATCATTCTATTCTTTTTTTTTTTTTTTTTTGGATACCACTATAGGCAGAGCTTTTTTGTGCCTGAAGCTCAAAATCACGTAATCCCTCTGTCCCAAAGTGCAAGTCGTTTTGTTTTTTATATATGCGTAGCTTTTGCTATGTATCTAAGACTGCATATACATAGCTGGATAGCAAAAGCTATGTACCTAGAAAAAGCCAAAACAACTTACAATTTGGAGCAGATGGAGTATAACACAGAACAGTATGAATCAGCTTGCCTTCCCAATGGTGTGGGAACCCTGAAAACCATATTTTTTAAGAGCTTAGAATTGATGTGGAGAATGTGGAAAAAATGATATGGTTCTTTTTGTGATTCTATGCTTCTGTTTTGCACTTTCTGTGCTTGAAAATGTTTGTTATGATATATCTGATTGAACAGATCCACTGTATGTTCATCGGATGACCTGCTACCTTTTGGAAGAGAAAGGAGAGTTGCAGACGTCAACACAGATCATCCCTCCTGCAGCAAGCAACATGCAGTTCTCCAATATAGGTATGCTAAACTCCTGCTCCCTCCCCTATATGACCAAGGAGAGCTGTGTGCCAATTTAGAAGGACCTCTATCAAGAATTCATATAGGAATAACTTCACTGTTTTCTATTCAGGCTCGTGGAGAAGGAGCAACCAGATGGCATGATGGCAAAGAAAGTCAGGTAATTACATATGCTTTTTAGTTTTTCTGCATGGTTCTTGTTTTTTATGTGATATCTGTTCTGGGATATCAGTAATGCCTTCCCTGATTTCACTATATCAGTAACGCTTTTATCATACCATCTTGTTTGTCTTGTTTGTCAGGCCTTATCTCATGGATCTTGATAGTACAAATGGAACTTTCATCAATGTAAGTAATGTGTGTTAATCTATTAGATCTGAGGGTCATGTTTTGACTCTTCTTTTTATGTGAATTTCATTTTTTTTTCCAGGGAAATCGCGATTGAGCCTAGGCGCTATTATGAGCTATTTGAAAAGGACACAATCAAGTTTGGCAGTAGTAGGTATGATGTTAACCACTGAAGTGCTATATTGATTTTCTGGTTAATATGTGAATAGAATCAGTAGATGTATATTCTGCCTCCATCTATCATTACATCAATGGGAAAAAGTGTTATATCTAGATGTTATTTTACTAAGTTTAGGTAATTAGTTGTGAAATTTGTTCATTCATTTTGCACCTTGTTATACTTCTTCACACCTATATTGTATTAGGCTGTGTTTTGGTACGGATCTGAATCCTGATAAAAAGCTTTGGATCAAAGCGTTTTGGGATGATGAACCAGAATCTTCATAGAAAAAAAGGGCGCATCCAATGCCGTACGCTCCCACACCGCGCTTGTAGGGGTCTAGGGAAGGGTATTTTAGCGCCAAGCCTTACCCGCACCTTATGCGGAGGCTGGGACTCGAACCCAGGACCTTCCGTTACAAAAGTGGCGGTAGAGTGCCCGCCCTTCAGAATCTTCATATAGAAAATGATTTTAACTAGTTGCACTAAAATGATTAACAGAAAAAAAAAATCAAGAAGTAGGAAGCGCGACGCTGGAGAATGTATGCAAAACCAGCCGCATCTTGCCATTTTGCATGTTAACGTTAGAACACTGAATCGCTTTCTGATTCTGAATCACTGGCTGGAAATACTGCTTGAGTCGATTCTTCCGATTCTCACGAGAGACAGCGCCATTTCTCCAATCAAACACTACCAATATACTTCTGACACTTCTCAGGAAAAGTTAACATAAATGTTGTTTTTAGCTTTTTGGTTTGCAAATTTTGTATCAAGAAAAATGAAAACAGTCCATTTTTTCTCTTCTCTCTTGAGTTGTTTCTCTCTTTAAGTATGCTTTCTAAGATTGCTTGTTGTCTGGTTTTGTCGCCGATGTTTAATTGGTTTCTGGAGGTCTCTCTAGTGGTTGTCAAAGGGGACCTTTATTAATTACTATATTCTCTACATTTTGTCAAACTCTTGTAATTTTGTTGCTTTATAGTAATGAAATTTGGCTTCAACTGTGGTGGGAAAAAGTATGCTGGGAGGAGTGGATTTTGAAAGAAACTTTGGAGGCATATTTATTTTGTTAGAACAGCATTCATATACTTAGGGCACAATAGGCAGATGAGAGATAAATGTATTATGAAGTTGGTGGAACGACATATTTTTGGCAAATTGTAATACAAAGTTGTGCATATTTGAGTGTCTGTAACTTTTGTGAGATGAGGTATGGTTGTATTATGCAGTATGACAGACTATGCTCATGGTTAATTACTATTACCTCCATTCCAAAATATAAGACGTTTTTGGCTTTTTGTAGATACATTTCTTTTTATGTATCAGAGACATTGTGTATAACTAGGGTGCATAGCAAAAGAAATGTATCTAGAAAAACAAAACGCCTTATAGTTTGGAAACGGAGGGGGTACTAGCCATAACCTTTACAAGATGTGATTTTCTATTTCCATAACATTTCTATTTCCATAATAACTTTTGCTGATGTACCTGTCATTTGTCTTTTTTTTCCCCTGCAGCCGGGAGTATGTTTTTTCCATGAAAATTCTGCAGGATGAGGATTGAAACGGCCAATTATTTTTGATGTAGGAGAAAAATACAGCAGACAT
The DNA here is from genome assembly GCA_015847255.1 of Hyparrhenia diplandra. NCBI lineage: Eukaryota > Viridiplantae > Streptophyta > Magnoliopsida > Poales > Poaceae > Hyparrhenia > Hyparrhenia diplandra. Next base: position 228,247 of record JADLZK010013195.1, on the reverse strand, counting down.
GGGGCGGTGTGTGTCTTTTTGTTTTTGGACTGAGATTGGTCGGTTTGTACTTCTGCCTGTGATTTCTTCACTGGTGTTTAAGCCTATATAAGGATATTTTGTGTGTAGGGCTATTGTAATGAAGAGAGCTATGTAGCAGATAGCCCTGGAAGGCTGGAACTTGTATTCAAGCATGTTTTGTACCGCTGGCATTCACATCATTTGGCATCAGTTGCAGCTGTTTATGGATAAGTATCATAGTGATCTTAATGAGTTAATCGTTGATTTAGTAGTACAATAATTTAAACTGTAGCACATCTTTTTCACCTTCCCTATCTGTCATGCTGCTTGTTCAATTTTAGGATTGTTTGATTGGAGCCATTGTAATATCTACAAATTAAAAACCATTTACTATTCACCTATTCTGAATCAGGTCATGCGATTCTCAACTTTCTTGAAATATGCTACTCTATACGTATGTAATGTCCCTGTATTTTTATGGCCGAAATTATATGAATGCATTCAATTCAATGGATAATGCCCTGACATGGTGGGACTCCGGACAGCCAGTGTTTAGTTGGTGAAATATTTTGAGTTTGGGTACAGTAGTATTTTTCGCTTGTATTTGGTAAATATTACCCGGCAACTAGGCTTTAAAAAAGATTAAATCGCACTTTTCGCGAAAATCGCGTACAATTAGTTTTTTTATCTATTTATCTCCATATATTTAAAAAAGATTACCTATGCATTTTTTAAAAAAAGATTTGATGCGGTTAAAGCAATTAGTTTTTCTATTTATTTAATTACCTACGTATGTTTTGCCAGGGCGTTTTTTGGATGGGAGGTGAACACACCCAGAGCTCCTGGCACCGCCACCAAGCAAACCATCGCTCAATGAAGTGTGATGTGACAGGGTCTTGAGCTTGAGTGCTTGATGGCCAGCGGAAGGTGAAGGCGAAGGGTTGGTTTATTCTAGACAAGTGGTTTCATCAAAGTGGCGTAACATGAAAGTGAGCATTCTGTCATTATCTTGACCTCGTCCTGATGATGTGTGTTGCTTTGTGAATTGTGAGATTTGAACGCAAAATTGTCCTTGCTTTGTGGTTGACGCAGCTGTGATTTGAACGCAAAATTGTCCTAGGTGAGCAGCAGTGTGCAATACGGTTGCAGCAGGTGTCATGCCAATGCCTGATGAACGCTACGCCGATTTCAAGCGAGAATTGAACAAGTGAAACAAAGCCATAGCCAGTAGTTTGCTTTTCCAAAAAGTCGTTTACGTTATGCTTTTTGGAAAAACAGATGTGTTTGCTTGGGCTACGCCTTTTTTGAAAAACAAATGGTTGTGGCTTTACGAAAGTAGCTTTTGCCAAAGCCGTTGTGCAATAGTTGGAAGCCCATTTGTTGAGTTGTTATGGCTTTTAAAAATTTCACTCACTTACAAGTGGGCCCACATGTCATGCACACACCCCGCCTTCTTCCTCCTCTCGCTGGTCTCACCTGCGGCTAGGATAGGGATGGGGCACTGCTGAGCTACGCGGGCTGGCACGGACTGGGTGGCTAATGTGCGCCGGAGGCGCCTACCGCAGCTAAGGGCGGTAGCCGCCGCTAATGGCATGATGATCGACGCAGGGAGGGGATACACCGCACTCGCTAGGCCCCACCACGCCGCCGTGCAGGGAAAAGGTGAGGTGCGTCATCCACTCGCCACCATGGGAAAGGGGCTCGCCGCTGAGCCTCGTGCCCTAAGGCCATGGAGGCGCCTCCGCATCGCCGCTACCATGGAGCTCAAGGCTTAGACATGGGTTGGGTCGCCACGGGGAGGGGAGGACCGGGCTAGAGGGTCAAATCACCCGTGCGTGAAATCACGGAAGCCGCTTTGTTCCGGGTGAGTGAGCTTACCCGCGAATAGAAGACGCCAATGACGGGAAAAAAAAAAAAAAAAAAGGAATCAAATCGGTACGGGCAATTTTTAGCCCAAAAGCAAATAAAAAGAGGGAAGGGTCTGTTTTTTTTAGTTTGTACTAGTGTGAAAGCTATTTTTGGAGTGAAAGTTTGTATTACTTTTAGAGATTTTTGGTTGGCTTTTCACAAAAGGCAAAAAAGAGAGATAAAAAACCCAACCAAATACTCCCTCCGGCCCCTAAATATAGATGTCATTCTCGTTTCACGAAGAGTCAATCATTTCAATATATTAAAAATATGCAAATATTTATGCTAAATAATTAGTATCATTGGAAAAGATTTTTTAAGTCTAATTTTTAACAAATTTATTTAGAGATTTAAATGTTACATGTATTTTGTACAAACCTGGGCTTAAAGTTGAAAAATTTTAACCCATATTTTCTATAGCCGCATCTATTTTAGGACGGAAGGACACCCGTAAACAAGGTCGCTAACCACCCTCCGCCGCCTCCCGCCTCCAATAATGCCATGGCACCAACCGCTCCTACCCGTCCGCTTGAAAAAATTTCAATATTTGACATCAAATTTGTCTACCTTCAAAATTTGACGCCCAGACTCCGAAAATTCAAGGGATTTCTTTAGATTTATTTTATCTATTTTCCGAATATTTTCTATCACTCTTTTGGGACATCGAAAATGACCAAAATGACCCCTGCCCCTCCTTATCTTTTTCTGGAGCCGCACGGACGGGCATCCCTGTTTCCCGTCGTGACTTCACACGCCCGGGAGGGCGAGTCAACTCGCGCCGCCCGTCACCGCCTGCCGCCGGTGGCCGCCCGGCGGCCAGGCCACCTCCGCTCGCCCAGGCCACATTCGTCCGCTCAGGTCCCTCCGACCGGCGCCTTTCCCTGGCCTGATGGCCTAGGGTTTGGGGCGGTTGAGCTCCGCGCCGGCGGTCTCCCCTGCTGGTTCGACATCCCGGCCTTCATCGACGAGCTCCCCGGTCGTGTGCTGCTCCTATCGCTCGGTGCTCGCCACCGTCCAGGCCGCGTGCTACTGCTCGCTGCTCGCCACCGCCCTGGCCACGAGCGAGCTGCTTGCCACCGACGAGGCCGCGAGCTCCCGGCCGCAAAGCTGCTGCCCGCGATTGACGGTGGCAAAATGCTGTTCTTCAGCAATGGAAGATGGCAAGAGGAAGAAGAATATGACATGTGGTGCCCGCATTGCTTTGACAGGGAGAGTGGCAGTTTAGTCATTTTTTCGCTGCAAACCTTATTTTTAGATGTACATTTTTATATGTACCATTTTTTGCTATAGACCAATCCAAAAAAGACAGATCTAACAGGAAAAAAAAACTAATCCTTATAGAGGTGTAGATGTGCATTTTTTAATCCTATGAGTATGCCCATGCCTCCATCTAATATCTCATATGATTTTGTAAAGAACACGACTAAAATCCTAGCATATGTTGCATTCATTTTTGTTAATGTGCTGATTGATTGCTATGGAGTTTTTATTCCATATCCATTGACAGATCACTGTATTATGTTCGTCTAATTACTAAAGTGGGTGTAGTGGATTAGCCTCCAAGCGGGGCTTGGTGGATTATCCTATCTTTTTATGAAAAGAACAACAGCAAAAGCCCCCACTGTTAGAATTTATCAAAATCAAAATCACCCTATTTTTAATCCTGCTGTTAAATAATGTTCTGTCAGATTTTGTGTCATTTCTTAATCTTACTGATTATAGTGTGTTATTACTCAAAGCTTTCTCACTTTTAGATAAGATTGGTGATTTGGACTTGGTAACAGTAAACTCTTCTTATTTTGGTCAGGAGTGGTGTAAATCTATTATATTCAGAACCACCAGAGGCTCGAAAAGTCAGAGATTAGATGGAGGCTCTTTGTATTTAAATACGGTGAACCACTAAATGGTAGTTGTTCTCTACTTTTTACTCCATGTATTATTTTTTGTTTTCTTATGTCATGGTTTCGATCAGTTCAATGTTTTTTCTAAAACAGGTAGAGGGAGCAAACTTACATTTAGGCATTTAGTGACATATGGTGTTATATAGCTCTCTCCTGGTTCAACCCAGTAGCTGCACCAACAAAAATTATAACCTTCATTCCAATCCTGCACCATGTTGCATTGCTGCAAAATCTTGGAACCACATTCACCTACATCTCATGTCTATTATCGCTTCAAACTTGAAAGCATGGCACTCATCTACTTGTGGACTTCTAGGATAGCAGGGAAAGTTGGTGTTTAGTTCAATTGGAATGAACATGGCAAAAGACATGTGTAACAGAAGAGAAACTGTATACTAGTGATGGTTGAAAACTTGAAATTTCTTTACACTTGATAATCCATTTAAATAGGCACATGAAAACCTATGGACCTGTGGAGTAAATGACATTATGACAATATAAGCCTACTTTGAATTAGTGCAATTATTTTTCTTCCTGGGATATCAGGAAAGGGCTCTTTGAAGTCTCATGTGCCATATCCGTCAAGATACTGCTTGTTAGCTTATTGGTTTTGTGAAATAATAAAGATTTGCAGTACTGTACGAGCATCGGTTCACAACAGACATCTCATCATATTTGTTTTTGAATTGGAAATGAATTAACAGAACTTATTTGACTTACCTTTTGAACATTTTAGTGCTAATTTAAGAGAAATGGCAACATACCTACATGTTATCAGCAAACTATATTCAGTCAACCACCTGCTAAAAGTCCTCATTTGTATGTGACCTCTGTTTATTCAGGTTCCTGCATGACTTTGATCATTCTATTCTTTTTTTTTTTTTTTTGGGATACTGTTATAGGCTGTATTTTGTACCTGAAGCTCAAAAATCACGTATCCTCCGTTCCAAAATGCAAGTCATTTTGGCTTTTTTTTAGATATGCATAGCTTTTTACTATGTATCAAGATAGCATATACATAGTGGATAGCAAAAAGCTATGTAAGAAAAGCCAAAACAATTTACAATTTGAAACAGATGGAGTAGAACACGGAAGATTATGAATAAGCTTGCCTCTCCTAATGGTGTGTGGAACCCTTAAAACCATATTTTAAGAGCTTATAATTGATGTGGAGAATGTGGAAAAATGACATGGTTCTTTTGTGATTCTATGCTTCTGTTTTGCACTTTCTGTGCTTGAATGTTTGTTATGATATATCTGATTGAACAGAACCACTGTATATTCATTGGTTGACCTGCTACCTTTTTGAAGAGAAAGGAGAGTTGCAGACATCTCCACAGATCATCCCTCCTGCAGCAAGCAACATGCAGTTCTCCAATATAGGTATGCTAAACTCCTTCCTCCCCTGTGACAAAGGAGAGTTGTGTGTCATTTAGAAGGACCTCTATCAAGAATTCATATAGGATTAACTTCACTGTTTTTCTATTCAGGCTCGTGAGAAGGAGCAACTAGATGGTATGATGGCAAAGAAAAACCAGCAATTACATATGCTTATTAGTTTTTCAGTTTTCTGCATTGTTCTTTTTTCTTTTTGCAATGTTTTTTTATGTGATCTCTGCTCTGGGATATCAGTAATGTCTTCCTGATTTCATTATATCAAGAATGCTTTTATCATACCATCTTGTTTGACAGGGCCTTATCTCATGGATCTTGATAGTACAAATGGAACTTTCATCAATGTAAGTAATGTGTGTTAATCTGTCAGATCTATGGGGTCATATTTTCAAAAAATACAGGTCATGTTTTGACTCTTCTTTTATGTGAATTTCATTGTTTTTGCAGGAAATCGCATTGAGCCTCGGCGCTGGCTATGAGCTATTTGAAAAGGACACAAATCAAGTTTGGCAATAGTAGGTATGAATCTATGATGTTAACCATTGAAGTGCTATATTGTTTTTCTGGTTAATATGTATATTCTGGGTACTCCATTTATCATTACATCAATGGGAAAAAGGTGTTATTTATCTAGATGTTATTTACTAAGTTTTGGTAATTAGGTGTGAAATTTGTTCATTCTTTTTTACATCTTGCCATTTTGCATGTTAATGTTAGAACGCTGAATCGTTATGATTCTAAATCACTGGCTGGAAAATACTTCTTGAGTGGATTCTTCCGATTCTCACGAGAAACGACATTATTTCTGCTATCTAAACGCTGCAATATACTTGACACTTCTCAGGAAAATTTAATACAAATTTAGTTTTTTTAGCTTTTTGTTTGCAAATTTTGTAGTAAGAGATAATGACCGTGGTCCATTTTTTTTTCATAGTTGAGTTGTTTCTCCTCAAAATATGCTGGAGACTAGTTTGCTTGTGGTTTGGTTTTGTCGCCAATGTTTAATTGGTTTCTGGAGGCCTCTGAGTGCCGAGTGGACCTTTATTGTCAATTTTGACCTTTATTACTTTATGCTAATGACATTTTGTCGGGGGGAAAAGTATGGGGGGAGGGATTTTGAAAAAGAAACTTTGGAGCCTTATTTATTTATTTATTTATTAGAACTGCATTCATATACTTAGGGCATATAGACAGATGAGAGATAAATGTAATATGAAGTTGTCCATATTTTGAGTGTCTGTAACTTTTGTGAGATGAGATATAGTTGTATTATTATGAAGTATGACAGACATTATGCTCATGGTTAATTACTCTAGGCAATATTCCATGTTTTACCTGTACTAGATGTGATTTTCTACTTTCTAATAATCTTTTGCTGATGTACCTGTCGCTGTCTTTTTCCCCCTGCAGCCGGGAGTATGTTTTGCGCCATGAAAATTCTACAGAATGAGGATTGAAACAGCCAAAAAAAAAAATGTGGGAGAAAAATACAGAAGAGACATGGGGCGTTGGTGTCTTTATATTTTGGACTGGAGATTGGTCGGCTTGAACTTCTGCCTGTGATTTCTTCACAGGTGTGTAAGCCTATAAGGATATTTTGTGAACCAACATTTAGGGCTATTGTAATGAAGAGAGCTAGCTGCCAGCGGACAGCCCTGGAACTTGTTTGTATTCAAGCATGTTTTGTACTGCTGGCATTCACATCATTTGGCATGGGAGGCAACTGTTTATGGATCAGTACCATAGTGATCTTAATGAGTTAATCGTGGATTTAGTAGTACAATAATTTTAATTGTACCACATATATTTTCACCTTTCCCTATCTAGCATAGTGCTTGTTCTATTTTTAGGGTTGTTTGGATTGGAGCATTACACTATCTAGGGATTAAAAAAAACATTAACTATTCACCTATTCTGAATCAGGTCATTGCAATTCTGAACTTCCTTGAAATATGTTACTCCATACGTTTGAGAGGCATTGGTCTGCTTGTAGGCGTATGTGATGTTCCTGTATTTTTATGGCTGATACTATATGAATGCATTCAATTCAATGGATAATGCCGTGACATGGTGGAGTGGAGCAGGAGCATCTCATCTCTGCTCGCTGTCACTGCCACCACCAGCAAGCAACCATCGCTCAATGAAGGGTGATGTGACAGGGGTTGAGCTGCGAGCGGCGGAGGGTTTACTTTGTTCTTAGACAAGTGGTTTCATCAAAGTGGCCGGACAACATGAAGGTGAAGATTCTTGCCATTCTTGACCTCATCCTGGTGTGTTGCTTTGTGATTGAAGCAAAATGGTCCTTGGTGAGCAGGAGTGAGCAATACGGATGCAGCAGGTGTCAAGCCAATGCCTGGTGAACGATATGCCGATTTCAAGCAATAACTGAACAGGTGAAACAAATCCTAGATAGTGTTGTATCTGCTTCTTGGCCGGTTTCTACTTCCTGGGGGTGTTTGTCCTCTGAACTTTGATTGTCTTCACCTTAGAAGGTCCAACTTCATTGTCATCTTCATCTTGCGCCTATTTTTTATTGCAAAGAAAAAGTTAGTACAATAGTAACATCCCAGGTTCACTGATTTAAGTTTTCAAATATTTATCTCTTTTTTGGGGTTTTTCTTTCAACTTTCTTCACCAATCTCTAAGTTCTTGCAAGTTTTGGCAAAGTGGCCAAAGTCTCCACATCTTTGCATCTGGTATGCTTTTCTTAGTAGCTCTTTTTTCTCTAGACTCCCTCTTATTCTTACAACTCTGGGCCTCTGCTAATCTTCCCAACAAATTTGGGAACACTTCGAAACCCAGGTCCGCAACAGGGGTATTGGTTCAGTTTTGCCTTTATATACAACCTTGAATCTAGCAATTGGGTAGTCATGCACAAATCAGAAATTTGTATGCCCTTGTTGGATAATATCCATGAAAAAAAAGCATTCTCTGCAAGAGCACTTATGGTTATGCAAGTCCAGTTGTCCAAATTTGTCACACGCCAGTATCACTTACTGTCACCTCCACCACCTTAAGGTTGTTGGTAATCAGATTGAATTCCTTAATAACATTAGGGAGGGTTCCATCCTCCCACTCTGCATACCATTCTACTTCCTAGGGTACCTCTTGTACATAATGAGTTCCCTCAATTTCTCAACCAACTCATGCACTACTCGTGCATTGAAACTTACCCTGAATCTGCTCTAATGCAAGCTTCGTACTTTGACCATGCTTTGGAATACTTTAGCTTGAACACCCCCCACCCCCCACACACACACACACACACACACACACACACACACACACAATCTATCCTTTTGGTTTATGAACGACTCTCAAATCTATGACCACACCATCTTTGTGTTGCCATCTTCCATTATCTAAGTTTAGTAGGTGGGCGGGACGGAGGGGTGTTGAATAGCCATTTCTAAAACTAGATCATGAAGGCTAACCAATTCAAATGCGGAAGTGAACCAATGGTCTAGCCATGATTTGTTGTCAAAAAAAAAATGGTCTAGCCATGATTACTCCCTTCTAAGTTCACAAGTACCCAACAAAATACTAAACAAGGTAGAAACTATGATGCTCAGCTAATGAGAGTTCACTTAAACAAGTATAGTTGGCTAGGTCAATCAACCTAAGCAACCTTGAACACAACCAAGTAGAAGGGAGCTCCTACACGCACTAGTGAACAAAAGGTAAACATTACTACAAGCTACACTAGCACAAGATAATGCAACTCGAAATGGATCTTCCACGGGATGATCCATACCTTTCATAGTTTTTATCTCAACTTGCAAACTGTCTCTTTGTCTCTAAAAGCAAGTTAGGTTTCACGAGTGGCACAAGATAACCGACATGCAAAACGAATTTGTCTTGTTAAATAATACGGTTACTTCTCTACACACCAATCCCAATGAAGATAACCAACACACAAAAACGAATTTGTATTCTTAAATATTATGACTATTTATCCTAAAATTTGTCGTATTACTTCTCTGAACACCAATATCGGTTAAATGAAATGCTCCATTATACCTCCATGTTGGTGATGCTGCGAAGCTTCCACACTCCATTTCATCATCTCCGATATGATGAAGAATGGTCGTTCTTCGTATGTAGCATGAAGCTACTCCATTTTCACTCTATCAGCCACTTCGTATATTCTCTTAACATAACATGGCTTGATCTTGATGAAGTGATATGGTCCACTTCAAAGCTTTACATGTCTTTTATAGACTTATAGTCCATCGATCTTATCTTTGCTTCTCTGTTGCCTTGGTCCATCGGGGCCACACTATTTTAGGGTTAAACAGGGGCTCACACATCGGCTCCCGCTCCTCAATCAGCGCGGGAGCCGGAGCCGTGAAAGGTCCCTTGTGGTTTTGGTAATTGAGTGACAACATTAGGTGAACTAATATGTGTGATTGAGATAATACACGGGAGATTAGTTCACATGTGATGACACAATGAAGGAGCTTTATTGCATATGAAACATGACATGGAGTCATGTGACCAAGATGGTGAAGATCAAGACAAGGCTTGGCTTGATGCACCGGTTGCAAGTGTGAAGGGCAAGTCGAGGGACTTGGCGCCGACGGACCGACGCAAGCGGTGAAGAGCAAGTGTGGTCAAGATCGATGAATCAAGAAGGTCATGTGATGATATGAAATGGATCATATCATTCTTGATCGTGTTGTTGCATTTGTTGCTTGACACTTGAGGAGGCGGAATGGAAATGCGCAAGGCAAAGGTATAACCTATAGGGCATTTCATTTCACCGGTCATAGGTGAGTAGAGAAGGTTATGACCGGACCGTGAGAGCCACCTGTGTGAGAGCCGCCCTGAGAGCACAGCAAAAGCCGCCGCCCAGATTGGCGGAACGAGCAGCTAGCTGTTGGTGACCAACCCGGGAGCGGGCAGAGGGATAAAGAAGCTGGTTCCCCCCTCGGTCTTCAGCTCTTGCCTCAACAGAAAACAACACAGTGAGTTCTTTTGCTTCCCTTTCTCTATGTGAGCTAGGGTTTCATCCCCTCCTCTTTTCTTTCCATGATTTGAGCTAAGATTCGGAAGAGAGTGAGAGCCCCTGTGTGGGTGTGGATGAGAGGTTGAAGATCCACTTATTCCCCCATTTGATTCCACTCAAGTTTAGAGCTAATTTGAGAGGGATTGGGATACCTAGTGCATTGCATTTCGGGATTCATATTTGTGGCACTAGGTGGTGATTGCTATCATTATGGATTTCCTATTGCTCTTGGTGATTGCCATCACCTAGACGGTTTGGAGATTCCTCCGTTGAAGCACGCAATTTAGATTGTCAAAATATCTGAGGAGGATTTGTGAGAGGTTCGTGCTCACCTCAAACCATCGTGAAGAGCAACTTTACAAACCATAGTGGAGCGTGTCATTGAGCTACCACACTTGGGTGTGGGTTCACACGGTACCCTCGAGGGATTGGCTAGAGGACTCACACCGTGTGAGGGACTCGAACAAGCTCCCACTGTGGGATTTGGCAAAACCATTAAGCTTGTGGATCATCATCGGGTGATTCGCCAAACCGTGGAACCACTAAGGTGTCGGTCAGCACAACGAGGAGTAGGGGAAGTTGGCAAGCTTCCCGAGACCTCGGTAAAAATCACCTAAGTGTCATCTTGTGTCCACACTTCTCTTGGTTTGCAATCTCTTCATCACAAGCTTTGTTCTTATATTCATATATACATTGTGCTTGTGCTTGAGTAGTATACTAACTATCTAGCTTGTTTTACTTTGCTTAGCTTGTGTAGCTAGGTAATTTGAGCCTTTTTTCTTAGGCGTGTGTTGCCTTGTCCATTGTGCATCTAGTGAGCTTAGGGGCTAGTGCTTTTTGTTAATAGAATTGTGTAGGAGCTCACCCTTGCTTAAAATACTAGTGCTTAGGTTTGTGTGACCTTGCATTAGAATTGATTAGAGCTCAAGCTAGGGCTTGTCACCTCACTCTTTTGTGTAGGATCTTTGTGAGGTGATCTAGAGTCTTAGTTAGAGGGGGTGTGAAGTCTTGGCTCAGACCGGGAAGTTTAATTCGCGATTAGTTTCATGTTAGCTCCCGCGATCTTTTAAAGGGACTATTCCATTCCCCCCTTCTGGTCCCCATCTCGACCCTTCACCGTGGCTAGTTATGAAATTGAGCTTCTGCTCCCTAGCAACATGGTCCGATGTGCGATGACCAGGAAGGTAGGGAGAAGAAAACTAGCTCCTAGTTATAGTGGTGTTATAGTGGCATGCAGGAGCGAGCCGGAGCCGAAGCCTCTTTTTGCTAAACAGATCCTTATTCACATGTCACTGTTTGGGTGGACGGTCTGTCGTGTACAAGCCTCTAACCTTTACACCCGCACTGGTCGCACCCCCTTTGCTGCGAAGCCATCTTACAATATACTAGAACATCAGGCGCCCGCTACAATGTTTGGAAGAACAAAAGTTGAGTCTTATACTCATTAGAAGTTGCTTTTATAATTAGATATGGTAACGCTAAGATATTAAGTACTTACATTGCTATCTATATTCATTGCCATCGTATCGACAACATCAATATCCAAGATCAAGCATGTCAGACAATATTTATATTCAGTTTGCACCAGAAAATCATAGTAACACTTGCCACACAACTCACTATATGTGCAAATAAGAGAATCTTATCACAGGCTTCACAGCATTTTAGAACCAGCTTCAACCAGTCTTTTTACTGTACTGATTCTCACATCACCATAAGAATGCTAGTTACATTTCATAATATAAGTCAAAGCTCAATTAGCAATGTGTTGCCGCTTCCACTCATCTTGCTTTTGTATCATTATTATCTCATCCAAATCTGCAAACATTAGGGAAAAGTAAGTGTAGTAATTTCTTATGCTCCATGTTCCTAGAGCCTTTTTTTTTGCAAAGATTCCATTCTAAACGGTACAATGGGACCAAGAAACTGACACCGTATATGAAGATTCTTTTTCTCACCTTGCTCGGCAAAAATTGTTTGGGTCCTTCCTCTTCTTCAACGACTCCGACCATTTATGAACCTGCAGCCACATTTTTTTTTTTTTTAACCTGCTCATTTTTGTCAAACCACAGACCTGAAATTTGGGCCCTCAGTGCTGCAGTAATTATGGTGCAAGCCACACCCTCGCCCGTCGGCGACACTGTTACAGTCCATCAGGTTCTCCATCGTGTTTCAAATTTTCATGCGCTTCACTTCAAGGTGCCATAGAATACCAAATGTAGATCTGACACCCTGCAATGATTTTAAAATAGAAGCTATTATCCACGTCTAGTGGGCATGCTGTATAAGTAGATGGTAAAGCTAACGTTAAAATACACACATTGGCACATTGAGCCAATGGATACAGAGTACAAATTTAAGCAACAACATATCTTCATTGTCCTGGTAATTGAAATAGCATGGTTGGTATGGGAACAACGCTTCTTTGTAATATTCAGGGACATGTTTATAGTTATAAACTGAAAATAACATAAACTTAACACAAGCAAACCTAAAGTAAATAAAACATCACTGAGTAGATTATACAGGCACATCACTACAAATTTCAGATGTAAAGCTACCTCTTCTCTGCATATAAACCTCTATGAAGGCAGACATAAGATACAAAATGACATTTCCTCCCACTTAATAAGCTCCTGGATGAGAGGCTATGAACAGTCCATCTTCACTACGTGTAGGTGATAAGCCTTGTTTCCCTGAAAACAAACAGGAATTCGATAGTTGCATAAGTACAGTTGTAGCATTACTAATCCTCTCATTACTAAACCATAAACGTGCCACGGTTTCAAAGTGCAGACTAAATCAATTTCCATCATTTTAGAAATCCCTTTCTAAACACAAGATGCCACACATCAATCAGAAATAAATGACTAACTACTGAATATAAGCAGGTGAGGTCACTCATAAGAAACTGTTTCTATTTTTTTTATGAAATGGCCGAAACAGTAGTTAAATTAAATTGTATATCAAACTGTTTCTATTTTTTTCTAAATTACAGATCTTGATAATACAGATAGTAAATCAGGCGTGCTATTACTAATAAAAGAACACAAACGAGTGGCCGAGGCATAAGGATAGATCATGCGAAGGATCTGGCTACCCAGGCGATGGATCCAAGCATGCAGCCAGGGGATCCGGCCGAGGAGTTGCCGGGGGCTGCAGCCAGCTAGAAGTCGACCATTGACTCAGAAAAAGTAAAAATCAGAGGAGATGCGGTAAGGTATGGTACTCGCCAGAGACGGTGGGATGCTGCCCTCCTTCACGAATCGACGGAAGGCCGGAGCCAGGGATGCTTTCCTCATGGATACGTCGCAGCACGCCGTCTCCCCAGTACAGATGCGCTCCACCAACATGGCGAGGTAGAGTAGAGAGGAGGAAAGAGGTGGCGACGGCTGGGGTTTTGAGCGCCGCCCAAAACGCCGGTGTGGGAACACGGCGAGGCAGACGGGAGCGTGTGGAAGATGGGCGGCCGCTAGGGTTTTGGGCGCCACCCAAGCGCTGATGCGGGAGCGAAGGAGATGAGAGAGGAGAGAGGGATCGGGAGGTTGGGGCAGGCTCTGCGGGGACATGGGAGCGAGTGGGGAGGGGTAAAGTTGCGAGGGTGTCTTCGAAAGAACGACTGCATCTTAGAATTTTGCCTGATCTGAACAGATGAATTGATTTACTGAACGTAAGAGGGCGTTTTTGTAAAATGTGCAGAGACGTGTGTCAGCACGCCGTTGAGCCAGCAATGCTTGGATTGTTGTGGTGCAGGGAACCCGAGTGGTTTTAATAACCCCTGTGGGCTTGCAGTCAGAACGCCACTTAATGGGCCTCTAGTGGGCTGATTCCGTGCCTACTACAAAAATGGGCTTGAGAGAGTGCCCCCACGTCTATATAAATACTCGAGTGGTCGTCGCTCCGGAAACCCTAACTCTCCTCACGCCGCCGCGGATCTGCCCCGTCGCCCCGACGCCGGTAAGAATCAAGAGAGAACCGTTGCTCCTCGTCTTCCTCCTGAGCACCATGTCCTGATTCGATTGCTCATCTTCCGATTTCTTGGTGGAACCGCAGGTGTCTAGAGCAGGAGCAGGAGCAGGAGCAAGAGGGATTCGGTATGGCCAAGTCGAAGAACCACACGGCGCATAACCAGTCGTACAAGGCGCACAAGAACGGCATCAAGAAGCCCAAGCGCCACCGCCAGACCTCGACAAAGGGGGTACGTGCTTCCCTCTCCATGTTCGCCTCTCAACCATGCTGGATCTGATTTGAAAAGTGACCTTTCTTTGAAACGAGATAATGCTCGTTATGTGGACTTGTGATGCAGTAGGTTTCGTAGAATGGCTTGATGCTGTCAATACTATGATGCCGATTTATCCTAGTTTTCTATACCAGTATGTGGCCATTGTTCTGAAATCGCCGTGCTTACTGCTTTGTTGTTTTGACGGAATGCTGCACGGCTGTCAGTCTTAATTGTCCCAAAGAAAATTTTGTAACTGCATCGTGAAAGTAAATCAGTGGAAGTTGTGCAATGATTTACGTATATTGTACTGAATTTGTTATGCCAGTTATTTTGCTCAGTTGGAGCTTTATTGCTAAAATATTCAACATGACATAAATCTCTTTATATTCAATCTCGTTGCAGACCATCTGTATTATCATAGTTTTTTGCCTTGTATTTGTGTAGCTACAATAGTTGGATGTTTGTCTGAATTATTATGCTGCAGTTATGCTGATGATTTCCTAGAGAATGAGTGCTATTCATAGTGTTATTCATACATTAAATCTCAGGCTATTACTTGGTTTGATACCGACTATTTGTAGTTGCATTTTCTGACATAAATATTGAATACTTCTATAGAAATTTTATTTTTATTCCCCCTCTGGTGTTTGTATGTCTATTAATTATCTCTTTTGTCTGCTCTTTAGATGGACCCGAAGTTTTTGAGAAACTTGAGGTACTCAAGGAAGGGCAATAAGAAGAGTGGTGAGGTTGAGGCAGAGGAGTAAGATGGTGGTGGCTGAGTTTGCGGCGACAAATGCTTGTATCGCTAGCCTTAGTTGTTGAACTTGATTCTCACTTCTGTATGATCAAAGGAGATCTATAATTTCTAAAGTTTTTTGTATTGTTGCCTGGAATTTAATTAAAACCATCAGCTGTCTCCTTTTGAGAACTGTGATCTGTCATCACCAATTTGCTGATTCGTGCCTCTTATCATGTGGGTAGCTCTTAGGCCTTGCACTGCTGTGATGTACGTGCTTTGCTTGGGGTTAGACGTTCTTTGCTTGCCCAATTGTCTTGTGAGCTCTGTATCCACTAAAGCTGAAATGGATACTATCAAATGCCAAAGGCACCTTGTGCAACATAAAATCTCGATCTTAGCAGTCACATGAAAAAAAAAAACACACTAAATAAGCCCAGTGATATAATGCCAGCTGATTGTCAGCACCTTTGCGGTTTCGCCCGTGAGCTGGACACTCATCCTCGTCAAATATCATTG
Source organism: Hyparrhenia diplandra (assembly GCA_015847255.1). Classification (NCBI taxonomy): domain Eukaryota; kingdom Viridiplantae; phylum Streptophyta; class Magnoliopsida; order Poales; family Poaceae; genus Hyparrhenia; species Hyparrhenia diplandra. The sequence continues at coordinate 212,555 of JADLZK010013195.1, read as the reverse complement.
AGCAGTGAGCACACCCGTACTTGTTCTCTGACCGTATCTCAGTTTCACAATCCAAAGGTAATGTCACGGCCTATTGCAATTTTTTCTCTCATTCAGGTTTGTTAATGAGTGTGCTCTTTAATACTCAATTTTCTCCGCAGACGAGCATGCCGAGGGATAAATTCCAGGAATTGGAATGGATCTATTCAGGTTTTCAAGAAGTTCACCATTCGCCTATCTGATCCAACATTGGTCATTTTGCCACTGCTTTCTTCTACATAATGTTCGGTCAACATCGCAAATTAACAATTTGACATATACTTGAGCTCACCTCGAGGTGTCAATATCATGGTTTTGCGAACAGCAAACTCTGCTGGTTTCAGGTAAAAACCGACAGATCCAGCAGGAGAAGTGTGCTTCACCGATTTGAAGTGTCTAAGGTACGCGGAGCTCCAGGTGCATTGTCTTGCCATTCTAGCTCATGTGTTTTACTTTTTTTATATTGTTATACTTTGGTTTGTAAAAGGTCCTCTCTTTGTCCCTGATATATCTAGCATCTCCAAATGTCGTTTTCTATCATTGCCAGTATCAAAGAAAATGTTTAATATTTATACACAAAAAGCCACTAGACTACATTACCGCTATTCCATTCCTTCGTTACACAGCTCAGAGCAATGAGGTATAACTAAAACACACACTTATATGTACATTGTCCTGGGAACTTAAGACTGTAAAAACAACTGTGGTGCTTACAATAAGGTACCAGTACCACAGGTGCTTTGAATCAAGAAAAAAAAACCTTCCATACTTTTTTTTTCACCATATTGCTGTTTTATTGATTTCCAGCTAAATTAACTGAAAGGAGGCTTTCAACTATTGATTCCATGGTCGGTCGCTTTTTCCTCTCTTCCTCCAAGCATGAGATAGCCAACTTGATCAGTCCCTTCACTTGTAAGCAGTCAATTCACCACCCAATCTGAAATCTACAAACTCTGCTATCCAGAAAGGTTCATCCATGTGCAATTTGTAAGAAAGCATCTTGATGAACTTCTTCAGCATCACATGCACCCTCTCATCCTCACCTTTGACCAAATCGAAAACACGTGTTCCTGACACTATTTCAAGAAGCACCACTCCATAACTGTACACATCAGCCTTTGCTGTAATAGGTAAGCCAGAAATCCACTCTGGAGCAATGTAACCTACAGTTCCTCGTGCTCGTGTTACGTTTTGAGTAGGCCCTGATCTGCTGAGCAGCTTTGCCAAGCCGAAGTCGGTGATCTTAGGTTCCAGGTCCTGATCCAGTAAAATGTTTCCAGGCTTTAGGTTGCAGTGAATGATCCACTCTAGGCACTCATGGTGAAGATAGGCCAGACCCTTTGCTACGCCTAAGGCAATGTTGAATCTCTGCTTCCAATCTAAACAGGTCTTGCTTTTGAACAATACGTCAGCCAAGGATCCTTTCTCAGCATACTCGAGGACCAACATTCTATAGGATCTTTCTGAGCAAAATCCGTATATTCTTACTAGGTTCATATGGTTGATCCTTGCAATGACATGCAACTCATCATGGAATTCTTCTCTGCTGTGCCTTATATTTCCCAGCTTTTTTTACGACAACCACTCGATCGTCATCCAGAATTCCCTTGTAGGCAACCCCTGTACCTCCCCATCCAAGCTCATGTGCAAACTTTTCGGTTGCCTTAACCAGTTCCCTGTAACTATACATTCGGAAATGATTTGTCATCATCTTGTAGCCTTCCTCAGCTGCCCATACTTGGGATGACCTCAACTCCCTCCTCAAAACAAAGAACCATGCGAATGCCAAGAAGAAAACCTCGATAATGAAGAAGGCACCTATAAACCCGTAGAAGTAGATCCATTTTGGTTCCTCCTGATTAGGCCTATGGGAGAAACTGAGATTTTTTTCCGTGTTTATTGTGCTTACTGCTGGATCACACCTAAGCTTATGTGGTACAGAATCAAGCACATTTGACTGTGGAATGGGGAGCTTTGATGTGTCCAAACTTGATGGCAGTTTGATGTACATTGTGCGCACAGTGGGCGTTGGGAAAGACCTTCCATTGAAGAGGAGAGACTTTGGATAGCATGTACCATTTCCTTGTTGGTACTGAAACCCCTTACAGGAGCAGTCGCTTGCGCACGCATTCCGACAGGTTTCCCATGGCACCTTTTCGATGCGTTGCTGATCAGATCCCCAATAGTCAGTGTTTCGTAGTTCCAGAAAGGTCACATTTTGCTCCCCGTCGCAGATGTCTACGACAGGCAGGCAACCTTGTGTCCAGTTACCTGGGTTCTTCATCTGATAGCCAGGCGGGCAGGAACATACCGGTGTAGGGGAGTAGTGGCATATCCCATATGGACCACAGAAACCGTGAGTCTTGCATGGCTGGGACTCAGCAATCCATGAAACCGACCATGTCCTGTCCAAGCTATTCAGGCTGTAGAGCCTAAGATTCCCATCGCGATCCAGTTTGAGCCTTCTCTGAATCCCATTGCCTCTATCAGAGGCAGCAAGCACATGGCTATTCGCCAAGTCGCTCGAGAAAATGTCCCCAGAATCACCAAGGCTCGCTCTTCTAGTGCTATTGTCCAAGTTCCTGCCGTTCTCGTAGTACTGGAAGTCAGGATCTGGCCAGTACACGCTGGTGACGTTGGTGTCATCGTAGATGAGCGACAGCATGGACTGGTCGCTGAAACGGAAGGTGTAGTGGCCAGGAACCTGGAGCTGGGTGGTAGAGACTAACTTGGATGTCTCAGCGATGCGCTGCGTGGGGAGGAAGGTGTCGGTCGGCGAGTCGAAGCTCTGCCAGACAATGTCGCCGCTGGTGTTCTTGAGGACAAGGTTGCCGGTGTCCAGCAGCTGAGCATACTGAACATCTGGGAATCTGCCTTCGGTCTGCCACACCACCGTGCCGTCGTAGTCGGTGAGGACCATGCTCCCGTCCTTGCGCAGGGTGACGGCCGCGCCCCAGGAGTGCACCGGACTGCCACGGTTGGCGCTCCAGACGATGGCCTTGTCGGCTGAATTGGTGTACCATATGGAGAAGGTGAAGGCGCCGTCGTAGATTTCGTAGAAGCCGCAGGAGAAGGTGCCGTCCGGTGATGACTGCAGGATTTTGGTCTCGTACTCTTCGACGGCGATCGAGGATTTCCGACGTAGAGTGTCGTGTGGTGCGGCGGAGGCGGTGGCAATAAGGGTCAAGGGTGGTGGAGCAAGCGTGGAGAGGGTGAGAGCGAGGGCAAGAGCTGCCAACGCCATGGCTAGAGGGTGGTACGAGCTTCGGGCGGGTGGGATGAGCATGGCTTGACTAGTTGTACTTCATTGGCTCATTGCAGTTGCTCAACTGAATTTTCAAGCCCTGTTGTCATCAGGGCATGTGTCAGTCAAATACAAACAAGTCTGCCTCGGGGGCGACGTGTTGGAATATTTCTTTGCAGCTCGTCGTGACTTTGTAGAACTTATCCAGCTAGCAAAAGAGAGATGTAGTTGGACTTTGGGACCGGAAATGAGTTGATGGCCCGGCAAATCAACCGATCCGGAGGCTTCGCATCTACCGGCAGGTGGCTATCTTGTTCATCCCATGGATACATATTACATACAACCTGATCGATCACGATGCTTAGCTAGCTTCACACAGCCGGTGACTTTGTCATCCAATCGGCTTATTAGCTTGTGGGAATCTCCTCGAGGAAGCACGAGGATCAGGTCAGGAAAGTCGCTGTCCTACAGGGACAAAGACTTGTGTGAGTCCAGGACTTGTTTTTGTTCATACGTCATGTAAGGGTAATGGTTATGGTTTATTTATTTGATCACGGATAAGAAAACCGATATTTCAGTATTATTAGGATAGGCTGATATAATAAAGCGATAAAAAAATCTATCTTTTTAGTTTTTTTTATCCTCCTCTTGCGTCGTTATGTCAACTTTTTTAGTATAGTATAATCTTTTCACAAGGTGCAAGGTTATAGTATGTGTTATTAAGTGTGTGTGTGTGTGTGTATGTACTAGACTGCTTGGTGGCGATCGAGGAAATTTTGTCAAAAATTGCTGCAGTTGTCATTTATATCTGAGGTGATGAGTCATGCGCCTTGGACTGAGCTGCCAAGTTTATGCTTTCAGATGTGTTTCAAACTATTTGTAAACCGTTGTGTCTCTACTCTGTCATCCGTGTAACAGCCAAACAGTGACGTTTGTTGGACCTCTTATGCACAAGAGCAGGCAAAGAGCCGGTCGCTGTCCAACACGGAGATTGCACGGACTTGTTTTGGCAGTTTATCGCCATCCCATCCAGATGTAAATGTAAGTTGTGTTCGGTTTGTGGTTAACTAAACATGCTATTGGAGTTTAAAAGCTCAATTTCTCAAAGAATCACAAGGGAATCAAGGAGAAGAGTTTGAGGGGGCCTTCAATGGAGTCGAAGGCTTGTCTGCTGGTTGCTAAGAGTGGAATGTTCGAGATAGCTGCCTTTCCCAAACTGACTGTTAGGTCGAGGCAGCAGCAGCACGCATTATCGCAGGTGGAGGTGGGCAAGTGATTTTTTGCTGAAATCACTGCACTTGAAATTATATATTGCTATTCAGCGCTATAAGACGAGAGACACGCCTAGAATTGATCTGGCAAGATAATAAACGTTCGGAGGTGCTTGAAGCGATTTGTCAACCAATGGGTCTCTCTCGTACATGTCTATACACAACAAGTTGATTATGCTTCCAGAATAAAGATTATTATTTTTACCATTGATTTTGACCGACTCGTTGGAATGCGCTGAAGTATGAGATCAGGCCAAGGCAGTAGCTGTCAACAGGGGGCATGGATTTGTCATTTGTGTAGTCCCAAGATATTATATTGATACCAACATGTACATGTGTATGTACTTTCTCTCACAAAGATCGTCGGCCAATAGCGATAACTTTCTATCGAGAACAAATCAGCACCACCGGTCAAACGAACAATAATTTGGAGTTCGAAAAGTGAACATGGCAGGTGTTCTAAATAGAAGCGGGTGGCAATGAACCAGAAAAGCTTTCAAATTTAATTTAAATGGTTTAACTTCTACAAGAAATTTTGTGCTAAAAGTATTCATAAACAACAATGGGATCCATGACTCCGATTGCTCAGCATCAATCATTGATGCCGAGCAAGAACGCAACACACACGTGGTCTGGACACAACAGTACAAAGTGTTTTTGTGCCGCACGTGTTTCCTCAACAATGGTTACAAAAGCGGCGGAGTCCTCGCTAGCATCTCTCACACAAGTTCTTCAATAGAATGAACATCCCTTGGGTTAATCTGATCTAAGAGAAATATTACCCAAATGACAAGCTTACTAGTCACGTGAAAAAATGATCTTTTTGGTGCCGTGATAATATGAAGTTTTAGATAACTAAATTGAAAATTGTTACCGATGTGAGGATCTCAAATGGTAGCAATTGTTTCATTTAGGAAGATCTTTGGGGAAGTGGAGTTCCCAAGTTATACTGTTAGCAAATAATGCAATAATAGATCGAACACGATATAGATTTTTACATGAAAAACCCTTGTGGAAAAAAACATAGAACTGCCAACCGACTATATTTTTTTACTAAACATAGAATGAGTTGTTTAGGATGGGAACAAAATAATGCTCACCAACATATTCAAAATCAACATAACCAACAAGTCCATCTCTAAATTTTCCAAATTGCAAAAAGTCATTAGAAACAAATTCCATCTTGTAGATATCATAAAATCCATTGAACAAATAAATAATGATGCCCTATTAGCCATTAATAATACTGAGCATAGCTACTGACAACAACTTAATGCATGAGATAAATCAAGACGATAACAATCCATGGTCTACATAAAATGACCAACTGCACTGGAATATGGACCACTAGACAAATACTCAATATCCTTATCTGACTCTAGACATAAAGGTGAGAATAATCTAAAATGTGCATTCTAATGGAGTACTGTTTTTAACATTATGCAAATTTTCCAAAGTGAAACGAATTAGAACCTTTTCATAATATAACAACTTGCTCCCTACCAGGTATAATTTACCAGGTTTTATATCATCTCAAGTAACAATCCATTCCATAACCAACTACACTGTAATATATGGACCACTAGCAATTACCTAAATCCTTCATCTCAAATTGTTTAATCAACTGTTTTTGTGCCTTCAGTTTAACCTCTCGCTATTTCTAATTTTTAGCTCTAGTAATTAACATATCATCAAATCATAAAGAAGAAAATAATTGCCTTCAATTTAGCATTTCTAATTTTCAAATAAACACAACTATCATAATAAAGCACAACTAAAACCATGCGATAGCATAAACGAGTCAAACCTATTATACCTATACAACTACATATGTTGGCATTTGGCCATTTCTATACTGCTAATTAGCTGTGATTTTAAGAAGGGAGGTCACCCAAAGTAATTAAGGATAAAGAATGCATCCGCAACAATCAAAACAAACAAACAAAAACTTGACATAAAAACCAAGGGAAAGATGGCACTGTATAGACGGTGGCAGCAACAATATTTTTTTCTCGAACGTGCACATTACACGTAATTCATTAAGGAGTAGAGTCAAATACATAAAAATACAAAGCTAGCAGTAGTAATCCACTAACTACTAAAGCAACTTGACCGTGCGGCACCACGCGATTGTGATTTACATAACGGATTTGCGACCAAAGCGACCAAATCACAACGAACCTAGCTTGTGTCGTCTACCAACCCGGTCAGGTTCAGGTTCCAAGTCATCGGGTCGAAATCATCGCCAAGCAAGGCCTGCGATGTCGCCTCCCTGCCAGGAGTCGGAGGATCCACAAAGGCCGCCAAAAGCTTTGCATCCATAGTCTCCGAGGGTCAGACGGCGATTCCCAACTTCTGTAGAAGGATGTTCTGTTCCTAGAGCGTGGCGTTAGCCGCGCGAGGCTTCCTGGCGGCGAGGCGTGCGCTGCGCCTCAGCGTGAACCCCGACTTCATTGACAGCGTGCGCGACCCGCGCAACTTTGGCCTCTCCTTGAGCAGTGGGGAGTCCATCGGAATGCACACAACGTTCCTCGATTTGCTGGGTGATGGCTGCGATTGAGGACTGCTGGGGGATTACCACCACCTCAACCTCCGTCGTTTCAGGAGGCGTGGCAGCAACAATATGTGATGTGCATAATTGTATATATAGTTCAAAAGAACCGTATCTTAGTTTCATCCTTGTAGCTGTTGTTTGGTGTCTCCCTTAATTGTCCTGCTGCAATGATAGCAGTGTCCAACTATCATCCACTAAGCTTCAAAAGCCAAAGATTACGTGAGTAACAATCGTCCAATAGTTATGATGGGTGGAGATGATACTGATAACAGCTGGTGTTGCTTTTCTTCATTTTTCCTTCAATGGGAGCTTGTTTATATTATAATCCTAGCTAAAGGGAACAGACCAAAAGGTTGGGTCCCTCTTAACAGTGGTTGGTAAGCAGTGGGTGGTGGCATTTGGATTATCCTAATCTCCTTCCATGAGGACATGAAGTGACTGCTGCCTCCATGGCTATTTAAAGCCCCTTCCTTCCTCTGTGCACTGCAACCGTGTGTATGGGAGGGAGATCATTGGAAGGGAGAAAGGAATGGGACATGAAGAGGAGCTTCCATCATCTTCTTCCTCCTTAGGTTACCTGATGCAGTGTAGGATCTGCCATGAGGAAGAGAACGAAGGGCGCGTGATCATGGAGTCTCCTTGTGGATGCTCCGGCACTCTCAAGGTACATAGGAACTAACAGTTTAGCGAACACACATCATTCTACATATATGTCTTTAACTATTTCTTGGTCTAGGTTTCTTGAGGTAATTTCTTACTTGAAACTGCTGCCAATGGTGCTTTGACATTTCTATGTTAATGTAATGCAAAATGCATGCAGTATGCTCACAGGGGATGTGTGCAGAGATGGTGTGATGAGAAGGGAGCACCCTCTGTGAGATTTGCCTTCAGGTTGGTTTGCTTGCACATTGTTTCTTGCTACTTTGAATTCGTATCATATATGTATTTGTCTTTTTAATTATTGTACTACTATCAATGAAATGCTGCTTTTCTTGGGGGTGGCTAGGAAAGTTGTAGTTGGTAGGAAACGTGTCAACTAAGCTCACTTTCCTTCTTTACGGATTGCAATTAAGGGTCGACATGTACATGGTTCGTGAAACCTAAGCAATAGATATTTCTTTGAGAGTGAACAAAGTAGGTCTACCTTTCAATCGTAAGCAAGTGCAATGTAGTGTAAAATATTAGCTTTACCTTGTGCCGGCCCCTTCTTCAGCAATGACATGTGAATCATGGGTAGCACACTTTATTACAAAATAATAACCAAAATAAAACATTCTATTCATCCTTTTGTGTATATATCTTCTAAAAGGAAAGTAGTGGAAAATTGATGCTTTTTTTCTGCTTCCAGAATTTCGAGCCAGGCTACACAATGCCTCCAAAGAAAACTCGGGTGGTTGAAACTGCGATCAATATCAGGTAGTTCTCTCTCTAGACTGCCTTTTATCTACACAATCTATAGCATTGTCCAATCAGGTCACATGCTGATTATATTTAAGCTTAGCTGGCCAGTGTCATGCAACTAACTGCCATGTCCTCCATCCAGCAGCAGTAGCAGAGATGCCCGCCCTTGAACGGAAACATACAGATCATTAGGTAGCACATTGTTTTCGAACAACACACAGTCATTCAAACCGCCACAAAAGCAACTAACAACCGGAGGTTGATGAGATCTGATCCATGCATGTCACCATTAAGCATTTATTTAAAATGGCCAGACAGCTACATACCTCGTAAAAACATGCATATATTTTGCATCGAGGTACCAGAGTGTGGAGCACCCGCCATCTACGATCCAGCAGCAATTATGTATGCATAAATAATGCTGGTATGCGCTTAACTAGCAATGTGATAACTACTAGAAATACCCTCTTCATTGCCACAACGAACAGAAAAGACAGCTGCACTCAACGGTATGTATGAGCTGGGCGAGAAGAGTGGTCCTGTCAAAAGCGTGTGTCCAAAACCAAATCACAGACAAAGTGTCACTGCACATCCACCTAGCACCTCCAGCAAATGCTCCGGCCACTTGGTGTGTCCTCAGTCACAATACATAACATTAACTCGTTGCATCTGCACGCAACTATGCATTGCAGCCACTAGATTCACCATTTGTCAAAGGGAACCAGTTACTGGAAACCTAGTTATTAGTGGTGACCCAGGACTTTGGAATTTTTTTTCGTCCAGAAACTTCAGACCAAAATCTGAATTTGAGAATGTTCACTAACCATCCATTCTTTAAAACATATGATTAAACTGTAAAAGTTTCAGAAAGCTTGCAAAGAAAAATGAAAATATAAAATGAGCCTGTATACTTTCTATAATGGGAGTCAACTCAAATTGGTAAGCATCTAAATTTTGTCAGTAAATACTGATCGTGTAGTGAACATGAGGACATGCAACCTTTGGAATCTCCGGAGGGCTTGACTGAGAGTGCAGATTACACCAGGTGCTCCTACACGGCAGATCAATGCACCACATGGTGCCGGTCGCTGGCGATCACGGTATAAAATGTTTCGAGTCATGCACCGAACTGAAATAACCGTCCTTCAGTTCAGGACGAGTCCTGATTCATGCTGTCCCCTGGATTCTGACTTTTGCAATCCTGTGCAGTTCACCATTATGCTGTTGGCATGGCATCTGGTTGCAGTGGTGACGGTTGAAGCAGCAGATCACTGCGCGTTCAGTCTCCTGACAGTAAGTTCACTGTTGGCATGACCCAGCAGAAAAGAAGAGTTTTAAGTAACCTGATTTATGGACTAAGCTGAGGTTATATTTCTTTGCAGATGTACTTACTTCGTGCTGCTGGTATCCTGCTGCCGCTCTATGTTGTCATGCGACTGATTCGCATCGTCCAGAGTGGGCAGAGGCAGTATCGGTTGCAGCTGCTGGAGGTTAGTCCTGATTCCTGTTCACTGATTTCTTGAGGGTGCAGATTATAGTCGAACCAAAATGCTGAGCTTTCTCTCCTTTTTTTTTTCTCCATTTCTGCAGGACCAAAGAAGAAATGCATCAACTATATGAATTATAAGCATGTCCAGGAGGAGGACCAGCTAGTAATTAATATTCATTAAGCCAATGAATTTAAATGAATCTTATGGAAGGTTGTACAAATGTACATTATGTATTACTGGGGAAATTTTCAAACAGAACATCATGTGTAAACTTTCAGTATACATACCGTGCTGGTGCAGTGAAAACAGCAGCATTTTATTCCTGCTTTTCCAAACATTCATTATGCTTAGGGAATGTTCAGACAGAACATTATTGCATCCCTTCAATAAAAGTATAAGGTTACACTTATTTGCTTTTAGTTTTCCTCCGTAAAAGAAAGAAGAACATAAGCTCAAATAATAAGATAAAATGGAATCAAGTCAACATATTCATATTTATCAAATTTTCATGGTTGATAGTGGTGGTCTCAAAGAGATGATTTTATTCTATCAAGTCCACAATTTAGAGGGAATTTCAGTATCAAAATCCTAAGCTAACCTCAAGAAAGATAACTAACAGAGCACTATGTTTCATCATTTACCAATCTAACTCCTTTCCACTGGCGAGTGGCAACTGGAGAAACTAAGCAAGATAACAATGAAAATGGCACTTGTACATAACACCTCAAATAAAAAAAAAAAAAAATGATGTGTCAATCAGTGACACAGGAACAAACAATTTACTGCTATCTCGTGTCTACTTTGGACATGAAGTTTCTCTGTTAGAAACAATCATCATGGTTGTCAGATATTTTTTTTACATAAAAATTAGGAGAATACATGAATCCAGGTAAGGTTCCACATGCCTTATGTATTTATTCACGTGAAATACACTAAATAGTGAAGATTCGACATAAATAGTGCAGTCTGTACAAGGACCACAGGAGTACTAAACAGTAAAGAAAGTGAAGAACACATGCCCAGCAGATGCAGTTCAGCAGCAAAGATTTGAACCAAATAAACAGTCAGATCTTGCGCAAAATTCAGGCCCAGAGTCATGTCATTCTCATTTCTTTCAGTTTCATCCTACCAATCTAGTGATCCGCACAGATTAATCCAGGAGTGAAGCAACAGAAAACAAGATTTGCAGACTGCAACTATCAGAATTAACTAGGAGCAGGGATTGGAATATAGAAAATTGAGCTCACCAAACATAATAATTAATAAGCATACCAATTGAGCAAGGGTCGGGTCGTCGCAACCTTAGTGGCGCGCTACATCTGCGCCCGGGTGTAGTGAAAAATGAGCAAGGGTCTTTGCACTTTCCTCGACGGGTGCGAAGGGTAAGGAAGCTAGCCGAGCCAACTAGGATTCGTCTAGGTAGCTGGAACGTAGGGTCCCTAACAGGTAAGTTAAGAGAGCTAGTCGATGCGGCAACTAGGAGGCGTGTAAATATTCTATGTGTTCAGGAGACCAAATGGAAGGGCCAGAAGGCGAAAGAGGTGGAGGGCACTGGCTTCAAGCTTTGGTACACGGGGACAACATCGGGTAGGAATGGTGTAGGCATCTTGATAGATAGGAGCCTTAAGGATGGAGTAGTGGACGTTAGGAGGCAAGGTGATCGGATTATCCTAGTCCGATTGGTCGTTGGAGACTCGGTCTTGAATGTGATCAGTGCCTATGCCCCTCAGGTAGGTCTTAGTGAGAGCGCCAAGAGTCAGTTTTGGGAGGACCTGGATAGCATGGTTAGTACTGTGCCTATCAGTGAGAAACTCTTCATAGGAGGAGACCTCAATGGCCATGTGGGTGCAACAAATGTAGGGTTTGAGCGAGTGCACGGGGGTTTCGAATGTAGTAGGAACGAAGAGGGGAGGATGTTTTGAATTTTGCTTTGGCCTATGACTTGTTGTTAGCGAATACCCTCTTTAGAAAGAGGGAATCCCATTTAGTGACCTTCCATAGTGGACAACACTCGAGCCAGATCAACTTTATCCTTGCAAGAAGGGAGGATAGGACTGCTTGCCTAGATTGTAAGGTGATACCTGGGGAGTGTACGGTCCCTCAACACAAGCTTGTAGTGGCGGACTTTCGTTTTCGGGCGCGTGCCCACCGGGACAAACGTGTCAAGATTACGAGGACGAAGTGGTGGAAGCTTAGAGGGGAAGCGGCACAATCGTTTAAGGAGAGGATGCTAGGCGAGGGGCCTTGGAAAGAAGGAGAAGATGCAGACGATATGTGGCTGAAGATGGCAACATGTGTACGGAAGGTGGCCTCATAAGTGTTGGGTGTGAGTAGGGGAGGCAAGAAGGAAGCGAAGGACACCTGGTGGTGGAACGACGAGGTACAGAGGGCTATTAAGGAGAAGAAGGAGTGCTTCAAGCGCCTCCATCTCGACAAGAGTGCAGCCAACATCGAGGGCTATAGGATAGCGAAGAGGGCTGCAAAGCAAGCTGTGAGTGTAGCAAAGGGTCAGGCTTTTGATGACCTTTACCAACAGCTAGGCACGAAGGAAGGGGAGAAGGACATTTATAGGATCGCTAGGATACGTGAGAGGAAGACAAGGGACATAAACCAAATCAAATGCATCAAGGATGGGACAGATCGACTAGCTGGCGGAAGGACGAGGAGATCAAGGACAGATGGCGAGAGTACTTCGATAAGCTGTTCAATGGAGAGAATGATAGTCCTACCTTTGAGTTGGACGACTCATTTGATGATACTTGTAGACGCTTTGTGAGGAGGATTCAGGAGGCAGAGATCAGGGAGGCTTTAAAGAGGATGAAGGGAGGTAAAGCGATGGGCCCTGATGGCATCCCCATTGAGGTGTGGAGATGTCTGGGAGCGAGAGCGGTAGTATGGCTGACTAAGCTTTTTAACCTCATTTTTCGGTCAAACAAGATGCCTGAAGAATGGAGGCGTAGTATATTAGTACCAATCTTCAAGAATAAGGGAGATGTTCAAAGTTGTACTAACTACCGGGGGATTAAGCTGATGAGCCATACGATGAAGCTTTGGGAGAGGGTTATCGAGCATCGCCTACGAAGGCTGACAAGTGTGACCCAAAACCAATTTGGGTTCATGCCCGGGAGGTCGACCATGGAGGCGATTTTCTTAGTACGACAGTTGATGGAGAGATTTAGGGAGCAGAAGAAGGACTTGCACATGGTCTTTATTGACCTCGAGAAGGCGTATGACAAAGTACCAAGAAACGTCATGTGGTGGGCCTTAGAAAAACACAAAGTCCCAACTAAGTACATTACCCTCATCAAGGATATGTACAAGGATGCGGCGACATGTGTTTGAACATGTGATGGCGATACCGGTGACTTTCCGATTAACATAGGACTACATCAAGGGTCAGCACTCGAGCCCTTATTTATTTACTCGGTGATGGATGAGGTCACAAGGGATATACATGGTGATATCCCTTGGTGTATGCTCTTTGCTGATGATGTGGTGCTAGTAGATGAGAGTAGAGCAGGGGTAAATAGGAAGTTGGAGTGGAGGCACACGCTAGAGTCAAAAGGGTTCGAGGCGAGTAGGACCAAGACCGAGTATATGATGTGCGACTTTAGCCCGACTAGGCACGAGGATGGGGGCGTCACCCCGGATGGACAAGTGGTGGCCAAGAAGGATACTTTTCAAAGATTTAGGATCTATGCTACGAAAGGATGGCGACATTGATGAAGATGTTAGACATAGAATCGCAGCGGGGTTGGCTAAAGTGGCGTCAAGCTTCGGCATCCTATGTGACAAGAGGGTGCCACGAAGCTAAAAGGGAAGTTCTATAGGGCAGCGATTCGTCCGCGGCGATGCTATATGGTGCTGAATGTTGGCCTACAAAAAGGCGACATGTCCAGCAGCTAAGCATGACTGAGATGCGTATGTTGCGTTGGTTTTACGAGCATACTAGAAGGGATAGAGTTCGGAATGAAGATATTCGGGATAGGGTCGGGGTGGCTCCTATCGAGGAGAAATTGATTCAAAATCGGTTGAGATGGTTTGGACATGTTCAACGGAGGCCTCCCGAGGCGCCGGTGCGTAGTGGAGTTCTAGAGCGGGTAGATAATGTAAAGAGAGGTAGAGGTCGACCTAGACTGACTTGAGACGAGGCGGTTAAGAGAGACCTTAAGGAGTGGAATATCTCCAAGGATTTAGCTTTGGACAGGAGCGCTTGGAGGCTAGCTATCAACGTGCCTGAACCATGACTTTGTTTCCTTTTCTATCTACCCTATCTTTATTCTTTTGTCTTGTGCCTTTTTACGTTCTTTTGTACTGTTTCATATGGGTTTCATCTCTAGCCTACTCCAACTAGCTTGGGACTAAAGGCTATGTTGTTGTTGTTGTTGAAGCATACCAAAGTCACGAAATGGTGAAGCAGTGCCCAGACTCACGGGTGCTACCAAACTCAATAGTAGAAATCTGTTAGCCTCATACCAACCGAGTGCCAAGCTGGAAAAACTCACCACATGGTAGACCAAAAGATTTGCATGTGCTGTGATACATTTATTAAGGTTTTGTTGTCTTGTACCCTTTTTGAATATGGTTACAGGAATACCGAGTATAAGAAGACAGAAGACCATTTCAAGAATGTGCAATATGATGGAAAAGTTTGGAGGGAACAAAAATTACTAACATGTAAGTGATCTCCACAATATGCACTGTAGAGATCAATAGAGAACAGCATAATGCATAATTAAGATCTAATGCTCAAAGGGCCAACAAACAAAGAACCACAGCAACAGAGCTTCATCAAAATCACAAGGTAAGTAGAATGCAACTGTGTAGCATTTTATTAACAGAAAGTGTGTCCACAATGGAGGGCAGTGCATGAACTTTTATAGCCTGTGAATAGCTGCAAAAACTCCACTCTGACCACTAAAGAAGCTCAATATTATAGTCAAACTTTTCACAACTCTAGGCATTTGAATTTGAATATTTGATAATTATGGTGTTTTCTTTGTCATAGCATGAAACAAGAAACAAAGAAATTATTCAGGTAACTAAATTAAGCAAAGAAAGAAACAAGCCTAAACAATAAGGAGCTATATCATATTACCATGTGAATAACAAGTTTTTTTTTCACACGATGTGATAAATGCATTGATGTCAAAAGCCAAAACAATGAGTGATAAATAAAACAGATTTTTAGCCACAGGTGCTAGTTAAAGAGCAATATGCTTTAGGTGTGTCTTGAAGAATGTCAAAAGGCATCAAATGTAATTAAGTACATGGTAGGCCTTTATCTTGAACAAATTTTTTTTAATGTCAGATCACAATTATATTAAAGTTGACCTGAAAAGATGAAACAAGATCTGTAGTTCAAATTGCCTGGAACCCATAAATAACTAGCTTTCTTAATAGATTGCTAAATGCCACATAAATAATGAGTGGTAAAGAAGCATTTACAATCTAGAATTAGTAGCTGAAAGAACAGTAACTTTAAGCGTATTGAAGAATGTTAAAAGGTATAAGCTATAATTAAATATTCAGTGCTCTCTATCTTTTAGAATTTTTTGACTGGTGTTCGAGAGAAAAAAATAGTCATCAGGTCAAAATTATATACTAAAGCTTGATCTGGAAGGATGACACAAGATCTGTAATTCATATTGCTTGATACCTAAGAATGTTTCTGCATTGCTGTGCGTCAGCCTTACCAATCTAATATAATATCCCGACCAGACCAAGCATGCCAACCACATCTTTAACATTCCCAACAGTTTAATGTCAGTGCAAAGACTATTATACCAGCCTCAAATCATTGATACAGAAATCTGATCGTTCCATAACAAAAGATCAAAAGTAATGTCCTTGGGTCCTTCGCTTTGCATAAACTAAGATCAACAGTTCTGAATGACACACAAGGTCCTTCGCTTTGCATAAACTAAGATCAACAGTTCTGAATGACACACAAGAGCTGGTTTTGACTCATGAGCTGGACTGTACTACATGAAAGTGATCTTATGGTAAGCATCAAAGGAGATGAAAATGACCTTGTTAGAGCAGAGCTACCTTTTGTATAAGGGCTTGATGACAATGTGAAAGGAACTTAGTTATCCAACATAGCATGCATGAAAGCTTGCACAGGTTGACATCTGCTACAACATAGCATAGATGAAAGGAACTTGTACTGCTTTGACACAACTAAAATGGTAGAAAGAGGCCATTTCGAATGACCTAATGCAACTGATGCTACAAACATGCTTAATGCAATGACCTATATGGAACTGATGCTACTAACACACTTCTGAGTACTTATTTTTTCAATTCTCTGTAGAATTTCTAGTGAATATGCACCTCAAACAGCAGAAGAAATTAGTCATTGTTCAGAAATGGTAAATTTTCTTTATTTATCTGGAAATACATATATATTCAGCATAAGCCTAGTGGCCACTCAATGCTTCATTTTAACATTAAAGAGAATATAAACATACTTGCTTTTAATCAAGGAGTAGTGGATTTAATTTCCAGCTAGCTCTAAGCTATGAGCATACAAATCAGCAATATAAAAGAAACATAAGCATCTAAAACTGCCCTAACGAGAAATATGACAGCTACAACATAAACTGACTCAACATTCTCGGTCCGAGAATATTCGAGAAAAACATTGTCAGCCCAACAAATATTAAGACACGTATTCTTCGCTGGCACATTACCATACAATGGCAAGGGCAAAAAAAAAAAAGGTAGCAGCTCTCCTTAGTAATTAAATCTCAAGCACCATGACAGCATGCCACATTCCTGCTGGCAGTGTGGTAATCTCGGAACATTCTATTACCAATCTGATTAGGTACAGTTCTCTTGACCTGACTCTTCATTCTATCTGCCCACTGAAAGAACACATTAGATACATCGCATTTCCCTGCAAATTTCACTTTATGAGCCAACTCATACAATACATCTGGTTTCCCAGCCTTAGAGAAATCTGCAGCAAATTTATTATAGTCTATCTGTGGAGCCTTCATCCCTTTATTAATCATCTCCTCAATATATTTATATGCCTCCTCTGGCCTGCCATGTCGTATATGCCCATTAATGAACACTGTGTAAGAGTTAACATCAGGGCAAATACCCCTCCGGTGCATCTCCTCCCACACTGCACAACCCATTGCATAGTTCCTATCACCAAGGAAATATGACTTCATCATCATGTTGTAAGTATGAATTGTGGGCTCAAGTCCTTTCTTGATCATCTTCTTGTATATCCTTGCAGCATCGTCTGGCATTTTCCTATTTGTTAGCAGCTTAATCAGTGCATTGTAAGTCCGAGCATCAGGGGGGCATCCCCTCTGTGTCATCTCCTCCAACACAGCAGTCACTCTGTCCATTCTCTTTGCATTCCCATATCCAACAAGCAAACATGTATAGGTAGCAACATCTGGTTTGCATCTAGCTTCCTGCATCTCCTCAAAGCACTCCATTGCCATGTCCATCTTCCCCCGCTTACAATGGTCGCGGATCAACATTGTGTAAGTCCAAACATTTGGTGGAGGCCCCTTTGCCTTCATCAGCTCAAACATCTTCACGGCCTCAGGTCGCCTCTGCCCACGCAGCAACCCCTCAATCATTGTGTTGTGGACGACAACATCTGGCTTCATTCCCTTCTCCAGCATCTCATTCCAAACCCGCCCAGCCTCAACCAGATTCCTCGCATTGCACCATGCCAGCAAAAGTGCAGTATAAGAGCGCAGGTCTGGTAAGTACTGGCCATGCATTTTGTCAAACACCTGCCTGGCCTCCCTGCCCAATCCCTCATTGGCTAAAGCAACGAGCAAGCAATTGAATGACTCCACCCCATCATCGAAACCGTTCTTTCTCATCAACTCGAACACGCCAACCGCGTTCTTGATCTCACCAGCAGCAGCAAAGGACTTAATGGCAACCTTGAAGGCGTCCATGGACAGGACCCCCGCCTTCCCCATCTCTTGGATCATCGCAACCATCGACTCGAATTGCCTCGTCTTGCCTAAGATGTGTAACATCTTGCAGTAGGTAATGGTGGTGTGCGTGAAGCCACCTGACGCGGCGGCCCACCTGAAGAAGCGGTACGACGGCCTGTGTGCGTGCTTGAAGCGGTGGAGCACAGCGAGCACGACCGCCTCGCAGAGCGGTGGCGAGCGCGGATAGCGCCGCCTCCAGGTTCGCGTCGGCGCCGGCGCCGGCGGCGACAACGTCCGCGATGGCCGTGCAGACGCGGCCCACGTCCTCCGGGTTGCTCGCCGCCGCCTCCTCCTGCTCCGACGAGTCCCCATCTTCGTCGGAGGTAGGCGAGGTGGAGAGAAACCTTCCGGCCGCGAAGCCCCAGAGCACGTCGCAAGCTCCACATGCCGATGTCGCGACGAGAGGGGAACCCGTAGGGGATCGGGATCTCGGCGGCGGCAGAGGGCGCGCCTCTGGGAAGCAGAACCACGCCAGCGATGCGGGCGGATCCGGAGGTCAGATGCGGTGGGGGCAGCGGTGCGGGGAGACGAGGTGTGCAAGAGGGGTGTGGCAGTAGAGGCGAAAGTGGACAGTGAGTGCGATGGAGATGATGATGAGGACGAGGAGGAAGAACGCCAGGCACGGGCACAGCATCACCGTCGCCGCGGAGGGCTCCCGCGGCGGCGAGTAGAGCGGCGGCGACTTGCTGGTCTCCATGGAGAGCTGCGGCGGCGGCGCTGATGGATGTTGGCTTAACGGCCATTGAGGATGGTTGAGTGTCGGCTGCGCCGGCCGATTTTAGGGGCCTGTTCTCATTCATTTTAGCACTAAAATGAATAGTTAAAATTGGGAGAATTAGATGAGTACCATTAAAAGATCAAGACTTGAAAACTATCACCGAAAGATCCAGCTTTAGAAAACTACCACTGAAAGGTCGCTCCGTCGTTGATTTCTAGCATTCTGTCAACTTGTCGTTGGTTCACAGCTGCTCCTCTTTTCTTCAACTCACTAGCGGGTGGGCCCCACACGTTAGCTTCTCCTTCAACCTCCAGTCATCTTCCTCCAATCTTCCCTTCCTCCACCGTCCATCGATGGGGAGTGCCGAAGGGGCCGCAGCTGTTGCACGCCCGTGCGTCGACGTGACGACGGCTCTTTGCTGCGCTCATATGCCCCGCGCTGCGGTACGCCTTCGCGCCAAGGTGGAGTTGGCGGCCCGCGTTGGCTCGCATACCGCCGCCGTGGTGGCGGCGGTGGGGGCTTGCGCGCCGTGTGGCGACTGCGGCTCGCTGCACGCGCCCCGTGGCGGAGGAGCGGCGGCGGGCGTGCTGGCTGGCGACCTCTCCGTGGAGCGGCGGCGACCATCGCTGGGGAGATGTTACGCCGGGTAGAGGGCGGGTGGAGCGTCTCGTGGCGTGCTGGAGCACGCGAATGCCCATGTGGTAGAGGCGGCGCTGGCAGTGCTGTGACGCTGGTGGGGGACGGCGTGGCCAACGCGACGGATGGTGTGGCGGTGGCGGCTACAGCTGCGGCGGCGGTGGCGGTTTTGATCGTGCGGCGGATGTGAAAAGTTAACGATGATTTAACGTGAATGGTAAAAGCCAATCACGGAGCGACCTTTCAGTGGTAGTTTTCTAGAGCTGGATCTTTCAGTGGTAGTTTTCTAAAGTCTCGTTCTTTTAATGGTACTCATCTAATTCTCCCGTTAAAATTAGTATTAACAAATGATAGATGTTGGGGCATTTTTTTCCCTATGATTCAAATTATAAGTCGCTTTGACTTTTTTTTTTATCTATTTTGGAGCATATTGAATGGATGAAAAAAAAAAAAAGCGACTTATAATTTGGAATGGATATGGTACATGAGAACCGCGGTTTGGGTTGCTTGTTAAATTTATCCAACTTTTGATGAGCAAACACAATTCCAAGACCCAACAAGTCTAGTAGGTTTGAAATTGCTAATAGGTGTGTGATGCCTGCAAGTGACAAAGATGCTAGCATAGCGGAGGTGAAGGAGATCGAAGGAGGAAAAGTGGATGAGGAGGAGGTGACGAGTCCGTTGAAAAAAGAAAAAAGCGGAGGGGCGCTGATCTCAAGCTCGGTGAAAGCCAAGCTCTTTCCGAAGGAGACGCAGGAAGACCACATGAACAGCACCATGCAAAAATGCCAGGCTGCTAGTGCCGTGGTGAACATGGGAGAAAGTGAGGTGAAGAAGGGAGAGAAGGCGGTGGACAAGGGAGGGGTGGCAGCAAACAAGGGTGTGGCAGCGGCAATCCCAGGCCGAAAGTTCAAGAGAGTGAGGAGGGAAAAGAATGAGCTGTCAGGAGAGAAGACAGAGGAGGAGTTGGAGAAGAAACGAAGATTTGAGGAGGATGAAATGGATTTGGATGTGCAGGGGGAACTAAAGAAATCGAGAAGGGAGGGGTCAATGGAGAAGCCTGAAGAAACTGAATCCACTGAAGCGGGGCTGTCGGAACAGCCCTGCAAGTCTCAATGAAGCTGATAGCTTGGAACTGCCGGGGTTGGGAAACGCCCCGGCAGTTCGGGGGCTTCTTCGGTGCCAACAAGCCGAGGAAGCCGATATTCTTTTCTTGTCAGAAACTAAACTCGACGAGAAGAGGATGGTGTTGTTAAAAAAGAAGCTTGGTATGGAGCATTGGGAGGTGGTGGATTGCGAAGGGAAAGGTGGGGGGCTGGCTGTGTTGTGGAGGAGTGGGATCAGTATGGTTTTGAAGAGTAAATCAAAAAACCATGTTGATTTGGAGGTCCTGGAGACCGGCGGGGCGAGGTGGCGGTTTACTGGGATCTATGGGGATCCTGATGTAAAGAACAATACTTGGGATCTAATGGATTGGCTGAAGGACCAGGACAGTGAGAATATGCCATGGTTGTGTGCGGGGGATTTCAACGAAATCTTGTTCCACCATGAGAAGGAAGGAGGGGTCCCGAGGTCTCAAGCGTGCCTTGATAATTTTAAAGGCTCACTGGAAAGATGTGAACTGGATGATTTGGGTTTCTCTGGAGATATTTTCACTTGGAGAAATAAGCAAAATAAAGGTAGTACACACATAAGAGAGAGGCTGGACCGAGCTGTGGCAAACGCGGATTGGCGTATGAAATTTCCCCTCATGCATGTGAAAAATGGGGATCCTTTCCACTCGGACCATAGGCCAGTGGTCCTCTCAACGGAGATGGCACCTAGCAGTAGAGGAGGAGGGAGTGGGTTCAAATTCGAAGCTAGCTGGATCAAGGAAGAGGGTTGCCGCCAAATAATTGTAGATGAATGGGACCGAAGGAAGGATGAGGGATGCAGCATTGGGGAGAGTATTAGAAGTGTTGCTGCTAGCTTAAAGGAGTGGAGTGTGAATGTGCTAGGGGACCTGGAAAAAAGGCTGAAAAAATCTAAAAAGGAGCTTGAGAAGTGGAGGAGGGAGCCAATTAGTGATGAGTCGGTTAGTAGAGAAGCAGTTTGGAGTTATAAAGTCGATCGACTGGAGGAACAAATTGACATTTATTGGCGACAAAGAGCGCACGTGAACTGGCTGCAGTTTGGGGATCGAAACACGACTTATTTCCATAATGCGTGTTCGACGAGAAGAAGGAAGAATAGAATAGGCTGTTTACAAAAGGAGAATGGAGAGTGGGTGTCTGAGGAAGAAGAGAAAAAGGAGTTTATAGCTAATTATTTTTCTCAGCTTTTCAGGTCAAATGCTAGTGGTAATGGGGAGCACCTGCAGCAGGTACTTGCTGCAGTGCAACCTGTTGTCACACCGGATATGAATGCCTTGCTCACTGCTGATTTCTCAGAGGAAGAAATTAAGGGCGCTCTGAATGCCATTGGTGAGTTGAAGGCACCAGGTCCGGATGGTATGCCGGCCATCTTTTTCAAGCAATACTGGGATGTGGTGGGCGAGCAACTGATGAAAGAAGTAATGCATGTGCTGAAAGGAGGTAGAATGCATCAAGGGTGGAATGACACAATAATCTCCCTGATTCCGAAAGTGAACCGACCACAGAAGGTTACTGATCTAAGACCCATTAGTCTTTGCAATGTGGTATATAAAGTTATATCAAAGGTTTTGGCTAATAGACTAAGGTGTGTGCTGCCTGACATTATCACCCCTAACCAAAGCGCATTTGTTCCGGGAAGATTGATCTCTGACAACATTCTAATAGCTTATGAGCTAACCCATTTCCTATTAAATAAGAGAGAAGGTAGTAGGGGTTATGCAGCTATTAAGTTAGACATGAGCAAAGCATATGATAGAGTTGAGTGGTGTTTTCTTGAGAAAATGATGCTACAGTTGGGGTTTGATAAGCTTTGGATTGCGCTAATTATGGAATGTGTTACCACTTTGAAATATTTTTTTCTCGATCGGACCATTCACCCGTATTTCATTAAGAGGAAGGAAAACCAAATCCAAATACAAAGACTAAACTGTGATGCCGAGTGGACATCACTGCCAGCCTCCAAAGAATAAAACCGAAGAAAGTCCTAAACTACTGGATCCAAATTTAACGATTACATGGATAACCAATCTGCGACCTAGGACCTCTCGCACTCAGGCGTCGTCCGCCGGCTCAGAAGCACTCCGCTTCTTCCCGCGGAAAAAGAACACCTCCATCGCCTCCCTGTTGACGTCAGCGTCTGGGCCAGTCAAGGCTGCCTGAAGTTCGTCGAAGGAGACCTCGTCCGGTGCTCCGCCTCGGCGTGGATCCCCATCTTCTTCAACATCACCTTCCTGCTTTGAGCCTGCGGCCTCGCCTCCCTGTGCGCACTCTTCGCCGCAAGCCGCGCACTGCGCTTGGGAATGAGCTCACCCAGCTCCCTTCGCGGACGCGTCCGCCTCAGCAACGGCGTGGATAGGATCGGAGGATCCAACGGCTTAACTTCGCAATGAAGTCATCAACAGACATGGCCGGCGTAGGGAGCTCGGCGTCCGCCTGCGACGCCCCAGATCCAAGTAGGCCAGCATCAGACTCCTGGACGCCGTTCACGGGTTTGGTCGCTACACCTAGCAACCCGCCCAACGGCGCCGACTCAGACGCTGCAATCTCCCCAACTACCAGATCCCCAACAAGGGGGGTCTGGAACGGGGTGGAAATCTCAGCCTCCATCAACACCTGCGCAGAGCACGACACGACACCATCAGAGACTCCCACCTCGACCGGCAAAACCGCCTCATGGTGGTCTGCGACGGAAGGCGTCGGGGTGCCTGGTGCAGCGTCCAACATGACGGTGAGTAGTGGGACGGCGAACTCGGCCTCAACCAAGTCGGCCCACCAGTCGTCCACCGGCCCTGGAGCGGTGGCTGATGGAGGGGCGCCCCCAGCCGCAGTAGCCCCCATGCACACAGGGGCCTCGTCCTCGACGAAGGTAGCTGGGCGCACGGCGTTGGAGGCCGCGAGCTCAACGAGCATTGGGTCATCCCAAGTCACAGGGCCCCCACCGCCGCCCGGCGAGCGTCGTCAACGGTCAACGGCTGCTTGATCGGTGGCGTGGCTGAGCACCCTCGAGGGCTTGCGTCTGCGCCCCCGGCGGCGACGACGGCGGGCGGGCTGGCGCCCGCAGTGTGTGTGCGTCAAGGAGGGTCCCCCACGATCGCTGCGTCGTCGAAGCCGAGGGAGCCGGACGGAGAATCTCTCCAACACGGATCGGGCTGCGGACACCGCCGTCGATTCAGGCCGGCAAAGGGCCTGTGAGGTGGGCCTCGTGAGGTGGAGCCCCGACAAGAACGGCGTGCACGGCCCCGCGTCTGCAAGGTCGGGCGGCGGCGCTTGCCCCCCCTGCGGCACCTTCGGCGGGCGGCGGCGCCGATGCCCCCGCGATGGCGGCGAAGCGGCGGGAAGGTGCGGCGCGTGGGCGTGGTCGTTGGAGAGCGGTTGAAAGCGGCGCCCGACTAGCTCGGCGGCACGGCCCGGGCGGTGGGGGCGACGGTGGGCGGCGCATGCGGCTGGCGAGGGAGGACCTCCGCCCGGCCGTGGCGGTGCGGAGGAGGCGCGACGGGGGGTCCCAAACGCAGGGATTCGGGACGCGTCCCCGCCACCTGCGGCCGTCACGGCCGCACCGCGTCGGCGCGTCGGAGGTCATCATCTTCTTGCAGCGACGGGCGGCCGCTGCGCATCTTCTTCATGGCGGGGACGGCGGTACCACCGCCGGGCGCGCCATTGCCGACCGAAGCCACCACGGGTGGCCTCGACGGATTCGGCCACCGGGCCGGAGGTGGTCCTCCCCGGAGGAGCACCCGGCGGCGGCGACGCCCATCCCAGAGCGCGGAGACGACGGGATGGGGGAAGCAGATGGCCTCGTGGAGGAGGACCGGTGCCCCGTGGCCAGCTTGCGGTGGAGGATGCGGAAGCTGGCGGCGGTGGCTGGCATCTCGAACTCGTCGTCGGAGCAGTCGGACATGGGGACATCGACCCAGCGCTCCTCCTTGGTCCTGCCGACGGAGGAGGGGAAGAAGGGGCGAGCCTCGACGGAGAGGCACTTGCCGGTGGAGGCCGTGGGTCGAGGAAGGAGTGTCGAAGTCTCCATCCACCAACTCGCCCTCTTCCACGCCACATCGCCGGATAAAGAACGAGTTCGAGCAAGGGCGACGTTGAGCCCAGCCGGTCCGATGAGCCGGGCAAGGTCGGGGAGGCGGCTTCCAACGGGGCCGCCTGGGCGTCGGAGTGGTGACGGGCAGGGACAGTACGCTGCAGGCTGCGACACCCGAAGCCACTCGACGCGGGTGGCGAAGGCGTTGGACCACCCCACGCCGATGGGTCCGACGGGCATGGCGCGGAAGGACGCACGCGTGGACGGGTGCTGGCCAGCCACATCCAGCGGCGCGATAGAGGAAGGGCCGGAGATCCCGGCAAGGCGACGGCACAATCGCCGGGGAGCGCCCCTCAACCGGCAAGGGGGAAGGGGTCGGAGTCCACAGGGGACGGCGCGGCGTGAACGCGACGGGCGTGACGGCCGGCGAAAGCGGGGGCCCCCGCTGGGCCAGGCGGCATCGTAGAGGCAAGGGTGGTGGCGGACTCAGCCACCTCCGCGGGCGGCGCGCGGGGCGGGAGCGGGGTCGGAGGCGTCGTCGCGCCCTCGCCGAGATTCGGGCGGCTCGGGAGCCATCCCCGAGGGGCGGAGGCGGGCGCCGTGCATGAGGAAGGCGCCGTCGCCGGCGCAGGAAGGCGCCCTGGCCGCGCCGCGAGCTGCAGCGGTGGCGCCACCGCCTTGGGGCGAGCGGAGGCGGCTCGATCTCTGTTGCTGGCTGGATGGGCGGGGCGAGCCGCACCTCGACTGAGCCCGCGCAGCGGGGTCCCGGATCTGCTGTTGGAGGTGTGGGGGCGAAGCTACGGGCGGCGCGAGCTGGCGGCGGGCGGGCGGCGGAGGGGGTGACGGGAGTTGCTCTCATGTCCCCCCCAACGGCTCTCTCGAGACCCTCGTGAGTCGCTCTCTCGGATTTTGGCTGTTGGTCGCCCGAGCAGGTGATCGTTACCACTGTGAAATATCAAGTCAAGGTGAACGGAGAACTTACAAATAGCTTCAAACCTGATCGAGGGCTGCGACAGGGGGATCCTCTATCTCCCTACTTATTTTTACTATGTGCGGAAGCTTTTTCAGCTTTACTGAAGAAAGGAGAAGAAGATGGTCTTATCACGGGAGTGAGGATATGTAATGGTGCTCCAAGCATCTCACACCTATTGTTCGCCGATGACTCACTAATTTTGATTCGAGCGAATGAGGGGGAATGAGGTCACCTACAGAACATACTCCAACTCTATGAGGAATGCTCTGGCCAAAAAATAAATAAAGGCAAATCAGCCATACTGTTTAGTAAGAACACTAGCAATGATCAGAAGAAAAAGGTGTGTGATGCACTGCAAGTGACAAAGGAAACGATGAATGAAAGATACCTCGGTCTGCCGGTGCATGTTGGACAGTCCAAAATGAATACCTTTGCTTACTTGAAAGATCGTATTTGGAAAAGAATGCTGGGTTGGAACGAAAAATTCCTGTCATGGGCAGGGAAAGAAATACTGATCAAGGCCGTAGCTCAGGCTATCCCTACATTCGCCATGGGTTGTTTCAATTTAACCAAAACATTGTGTGACCAGATTGGAGCAATGATTTGCCGTTTCTGGTGGAATCACCAAGAAGGTAAGCATAAGATCCATTGGTTGAGTAGGGATCAAATGTCGAAACCAAAGAAGGAGGGTGGATTGGGATTCAGAGACATTTATACGTTCAATCTTGCCATGCTTGCTAAGCAGGCCTGGCGATTGTGGCAGCGGCCTGACTCCCTATGTGCTCGGGTATTGAAGGCAAAGTACTATCCAAATGTCTCGGTTCTGGAAGCCAAGGCAAAATCGGGTATGTCATACACATGGAGAAGCATTCTCGAGGGTCTAGAAGTTGTCAAACAAGGGATGATTTGGCGAGTGGGTGATGGAGTTGGGCTAAATATTTGGTCTGACCCCTGGCTCCCGACCGAGTTCTCCAGGCGTCCTCGAACCCCGAGAGGTCACACGGTCCTGCAGGAAGTGGTTGAGCTAATTGATCCGTATACTGGGCAATGGGACTCGCAGCTGATACGGGATATTTTTTGGTCTGAAGATGCTGAGGTGATTCTCTCACTCCCTGTACACCAGGGTCGGGATAACATGCTTGCCTGGCACTATGACAAACATGGGGCTTTCAGTGTCAAGAGTGCATATAAGGTAGCTCGAGATGCAGCTTTGAGGAAGAGATGTGTGGGAGGACAACAAGGTGGGAGTAATAGTAACCCTGACAGCTTCTGGAAAGATATTTGGAAATTGAAGTGTCCAAACAAAATTAAACACTTTCTGTGGCGGTTTGCTCATAACAGTCACCCATTGAGAAGCAATCTGGCACGCAGGGGCATGACAATATGCACCAGATGCCCTGTATGCAACCAGCTGAGTGAAGATGGTGGCCACTTGTTCTTCAAATGCAGGTTGGCCAAACACCTCTGGAGTCTGTTGGGTCTAGAAGCTGAGAGACTTGAGCTAGCGTCTATACAAACTGCACTTGAGGCAGTCAAATTCATGCTCAAAGCTGGTGAACAGAAGAAGCTGCTCATGATCATTGCTACATGGTTTATTTGGACTGAGAGAAATCTGATCAGAGAGGAGGGTCGAAGGAGGAGCCCACAGAATTTGGCAAGGGGATTGAGTTATATGTTCATGAAAACCTGGTCCAAATGACAGCACCACCGGTCAGACAACCCAGCAGGCGATCATTGTGGACTAAGCCTCCAGTGGACACCTTAAAGCTGAATTGCGATGCCTCCTTCCTCCCAGATTCAGGAACAGGTAGCTGGGGCGCCTTAATCAGAGACAGTGACGGCGACGTGGTTGTTTCAGGAAGGGGACGAGTGGACCATGTTCTCAGTCCTTTCCATGCCGAGCTCATTGCTGGTCTTCAAGGTGTTCAGTTGGCCGTGAATTCAGGTAGCAGTCGACTCCAGTTAGAATGTGATGCCCAGGAAGTGGTGAAAGCCATAAATTCAGACGCCTACGACATGTCAGCCGTAGGGCTGCTGATTGCCGAAATCAAGTCGCTGGTGTCTGCTAATTTTATTTCGTTTCATTGTTACCATGTTGGTAGAGATTGTAATAGAGCAGCTCATGAGCTTGCTGTGCTGGGTCACTTATGTAATGAGGGCGAGGAGGTCATCACCAACTCTGTCCCTGACAATGTTCTTATTTTAGTTGCTCGCGATCAGCTAGCAACTGAGTAATGAAGGTGCCCGGAATCAAAAAAAAAAAAGAAAGAAATTGCTAATAGGTACTAATAGTTCATATATACCTTTAGCTCATTGTTCATGCCTCCTCTCCTCTATGCACTTTAGTCTCGTTTGGAAGCTAATACGTGTACTGGCGTGGATCCGCCCAAAACCACGCCACACGTGGAATGCGGCCTAGGCCGGGGTGAGCTGCCATACGAGGTCCAAATTTGCATTTGGCTTCTCGTGTGTGCGAGTGGATTGCGGCCTAATCCACGCCGACCCACGGGTGATAGAAATATCTCCACCCAAGGCATGGAATGGGCGACCACTAGGGTATCGCATCGGGGGCGTCCTCCTCGTGTCGTCGACCGCCTTCTCAGGCACGGGAGTCCCTTCATATAAGTCGAGTCCTCCATCTTCCCTGCCTCTTGTCGAGTCTCCATCTCCAGCGAGCTCGACTGTCAGGAGCTCACTGCGGGTGCTCCTTGTGCTGCTGCCGGAGCTCCTCACCGCTTTCTCTTTGTCGTCGCACCAGCAGCTCCTCGATCGATCCAATCCATTACCTCCTCGACCTCATCTCGTTTCCATCCCCTTCTCATCGTTTTTTTGGTTGCTAGGGTTATTCCATGTCGGTGGCGGTTGCTGCTCCCACACCGGTCCACACGTGGATTTAGCACAAGCGTGGATTGGGTAGATGAACAGGATCAACGAATCCACGAGTGGAGCAGGGCCTTAAAGGCATTAGTAGGGGAGAAGAAGAATTAGCTACACTAATAATAGTAGGAGATCACTTGTCTAGATTTTTAGACAATGTAGAATAAGGGCATGCTTGGTTGGGGTCTAAAATTAGCCCTTCCAAAACTAGGGCAGAACTAGGGCATGCAAAATTTTAGTTGCCAATGGCCTGATTGGTTGGCTATCAATTTTTGCCCAACCAAAACCATGGCATGCAAAATTTGAAGTCATCAATTGGTTCATTGCCAAAGTATTGACACACCATTTTTTGTGGCCAAAGTTTTGGTAAGTCTTTAGAAAGGTAGCTAACCAAATGCACATTTAAGTTTTTTCTCTAACTTTCGCAACATGGTTATGGTTATAACAAGCCAAAATTTTGTCTTGCCGTGATTTTAGTTGCGTAAAAATTGGTACCCAACCAATCAGGCCCCAAAACCTTGGTAAGGATTTTGGCATAGCACTTGTTTGGTTGGCAAAACCAACCAAACATAACCTATTGTAGATTAAGCTACCATCGACGACGATGGAGTACTGGTAGCTTCGCTGATAGACTTTAATGCTGTTTCAAATTTCAAACCATCATCTTGAGGGAAATGACTTGTGTTACGCTAACAAATGCCAGAGTTTTTGGACGATGGCACTAGGCGTTTGCAGTGAAGCTTTCCCTTTTTTTTAACCATCATCGGAGCATTTGACACGAAGAATTTAATAGACGAATTTGCCAAAATAAAACCGGCTAAAAATCAAACAAGCAACTATGAGTACTAGTCACATTCACATCTCATACTGTAATAGAATGGTATCCGTATCATAGTGTAATAGAAGGTATCCGTATAAGACCCAAGTGAACCTAAAGCTAGGGCAAAACTGATCGTTGCAGCAAGCTTTTAAAAAGTGCTTGCCTTTGAGAAGCTCCCCTTCAAGAAGCAATTCTGCATACATCAGCAAAAAAGAATGCAATGGCATACACTACTGAACTCCGTCATCACCTACAGAAAATGTACTAGTACTGGACTTGTTATTTCATTGCCAATGATGTTGTCGATGCCTCGGCTATCAACGAGAGAGGTTGGCGAGCTTGGAGGCAGGCAACAATGTCAAATGGGTGCAACTCAGCTCCATCAAATATCAGATTGACTCCTGGTAAGGCCACATCCTTGGTGTTGGTATCATCATGGTCCGTTTTC
This sequence comes from Hyparrhenia diplandra, assembly GCA_015847255.1. Taxonomy (NCBI): domain Eukaryota; kingdom Viridiplantae; phylum Streptophyta; class Magnoliopsida; order Poales; family Poaceae; genus Hyparrhenia; species Hyparrhenia diplandra. Next base: position 182,966 of record JADLZK010013195.1, on the reverse strand, counting down.
GCTGCAGGTGTGGTTGGTTGCTCTTCAGAGACTGATCTTGTCGCAGCCTCATACACAGGAGTGAGTGCGTATGACCTATCGAGATCCAAAAGCATGACAACGAGTCAACAACATTAGGATTGCAAGAATCTTACTAGAACTATATATATACCACAAGCTCAATTATCTTTCAGTCCTAATAAAAATATATACCTGAGGATGTTCCCATCAAAGCTCAGAACTTCGGTGAAGCATCTCTGTCGTCTTGCTGGTTTTGCTCTGTCGTGTTCAGCAGGGGGGCTGGAATGAGTGGGCGTAGACGGATCATGAAATGGACTCCATCTGCCGCTGACAATTTGCACTAGCTTGCGTGGGGAGTTGTTCTTTGAGCCTCCCCGCTGATTAAATAGCCTTGCTGTCGGACCAGTTGCTTGATACTCGGTGCACAGCTCTCTTAGCCTCTTCCTCACATTCTGCATTGTCTCATAATGTTCAGAGATATCATCCTTTTGAAGCATCTGCGACTGAACAACCCTTTCACAGATCTTTTCACATAATTGTGGACTAAACAAAGGGATGCCAAATTCTATGGTCAAAGGCACCCATTCAAAACTTTCATCCTCTGGAGTTTCGTGGGATTCATTTACTCTGTGAAGCCTTAGTAATCGGAGATACCCAACTGTGCTCAACTCAACTTTACTGGACAAGTCTTCTAATAACAAAATCAAATTTGAGACTTGTTTCTCCGGCAAGTCAGTGCCTACTATTGTCGATGAAATTGACCCATCGGCATTTTTCAATGGCAATGGGACATCCATGGTGATAATGTTTCCTGTTTCATCAAGATCATCTATGCTTAATGGCTGCACTATCACAGCAGAATGTCTTGTCATTGAGTTCAAGTAATGCAAAAGAAGGCTTCCTTTCACTAAGTTCCCATCAAAATTGCCCCCTAGTCCACCCACCACAGATTGATCCCAAGACCATATCAGCGCCTTCTCACAGCTGGCTAATGGTTCGGGCAGCAACCTCAATCGCTGCCCCTTCATAAAAACGGCAGATATTGGGCCACAAGTCCCTGATGTATACAATGCCAGCTTCATCCAAGGTGTCATTGAAGAGTAAGAAGGTGGACCAAAATGTACTAGACCAGATGGGCAGGGTAAAACCGACGAGGATGGAAGAGGGATCATAGACACTACAATGTCATAGTCCCTAGCAAGTAGTCTTTCTAGTGTTGATGGGCCCAGAGAAGCTAAGCTCTCACAGCGAAGAATGTTGACTCGGTAACTTCTTTTACGCTTCGACGATGGACCGTTACCAGTAGAATCACCCAGCTTTGTGGCCTGAATGTTGTCAAAATCGTGTTTGAGTATGCTTTCCTTGCCTTCAGATACAATAGATGAAGATGGTGATGCATTCACATCTGCGGCATCAGAATCACCCATTTTGTTATCCTGTGGTGATAACTCATCCTGTTGACCACCATCAGAAGACTCCAAAATTTGAATTGAGTTCAGGATAGCATTATCCACACCATCATTTTCTTTGTTTTCCTTAGTAGAAGTGGTATCTAAATCATCCTGCATAGAGCTCCCTGATTATTTGCTTCACTAGTCAGGTCACTTGTTTCATTTGAAGTTCCGCCAGACAATAAACACTCAAGGAAGGTCGAAGGCTAAAAGCATGATTTGCAAATTCCTGCAGCACACCTTCAAACCGTTTTCCTTCTAAACTGGCTAGATCATTGCATAAATCAAATACAAGAATCACCAAGTTTTCCTGCCTCATATAGTGTGACAGCATGCGACTTCAAACCTGCAACAGGTTAGTGAGGAAGGGTTAGTCCATTATGCCACTTTATAGAGAAGTTTCGTGGAGCTGTGTAAGCATCATTTGAAAATAGACAACTTACAACTATATTGTCAATCAGAAAATCTATGCACATCTCATTGAAAATCTATGCCCATCAATGATATCACATAGATTTCTGCTTAAAAACGTAAAATATCTACTAGGCAATTGCAATCTAACCTGGAGACAGTGAGCCCATCATTAAGTATGAAGTTACATTAGCATCCACAATGAAGCCCACGTAAGCCATCCCAGAGTGTTTCTTGTGTCCATCAAAATCATTACTAAGCAACTCGTGACCAGACTTTTCTGAGGCGATACTCGTACGTGAACTTTCAACTTCATCACTAAGAATATTATTGGACAATGCAGGAGTACTTGAATCCCTAAGAACAGAGTCGGTATCCAAAAGCTTTACAGCCCATCCTAGTCGACAAGCAAATGATGCAGCTGCCTGGAGCTGATAAAGGTCAGCCTGTAAAGTTGTAGCCAATTCAGCAACCGTAGAATTTTCACTTGATACAACGAATACAGCATATAGTAGCCTGCAGCATGAAACACCATACACTGATTTTAACAGCTACAGAAAAATGTAGCAATTGACTACAGCTAAATAGGGAATGTTGTTCATTACAGTTTCACAGAAGACTACTGAAGGAAACTACTCACTCTTCAATTGGATCTTCATAGGACTGATCCTTGTTTGAAACAAAACCTTCAAGCCTGGAAACTGAAGAGATGGTATGAATTCAAACTGAAGCACCCAAATCGATGGTTGACTAGAAGAAATCAGAGACCTAAGGTGTTTATGGTCGAAATATTCCTTTTAGATACAGCAGGATAGACTCAAGCTTCTTCCTGACATTTTTCTTCAGCAAAAAAAAAGGACAACTATGCGGATGAATCTGGGCCCACGAGGCAATGATTTTAAAATGGGCCCAAGTTATGAAATCCTACAGAACTAAACAATGACAAAGCTTGTTGAAGATGCATACCTCTAAAACGATCTTCAGGATAAACAGGGACATCGAAGTATACCATCCCTCTCTTGTAAAGTCCCCGTACAACTTCCGGGTCAAATAGAACATATGAATTGACTTCCTCCTTACAAATTTTGTCTATTGCTGACGTCTCATCTTCTGAAAGCCTCTACAGTACAGTAGCGCATCAGTTCCCACTAGTGCAAGGTATTAATGTATTATTATCTTCTGTTGAGAACAAACAATGCATAGTTTGAGTGATAGAAATGACAGCATTGTATTTTTTTTCCCTGTCAAATTGCAATGTCCTTACTCAACAAAAATAAAAATCAACATAGATAGATCTAACCTTAAATTCTTCCAATGTGAAGTTGACAAATCGAACGCCCCACCATGGTTCTATTGCTAAATCTGCAGGTTCTGCTGGCAACAACTCTTTTGCAATTGATTTGTTCAGTTTCCACATTATCTTCTGAAATATGCAAAAATGGAAAGGTTATTTTTGTAACAGGAGAAAACATGAAAAGGGTTGTTTACATTATGGTCTTTACTTCCATTCTGGAAATAATAACCTAAGTGTGACCTTTCCCAGCAATACTACACATGCATTCCAATGGCAACAACAATGTTAATGAAAGGTCATGGTACAGTTGATAAATACCTTTGATCTGCACTTATTCATGATATCAATAAATTCGTTTCTTCCTACACCAGTAATCCTAAGAGCATCTGCAGCACTGAAGTTTGGAATACTGTCGTATGGTTGCTCTGCCAATATTGTAAACAAGTCAGAACAAAATAACTATATTGTTTGCAAATTATAGACCACTTTCATTATTCTGAGTCAAACTTATATAACTTTTGGTCAAATTTATATACACTAACATCTACAACATGAAACTAGTTTCCTTAAATTCTCCATGAATATGTCGTCATACTGTATTTATTTGAACATGTACATGTTAACATATAGTTTAAAAAAATAATCGAACTTAAGAAATTTTGCTTGCAACAAAGTTAAAGTGAGATAGAATTTGGAACCGAGTACTAATACAAAGGATCAAAGAACAGGTCCACAATAATCTCCATCATATAAATGTTTCAAAAGTGAAAAGTACATGTTATCAAGCCTAATCAGACTTTTCTTGTCTCCAGGATGAGCAGAAATCAATTACAATAGGACATATACAAGAAATAAAACTTATTAGCAGGTGCAAAGATTATGTAGGTTCTTGAAGAAACAATATTTGCGAGTTATATCATTCCTTTGTTACTTTATCAAGGGGAAACATTCAAATAACTTATTAATTAACGTTTTAAGCATGATGGTAGGTGAACTAATCAAATGGAATGCGAAATTTTTTATATAAAAATTGATTACCATTCTTCATAGCTTCGAAAAGGACATCACAGTAATATCTGAAGGGTGATATCCTCATTACTCGGCATATAAAGTCTGCAAGATGGTATGGATATAACTGCGAAAAATTGTTCCAAGGCAGTCATGATATATATGTTTTACAAAAGTATCCAATCCTAAGAATATATATATTTTTTTTTGAAGTGTCAATCCTAAGAATATTAGTAAAAGAATTGTGTTACATGAGCAACTTTCAGTCATAGTATTTAGCATTTTGAAGAAAGAAGTACAGAAACAAGTAGAATAAAATCGTTTTTTGTTTATGATCCTTTCTGAAGCCTGGCTAGGAACTCTGTTTAGAACTAGCTTCTAAACAAGATGTCAGCAAAACAGCATACAGATTTTTCTCTTCTCTGCAAGATATATCATAATATTTCTAAGTAATGAAGGAGAAAGAAAAATATGGACAACATACTGCAAGATTTTTTGCGGAGATAGCGCATCAGATCCTCATAATAGTCCCCTTCTTTGCATACTTTTCGGGCAAAACAGGAGCTCCATGGCAACCTTTTACGTATACAATAATCTACAACCCTGATGTCAAACATGTGACTAAATGAGATGCTGTGAAATCAAAAGGTTGCTCATTATACAATAGGGATGATTGCTTTGAGTTTCGTATTTGAACTATGTTCTCCAACAAATTTGGTATTCATGAGACTGTATGGTCTAGATATTAATTATGTTTATATATATTCTCATCATGTCTGTTGTCTTTTGCTCTTTTTATGTAAAACAATTACATTTAAGCACGCATATGATACTTTAAAATTTTTTATTTTCCATCGTATTTTTAACAGATATAAACGGCAACTAGCAGTAATGAAGTATTTTCTGTTGCTATTAGACAAACACAACACAACCTTCGCCACCCTCATGGCATTAACTAAAAACATAAACCTAAAATTACCAAGAAAAAATTTCCATGTAAACAAGCCTAAAATGAACACCAATTCATGGAATTAAAGCCCAAATTCGATGAATTGTTATACTGGGGTTAGTTTTTTTTCCCTAGCATTCAGGATGGATAAATGATTCTCGGGGTTTGATCTCAAGCAGGCACGTACCTGCGGTGCCATTCCTCCTTGGAGACGAGCACTGCCTGGATGCGCTTGGGGAGGGCCTCCCACGGCGACTCCTCCCTGATGGCCTTCACCATCATCTGCTCCTCCACCGTCGCCGCCATTTGCTGCTGCATTCTCCACCTCCCCTCTCGACCTACCTGATTCGTCCCTGAATTTTTTTTTTTCTCGATCGACGAGCAATGCCAACCGCGCGGCCGTCTCGGATCCCGCCCAATTCCGAGGACGAGAGAGAGAGAGAGGCGGACGCACTCCGTGGAGAGCTGCTGCGAGACCCGCGAGGCCGCGAGTTCCTCCACGACGGAAGGTTTCTATTTGGGACATCAGGACATGCACACGCGTGCTATTAGATTTTGGCATGCATTGTTATCTTCATGGAAGGAGTGCACCTTAATACTCCATCTGTCCTAATAAAATGCAAAATATTCAAACAATTTTAGGATTAAGGTCTAGTTACTAGTTAGTTGAAAATTTGGATGAAAATTTTTGAGTTCCTCCACGACGGAAGGTTTCTATTTGGGACATCAGGACATGCAGCTAAGGTTTTGCTGCATTATTTCATGGAGGAGTGCACCTTAATACTCCATCTGTCTAACAAAATGCTATTTTTTAGATTAAGGTCTAGTTTAGCTAAAAAGCTAAGGTAGGACATCTATTCTATTAGCTCTCCTATTTGAATATATACTAAGGCTAATTTTTAGCTATCTCGCAATTAACTCGTATCAGACAAACTCTAAATAACCTGTGCCATGCTGAGCGGGCAACGGACCAAGTGGGCTGTTGGCCCAAGTGTAGACGAGGGAAGAGAAAGTAGCCCAAAATAGATTTGTATTTTTGTGACAACTTTTGTAATTCCTAGAAAATTAAGGAGGGGAATTTGAAGTGATTTGATTTGAATTCTAGTAAGGGGTTTGGGTTGAATATTCAAGGTAATATTTTTGGTGGTACAAAAATTCAAGAAAGCACATCAACACCCAAAAATGCATATGGAAAATTTTAATAAAAATAAATTTTGTATTTGACCGGTTTTGAAAAGTTTAGGGGCAGGATATCCGGTTTTATAGTTTTTTTTTTTGGGGGCTGGGGGAGTGTAGTCTACACTAGATAGGTGGGGTCATGTAGACTTTTTCCAAAACTAAATACATGTATCGCATTTTGATGACTCAACTAATCCTAAATTTAATTAGATTTTTTTTAAAAAAAAATAGTATCAGCACTTGTACATCCAAATAGTTTCACTATTAAAAAAGGTGGCATGTTTATTGTCTTAAATATAAGTACTTTTTATATACATTTGATTTAAATTCGAGATTGTTTGATTCCTCAAACTCAAATTGCAAAATGGCTACTTTATTATTTTAGGATGGTGAAAGTACAGAACAGGATGAGAGACAGGCATCGCTATCGCTGTTCCGGGGAGCGACGTCACCTGGTCCGATTTGGTTCTCGGCAAAAGCCTAGTACCGTGTGTTTGGATGAGGGTTGGGTGAGATGGGTTGGGTCCAACCCAACCCACCTGGTTGGATTGAACCCATCTCATGTTTTGCTTAACGTTAGTTTGGGTTGAACCTATCTCTTGTTTGGTTGTAGGGTTGGAGAGGGATGAAATGGATGGCAGTTTCACACCGTCAACCCAAGCATTTTTCATTAGGAACCCTGAACTCTAACGAAATTTAACAAGCCCAGCTTTGAAATTCCTTCTCTCTAGCATTATTGCATCGGGAACCCGGAAGATAAATAAAATTATGCAAATGCCCTTCTTCTTCTTCTTCACGGACACATCCGCTCGAGGTGCGCTCGCCGCGGAGCCGCCGGTTCACGCCCGCCGCCCGGCCCGCCCTGTACGCCCGCCGCCGGCCCGCCCTGTCTTTCACCGCCCGGCGCGCCACGCCGGCCAGCCCGGCCACGCCAAAACCGATCCGCGATCCGCGCGAGCCCGGCTCCACCGCGCCAGATCCGCGCGCAAAGATGGCTACCGCCTCGGTGCATCGCGCGGCTTCTGCCGCCGCCGCCCCGCGCCGCGCGCCGCCCAACTCCGCGGCGCCGCGCTGCGCCTCCCATGAGCTCGAGTTGTGGACGCGAGGTTGAGGCAGCCCCGCGCGCGGCCGACGGACGGAGAGACGGAGGAGGCGCGACGGCGCGGCGACCCCCGGCTGGGTTAAAATCCGTCCCGCCACTTTTCGGGGGATGGAGCGAACCGCATCTGGCGGAATATTCGCCTCGGAGCCGACCCAACCCTCCGCTCTTCCATCCAAACAACCGCGAGGGCGGGTCCGCTCCAACCCGGCTCAACCCGCTCTCCAACCAAACACACGGGTAGTGGATTAAAAATTGGCCAGTCGTAGTAGCCTCTTCTTCTTCGGTCCAAGCCGAACTCGTGGACATATCCTGACCGAAATTCTGCCGAATCCTACAGCTGGAGCACGCGGTCACATTCTCCGATAGCTAGTAGCACTGAACAATCCTGTGCCTATCAGCTGTGTCATGACATGAATAATCATGCCCTAATTTTCTTTATCAGGTCAGGTGAGGGTCGTTGCAACCCGCCCCAGGGCGGACTGAACTGGAACCGAGAAAGTGACACGGCAACGTCGCACGGGAGCAGGACAGGACTACTCCACAGGTTAGGCTGGCCCGACCACCACTTGCATTGCATGTTAGCTCTCGGCTACCCGACGTCCACGGCAGGCCGGTTACCCGAGAAAAGTCGCCGGAAAAGAGAAAAAAAGACCGAGGTCTTTTGCCCTGGACCCCGGCCCGCGCGCACGTTACCGAGTGGTTGGTTGACACCCCAACGTAAACGCCTGCCGGACGCTGACGCTGCTCCCATCGGGAAACAGCGCCAGCCAGCCGTATGACGCCGACCCGCACCCGTTCAGGATCAGCTCTGCCGTGCGCCGTGGTGCTGGTGCGGGGCTGCCGACCAACCAGATGCGTCGGGAACCCCGGGGCGCGCGGCCAGCGGCGGCTCTGCCGATCTGGCCGAGGAATCTCATCTGGCCGTTCCATCCGCCCGGGCTCGCGCCGGGACTTCCGTCCCGTTGACGCGTAGTCGCGCGCACTAGGGGCCGGCCTCGCTGCCGCTGGGGTTCTCTCGCGCGTGACGTGGGCTGTGGCGGCGTCCGGGCAGTCAGCAGTGTTGGTGGGTTCTTGGGCTTCTTTGGCGCGACGTGCTCCATGACTGACGTGAACGGATGCGAGATGAGTGGAGGGATCTGGATTCAGCTATCAATGCAACTCTAGGGTCCTATTGGGTAAAATTCACCAGTGCAAAAAGAAAAAAAAAATAAGAATCTAAATCTAAAATTCACCGAGGATTTGAGATCCAATGTGGATCTATTAGAAAACTGTTTAGCTAATGCAGCAGCTCTAGATCCATGCAAGGGCATTTTCGGTGAAGACACAGTTGCCTTTGGGCTTTAATGTCTCCATGTCTCAATGGCAACCTGATCCCGTGGGTTAGCTCATGTTTCCTACTCTTCCTATCGAGCATAGCCCCCATACACACGCCGCGGATCGGCCATGGCTGGCTCTACGGTTCGGGTTAGCCCCGGAGTTTGCATAGTTGGCCTCGCGAGGGGCGCACATAGACATCAAGATCGAGGGCGCGGCGCAACTGGCCGAGGGAGGCGCTTGGCTAGCCAGGGCGGCGCCACACGTCGTGCCCACAAGGAGGCGTGTAGGGGCGGTGCTACTCACCCATAGGTGACCAGCGGGGAGAGAGTAGAGAAGGGGAGGGAGAGAAAGAAGGACCCAAAAAATCAGATTCAATGGGGTTCAAGGCTGTCGTTGAATACAATGCATGATTAAACCAGGGTTCGACTTGATGTTAATGTTTTTTGCCGGTGGAGGGAGATTGAACGGTTTTAATTTAAAATTTTGTATAAGTAGGAGGTCATTACATCACAAACAGATGGGCCGCCAAAATTCATACTAGATCCACATCAAAACTTCTTTAGAGTCGGTTAAAATAGATTTTTAGAGGCGGTTTGCTCAACCGCTATAATGCCACAGATTGTTAAAATGAGCGATTTTCAGATTTTGAGGGACGGTCCTCTTAAGATAACTGTCTTTAAAAATATATTTCAGATTTTTTACAATATTATTTGGAGTCTAATAAAAGTAAGATAATTTTAAGAGACCGTTTTAAAACCCCCTCTAAAAGTCAATTTTCATAGTGACTTAAGTCAACCGTCCTTAAAAATAAATTTTAGAATGTTTTAAAAAATATTTCGAGTATAATAAAAATAAGAAAAAAATCAATCAAGCCTAAAGGGGCTGAGAACACAGGCCACAACTCTCCCACAAAACCTACAACCTCTTCCTCACGTTATGTCCTCCGCTACCGCAGAACCAAACAATCACATGTTATGTCCTCCACTACCGAACCTAATATGTATGAATCTTGTAATTAATATCTTAACTCATAAACAATTTTAAATGAAAAAATTTTCAACTATAAAATTTTAGATCTAGTTGTGCACTACAACTTTCATATGGGACATTTTTCTATACAAGGTCATTTTAAAAATTCAAAAAATGAAATTCAAAATCTGAGACCTAATTTTATATTTGGAACCTTAAGTTATCTTAAAAAAATGGATACATTTTTATAGGCAGATTTCTTAATGGAACCGCACCTGAAAATAGAGCTTTATTATAGTAACGGTCATGGAGCTACAATGCTCCCCAATGACGATAGAGGTGGCGTGTTAGTTTAACCGCCTCTAATAAAAAGGGAGGCGTCCCAACAAAAACTTTTTACTAGTGTTAGTAGCCAAATTAGAGGAGTGGCTTTGTAAATTTTTTGGGGAGTTGAACGACTATGTTTGCTGGCAGATTGGGTCATGGCCTATTTGGTCTCGTGGTTGCACCATATGGATGACTTCCTATACAATAAGAATGATATTTTGGAAGTAAGGAGACCTAAATGACATCAGTAGCCAAGTATGAGAGGACTAGCTATAATTTTTTTAGCAGTGATATCTTAGCAATTTTTCATTAAGATGAGGATGGAAGGTACAAATTACATTGTTAAACTAAGTCAGACTTACAATAATGTTTTATTAATTACATGCACACAACAAACTCAAGAACCTGTAGAGAACAATGCATATCATTGAGGGAACGGAACATAATTTAAGTTAACAAAGGAAACTTAACGTTCCTGTTTTAAGCTTTAACAATGTCATATTTTTAGATCAAAGGCCGAAGCCCAGCTTATATTGAAAGCTGTAAAAGAGTTTTTTGCTGGGGATACCAGCTTACAAATGTCATGCTCAAAACAAGTTCAAACTCCCTACTACCAGAAAATGATAGAAACTCCCAACAAAAGATCTCCCTCCCTCTTAGACCTGAAATCCCTCTTTATTACAGAGCTAAACAATTATCACAAAAGAGACATTAGGCTTTCTAGTTTCTTGGAACTAGATGCAGATCACCATCTTGTCAGGCCCTTCTTGAGCAGCTCCAGCCATTCTCCCTTCCTGATGTTCTCCTTCTTGTCCAACACCAGCCATTGACTCATTAGGCTTAGGCATTTGTAGGCCACTTGTTTAGAATTTTTTAAAACAATATTAGAGAACACCAAATCATTCCTGCATTTCCACAAAGTCCATCCAATAGACCCCATAAGCCACCAAAAAACCCCCCCAACATGTTATTGTTGTTAGTTAGTGCAAGTTTATCATTAAAGGCTTTAACAATGTTCATATAAAGTTCACGCGCTTCAGTTTCAATTTTTGCTATCCTTATTCATGGTCAAGTACGGTCTTAAACTCTGAATACATAGTTATTGGAGCCATGACACAACTAACCCATGACTAATAATAAATATGTAAAATTGTACTATGCTACAACAAGTCCAGGGACAACTAACTACTAGTAATGAGAGACATAAATCAAGCCTAGAGTTCCACCAAAATGTGAATGATCAGGCATACCTAATTCTCCAACACGGGAAAAAGGTGCCCGCGCTAATAAGCTATCCATGTCAAACAAGAGCAAGCAGCATGATGGGATGATTAGTTGCTCCTTGAGCACGTGGGCTTTTTCGTCATTATTCAACTGAAATCGAATGCTTTACAGCAAAATAGTGCCTCGCATACTCCTATGTCGGTTCATGCAAAGCAAATGCAAATTGCCTGAAATCCCTGAATTGTTTTCCCAGAACGAAAACACACCGTGGTGGTGTGTTCCAACGTCCTGACAAAGCAGCATATCTGTACTTTATACGCACGTCCAGACTAGCGTCAAAAGGCAAGATCAACCTGCAGCTAGCCTGCAGGCTTGACAACCAGTGTGTTCGGTGTTCCTGTCCTAAAGGCATCATCATGGTATACAACTCTCGCTCAGCAAGTCAAACGGAAAATATGGCCACAACTCTCAGCATCAAGTTTGTTAGATTTGAGAAGGGAAAATAAATTCAACAAACTAGTACTGGTAGGTGTTGAGTCAGTCGAAATGCATAACCGAAGGATTGTCTGGACGGACGATATAGAAAAAGGAGATCGGCAACTGACAGTGTCTAGCTGCTAACACATTTGCGCTGGGATGATAATATGAGACTAAGCTGAGCTAATTAATGATTACCGAGCTAACTTCTCATTAATCAATATGTTTGTTGTTTTCTCCGGAAAGGATCGAGTATCTTTGAAGAAAGATCGGCGAGCTTGTTTATTCTAGAGCAATATTTATTCTATCAATACATGCAATGCAAGAAGTTGATGATCCTACTCCACTAGCCAGCTAGTACTCTTATAAAGATTACGTCCTTTATATTTTTAAAGAAATGATGATGATGATATATAAGAACAATTTGGCAGTTCCGCTTTATTTAATTTATGAATTATCTAAAATATAAACCTTTCTTCCCCTTTGGAGTCTTTTTAGTTGTTAGTACTTTGTTCTATTTGCCCGGTCTAGTTTTTTTTCCCCTTTTTTCAATATAATGGGCAGCTTTAACAACCTAATTCGTTTCAAAATATATATTACATAACGCTGCCGCTTGGTTGGTTAAATAGCTGTTGAGCAGATGAATTATGCATGAATGATGCTACTTTGAACTGCTATCTAATATAATCAAATTGGAGAGTCAGTAGACCTTGCGAATCTCCATTTTTCTCCAATATAATTATTTACAACGTACCACGACAGGAATGCACACGTCTAAGCTGCCTTTTTTTTAATTCATATATATGGGCCAGCTCAAGCGCAAATTTTAAAATGTTATGAAAATTTGAGCATTTTACATTTTAGAAATAAGAAGGAGCCTGGTCAGTAGTCTCTGAAACAAAATGACGAATTAATGGGTCCTTGAAAATTGAAGAGTTTTGCTCTTAATATCAAAAAGAAGAGTATATCTCCATTTCTAAAAAAAAAAAATGAGTGTTTCTTAATACTCCTCCTTCTACAGAAAAATATAATTTTACCACAGTACAAATTAAAATGATATAAGTAGATTAGTCATTAGATATATTTTCATATTGTACTTGTTTGATCCCATAAATATTGATATTTTTGCCTATTGTATTTGGTCAAACTTCAGGAACATTAACTACAAATGCATCCGAATTGCATTCATCTGTGGACACAGAGTGTGGCAGGATATAACAAAGGAAGAAGAGAATAATTAAGGCCTTGTTTGATTGGACCTGGTTTTATTCCAGGTTAGAAATAATAAATATAACAAGAGACTCAACAAGAGACTGAGATTCATTTCGGGCCGAAAACTAATTGCAACAAAATAAATTCATAATATAGAAAACAAGAGACCGGGATTAATTCCACACCTCTCGACTCATTGATCGAATCCAGGTCTCTTGTTGTATCTATCATGAGTCTATTTTGTTGCAATTAGGTTCATGTCCGAAATGAACCTGGTTTATTGTTGAATCTCTTGTTATATTTGTTATTCATGACCTGGAATGAAACCAACAAGGCCTAAGCTAGTGGTCTGGTACACGTGAAGGTGAATAATCTCTGGTTGTACACAGTACTGTACAGATGAACACTGAGCGAAACTCAAATAAAATATGGTTGGGCATGTGTCCCGGCGCAAACGGAACGTTCGGTCGCTCATCCATGCATTTCCTTCCGCGCTTCAGTTCTGCTAACTACTATGTAATCATGGAGGGGAGAGATTCGTCAAACCGGCACCTACTTGACCTAATAAGCCGATGCAATTTGGTCATGTGCCAAGTACGTACTGTAGTATAGTAGAGTATGTTTATATGCGCGCGGTTGGTAGCAACCAAGCAGGCTACTGCTAGCTGCTACTGCTCTCCTAGTCTCCTGTGTTCCCATGCCTCCGCCCTTCACGTCGGCTACGTCGACGACACATCCTGCACACGCCGCGACACGGCACGTTGGCGAGCACGCATGTGCCGGCGTACGTGCCTGCGTGTGTGAGGCAGTCCTAGATATCACGCAGAGAGCAGTGAAGGAATTGAATGGAGTGGAGATCGATTGGGGAGCAGTCTGCCATAGATCAGCAGACCACCACGGCCCCTACCACGCGACCGACAAGCGCTGCACTGTGCAGCTAGCGCCAAAGCAGCGGGACCCCGTTCGTACGTGTACTGCGTTCGATGATTATTGGAGTGCGTGGTTTCTCTTTCTCGATCATGCGACATCATCCGCAAATGTAGTAACGGGCATTACGGTGGCTTCCATTCGTTTTTCGCTGCGATTGCTGCCGAGGAACTGCCGTTTATGCATGTGTGCGTAATAGCAAGACATGGTGCTCTCCATTTTTGCTCGGGCCTAATAAAATATTTAGGCGACTATTTGGTGGTCGATCCAAATGAAACTCCATATATACTCCGTCGTGTATGAATTCTGATGAAATAATTTCACAAATGAGCAACTTCAAGAGTTTTGCATTTCCCTTTCTCATCCTTATTTTTCTTGAAAAAAATAACAAAAACTCATCTCAAACAGTTTGTCATATCGTTTTCCCCATCCTTTTCCAATTCCCCAATCACAGTCATCTGTACGCGGCCTACGAGCGTGCATCCGGAGGTGGAAGGACTTAAACGTGTATAGAAACAAAATCAAGGTTCTAGATGAGAAAAGCGCAAGAGAGAAGAATTAGGTTGGAATAGTCATGAGACCGAATCATAGAAAAAAAAGTGCTGAGAAAAACCTTTTGGGATAAAAATGTAGAAAAATCTTGGAAATGATCTCTCTTTTTTTTTTTTTGGCTTCCCCATACTTTTGGGAGTTGTCAGACACCATATTTTCAAGAACAAAATATGAGAAACTCATGGAGATGCTCTTGGTTTATCATAGATAAAACTTTGTCTTGGTTCAAAATTACTTACTCTGCACCCCCAAAAGTGCACTTCTAAGTATATATGGTTCAAGTTGCATTATTTTGGATTTGACTAAGTTCATAAAAATAGTGGCATGAACATTCATGATTTCAGCAAATGTATACTATAAAAAAAAAAGAATCCATGATGAATTTGATTTGATATCGTAAATGTTAGTGCATTTATCAAAAAATTGAAAAAAATAAAATTGTCAAATTAGTCAAATCATAAATGTTAGTGTGTTTATCTATGTTGAATCCAAGATTAATTCCCATAGTCAGATTCTAGATTCTCTTAGTGAAGGTTGAATTTGAATTTTAGATTCTCATAGATTCTAGTGAAGGTTGAATCTGAATTCTGAAAAAAAAAAAGAGTTTTAGATCTTATTCTCATGGGGATTATTACCTTTACCGTGAAAAACACCAAATCGTTTGGGTAGATAGTTGGATTTTGGAATCCAAGTGTTGATCTCATTCTCAGTTTTCTACCTTATTATCATTCTCTTAGGAAATCCAAATATCATCTTAATCCATCCATATTGAAATCCAAGTGTTGATAATTTTAGGACTTCTGCAAGGTAAGATAAATGATGCACATAGACCATACAAGCTTGACGGAATGTTTAGAACAAGGTAAACTCACCAATCAACTGTTTGGTGATTCTATACAACTCAAAACAGGCGATCAAACACACCATTTCTTATACAGGCTAAACTAGTCCACGCAACCAAACAAGCACATCCTTGTATTGTTGGAGCCAAACTCTAGCTATTATGCCCTATTTGTGTCAACTTGTCAGCCCCGTTTATCATATGTAATATATTGTTTTCTCTCAAAACAAATCAGCACCAACCCGCTTAAGCAGTACCATTGTAGCCAGAAAGCACAATCTTTTTTCAACTGAAGAGTTAAAATCCTTGAGCCTTAAAAAAAAAAATGGAACCAACTGTATTATTTATATCTGCCTATATTCAACTGAAAGTGACGGAGCTCGACTGAGGAGCTGAGTCTGCCCATAAATCAGCAGCATCCGGCCCTACCATTTTAGGCCACAACTATTGCCTGATACTGTCCTAATAGTAAAGTCGTTGGACACTTGGACCCCTTCGCCTACAGCACGAGGACTTGACAACAGAGAAGAGAAAAAAAAAAAAAACGTCCGGTATGATTTTGCCCAGTTAACCCACCATTCTATCGGCTCCACTGCCCTTTGCTTTCTCATGCAACCGTCCACACTTTATACACACACTTTTACAAAGAGAGGAGAGGACCCCCTGTGCCTGTCCACCACCGGTAAAATGTTACGGTGGATTGGATATAACGGCGTGACTACCGGCTAACAGAGCAGGCAGGCAGGCAGGCTTCAGGAACCGTCCAGGCCAGGTCACCCAGCGAGCGAGCAGCGAGAGCCGAGCGAGAGAGGCGATCAGAAGGCGACTCTCCGCCCGATTTTTCTGTCGGCGAGGCCAACTCCAAAACAAAAATTCATTGGCCCTGTTTAGAGCCCCCAAATTCCTCCCAAATTTCACTATGTAAAAAGATTAAGATTCCCCATCACATCCGTCTACGCAAGCGTACGTATAGAGTCTGAAATATAGGTAAAAAAAATTAAAATAATTACACAGTTTAGATGTACATTCATGGGCGATTCTTTTGAGCTGGATTTCTGCCAGGTAGGATAATATTTACCACTAACAAACGAAACGTCTTCTAAAGATACGACGTGACATACATGTCACATCCCACCAAAATTCGTCCCCGAATTCGGGGCTCTAAACGGGGCCATTGTGTGGTCTTGCACCAGAGTAGTAGCATGCGTTGCCCACGTGTGCGCGTGCGAGAATACGCCTTGTTTCGTCGATCTGGTGTTGTGCTAGTGAAATGCCCCCCCAACCACCACCACTACAAGGTTACAAACAGCGTGTTTATGGCCATTGAATATGGTTGATGTCGAGCTTTTTCACGGTTAGCAGGTGTATGTGGCGTGTGATGCACACATTAGAGATCAGAAATACTTGACTAATGTTTCAAACCTTAGTTATAAGCGTAGTACTTGACTAAAAAAGCCATATAAAATATATTTCAATCATTAATTCTGATTGTACATGATATATGTACTCATTTGATACGAAATTAATATCATCTCAAACCAGGTTCGGAAAAAAATACCTGATTGTATGTGTATATGCACTAATACAAGAGGCAGTATCCTAATTATTCTCTTTAATATTGCACGCGAAAAACATGATACATTTGCACATACTCTTAGAATATCTCGTATTAATGTTTTGTTTATAATGGTATCCTCACTAGCAATTCTGTTGATATGGATGCAATTAAAGTTTACTAGCAGCAATTTTCTTAACATGCATGTACACCTCAGCAGTGTACTGTCACTTGTAATTAGAATTCACTGGCACAAAATAAAGGAGGGGTCACTATAATCCTATAACAACAAAATAAAGAATGCCACGGATGAAGCAATGAAGCATGCATTCTTAAATCAATTTCTTTCTAGACGCACAAGCACCTGCCTGCCCTGCTCCAAGCCTCCAAACACTCTCAAAAACAAAGGCAGCAGCACCAGCCGTCTCCGTCACATGGAGCAGTGCGCCACTTTTGACCGTTACCACTTATCCTCCTGCGATTATGCATGGCGGCAAGCCAAGAATCGCGTAATTACCGTGTGCTTTGGCCCATAATAATGATCCTACTAGTACACTCCTACAGTATACTTTATTTACCCGGACCCCACTTTGGGCCATAAAGTAAACCCTTCATGGAGGCCCGCCAATCACCCAGGCTGCCAAAAGCGCCGAACCCTCCGCATTCCGCTACCCGTGGGCCCACACCACATCCTGCCCTACCCCACCCACCCCTCTTGTCCTCCGCTCCTCTCTTGAATTGAAGAGCGTGCCCCGCCTCATAAATAAACATCGGGGAACCCGAGCAAAGCGGAGAAAGCCGCCGGCCTGCCTTCCTCTCTGCTTGCAGTTGCCGTTGCAGCCCCCGCCGCCGCGGCCCGCCCGCGGAGGAGGCTTCCGAATCAGCAGCGGCTGTTCTGTTCCCGGCGCCGGCGGGGAAGAATAAAGCATCTGGCGAGGCCAGCCGGTCGCGCGCGGAACCCCCAATTCTTCCCAGCTGCGGCCGGCCGGTGATCGAGTAGTCGTCGCTTCCGTCCCGCGCCGATGCGGATCCCGCGGCGGAAGGGCGGGCTCGCCGTCGGGGTGCCCAGCAGGCGGGTGCAGGTGGCCGCGGTCTTCGCGCTCGCCACGCTGCTGGGGGTCTCCGTGCTCTACGACAGCGCCCACATCGCCGCCTCGCTAAGGAGGCACGGCGGCGGCCCCACGAACTACGCCAAGCTCTCCTCCTCCGACGACGCCACCGCCGTCTCCAGCGTCGCCAGGGTCGGCACCTACCTACCGCTCCTGCTTCTGCTAACTCTCGGTTGGTTGCCTGCTGTCCGTAAGCTAAACCTACGGTGGTTTCCCCGTTTCTTCGTGCAGGACGAGGCGGCGGCGGCCGTAGAGGCGCTCGCGCCGCCTGCGGGGGCAGCGGAGTCGGCGCCGGTGGACGGAGCGGATCGGGCAGACCCGCCCCGCGGGAGCTGCAGCAGGAGGAGAGCGCGGCGAAGCCTGGACCTGGAGCGACGGCCGGGAGCTCCGTGCAGGACGCGCCGCTGATCGAGGAGGCCGTGCAGCAGGGGAGGAAACGGAGGCCACGGCGACGGTGTCGCGCAGGAGCAGGAGCAGCCCGCGGAGACAACCTGCGACCTGTACAAGGGCCGCTGGGTGTACGACGAGTCCCGCGCGCCGGTGTACAAGGAATCCGACTGCAGCTTCCTCACGGAGCAGGTCACCTGCATGCGCAACGGCCGCCGCGACGACGACTACCAGAAGTGGCGCTGGCAACCTGACGGCTGCGACCTCCCCAGGTACCACCATCACGGCCTTTGCTTCCTTGCTTGCCTGCCACTGTTCCGTTTATCCTTTTCCCCTCTCTACACATACGGTGCGTATACGTGCACGTCCATACGCGGCCCGGTGCGCGTCGTAGGGTAGGTGCGTGCGCGCTTTCGCTTCGCTTGCGGAGGATTACTGGGAAGCGGCTGGTGGACGCGTGCTCCGCATGGGCGGCCAGATCACTTCGCGCATTCTTTTTCTGTTTAGGACCTGCGTCAGTTGAGCGGATGATCCGTGTCTGCATCTGGGGGGTGGTACATCAGTCTTTTCGTTTTTTTCTTTTGCGCTCTGTGATGACGCGGCGATACGCCCAACTTGTGGGCGGATGCGCATTTGCGCCAGGAGTACAGGTGTATTGTAGCTATCTCATCTTGTTCCATTCCATGTCTCAACACCATTGCTCACTATAAAACACTACCAGTTGCCCCAATTTGTCATGATTGTAGTAACAACTACTAATTATGGATGGAGAATAATATCGGCTTCCAGTATTACCAACATCTTAGTGTAGCCTTGCTGCAACTTATAACCCTTTCTGTTGCAATGGTTATCAGTAGCCTAAAATTTTCATCAACCTAGTGTAGCCTTGCTGTACAATGTTGTTTGTAGCCTAAAATTTTCATCAACACAAGTGGCTATGCAGGTTTGCTCTGCATCTACACTGCAGAGTATGGTAGGTGAAGTTGATCTGTTAAAGTTTGTACTCATTAGCTGTGTTTCTTGGCAACTAAGATTTGTATATGGGGTACTTAATTTGTTAGGTGTTATAATTGAGGAGAAAAAGAGACCACACTCACATCAAGCTATGGTCTTTCTTTGAATATATTAAGCAATTTATTGTTTGATAGAGAAGTTCTGTTTGTTAGAGAAAGTTGTTGAATGGGGAGGTAACGGATTTGGAATCTAAAAAGGAAACATAAAAAACAAGTGGGAGTTGTTGCTTGACATGGCATCAACTTCTAGTTCTAACTAACTGCTAACCACTATCTGCACCTTTGAGTATTTGTGGGTAAGAGTCTTTCTAATATGTACTCTCTGAATCATCATTTGGATAGTCATTTGAATAAAAAATCGTTTTCTATGTCTTACCCTCCAACAATTTTTCGATATCTTGTGTGCACACTAGGCTCCCCCGCTCTCCATCTTTGGCTAGCAAGAAATTTGGAATAGATGATGTCTATATTTGAAGATCCAATTAAAGAAACTGTTGGAGGGTATTTTTCCCACCAAAATCTGTTACTATAAACTAGGAAGTATATAAAGAGTCTATTTTAGTTGCTCTAAATTGGTGAATACCCTTACTTCATACTAAAAAAATCAACCAAAACATGAACTAATAATTGAGCAACATTTGTTTATATACCCTAGAACCTTTCAAACTGGGTAGGGCTGGGTTCACATTTATCAGTGTTGAGCACAATTAGTCACACTCACATCACAGTTTACTAATTGTTAGTTTATTTATTTTCAAATGCATGGAGCTATAAGCTCTGGATCTTACTTACAGTATTATTCACTCCATATAATTTAGGTAATGCATTTGGTAAATATGTAGCACAAAAGCAAGCATCGTTACTTGCATGCTCTTTTGGTCTGATCTTTTCCCCTGCTACATATTACATGGCTTAAACCTTCAAAACATAGGAAATTTATCAGAAATTTGTACATCACATTTAGTCACATCGATTAGTAGCCACCGTGAATCTGGAGACAACTCGTCCGATAACTACTTTCCAAAATTCTATGACAAGTTCTGTTGCATGTTAATGTTGTCTATTCTATGACAAACGAGTTTTTGTTGGATGCTTAGTGTCCCACCATGGGCCATGGTTGTATATTTCAAGTTGGAGAGAAGTTATGTTATACATCACTTCCATGCAAAACGAATCAGGACATTTGATTGAGGGCCTCTGGTTTGAAAATGCATATAATTATCATTTATGGATTGTATAGATGTTAAATTGTAGAAAAGATACTGGTGAAAAAAATATAGAGTTGTGATGCTCAAAAAAAAAAAAAAAAAAAAGAGTTGTGGCTCAGCCAGACTGTTGCAGAACTCACATGAAAAGTCTTTTTAAATCCATGGTGGCCTAAGCTTAATCTTGAAACATATTCACATGAATCTTGCGCAGATTTTGTTATGAAATTGATGTGTGTTTTGATAATTCTGTTACAGATTTGATGCTAAGTTGCTTCTGGAGAAGCTGAGGAACAAAAGACTGATGTTTGTGGGGGATTCTTTGAATCGAAACCAGTGGGAGTCCATGGGTGTGCCTGGTACAGTCAGAGGCTCCATGGGAGAAGAAGTCTCTTGTCAAAAATGGTTCTCTTAATGTGTTCCATCTTCAGGTACTTAGATACTTACTCATCAAGTAGTGGTTACTGACCACTACAAAATCCATTAGAGAGATCATAGAGTAAATCAGCATTGAAGATTCGGCTGGGATCAGCCTCATCAAATGGTGTTTGTAGTATAAATCACATTGCCAGGCTCAATAATTAAAAAAAAGGATAAGAATGCTCAAATTCTGTTTATTCTGAAATTTTATTCTCTATCTTCACTGATGCATCTTATGGTTAACCCTGATGCGAATTATTATTTACATGCAATGCAATGTTTCAGGAGTACAATGCAACAGTTGAGTTCTATTGGGCTCCTTTCCTTGTGGAGTCCAACTCCGATGACCCAGACATTCATAGCATCAGTGACCGCATGATCAAGCCAACATCGATTCATGAAGCATGCAGTGAACTGGGAAGGGGTGGACTACCTGATCTTCAATACTTACATTTGGTGGATGAACACACCACAGATGAAAACTTTGTGAGTAATTGTAGACATTAATCCTTGAATCCTCGCAAACATTGAAAACAGTTTGTCTGACCAGCGGACCAACCTTAGGAGTTTTTTTATCTTGTGGACATGATAAGAAGATCTTTACATTCTGGATATGTTTGCTTATGCTTACACATGCTACCTTGGCTACAGGCATGGTGGATCCTTTTCAAGGAAACATGTTAAGTATGATGAAATAGAACGTGTCGAGGCATACCGAAGGTCCTCAAGACATGGTCTAGATGGGTAGAGGCGCACATAGATCCCAAGAGAACAACGGTCTTATTCATGAGTGTGTCACCTGTACACATGCAGTAAGTATCCATACCTTGATGCAAAATTTCCCCCAACATTGCTGTTGGTTTCAAAATACACGTTGCCGTGGTGCTATTTTCAGTGTTAATGCCTTCTGCCATTTGTTGTTATACAAATGTAATACTCTGGTGATGCTGGGTCTGACCATCGGTGGCACATTCATTGTCTTGATCTAGGAGCGAAGGTTGGGGCAGCCCCAATGCCATAAAATGCTTCTCCGAGACACAGCCTGCAATCAACTACACAAAAAAATTGGAGTTGGGCACAGATTGGGATCTCTTCGCGACTGCTCAGCGCGTGACGAGGTCGATGAAGAAGGTACCGGTGCACTTCATCAACATAACTGCGCTGTCGGAGATTCGCAAGGACGCGCACACCTCTGTGCACACGTTGCGGCAGGGGAAGCTGCTAACGGCGGAGCAGAAGGCAAACCCGAGGAAGTTTGCAGATTGCATCCACTGGTGCCTCCCTGGTGTGCCGGACACATGGAATGAGTTTGTTTATGGTCATATCATGTCGAGCCCACCGCCACCGCAGCAGATAACCGAGGATCAACCTCACAGATGACAGCTAGAAATACTTCGCCTGGTAGTGCAATTTAGTGAGAAGATTTGTGATCGAGGCCATAAGTTATTCTTTTTCTAGGTTTAGAATCCTATGCTGCTGGTTCACCTAAGCATTTGTTGGAAGGTAAGATCGCAGTATAGCCAGGAAGCAGCTGTGAGCAGCCACGATCACCTGAGGAGCCTTCTCGCAGTATCTGAATGTGGTGGTTGTTTGAACCTCTGTGAGGGGAATGCGCACTTCTGTGCAGCGCTTCTCGTGTTTCTACCTGGTACCGTGGCATGTGTACATAATTTTACCAGGATCCTTCGTGAAATTGTTTCTATTCTTGTAGCAATATTTCTCTAAAATGTGCCCAAAATTTCCTGTTGAGATTTTCATCATTTTGTGTGATAGCTAGCAGCCTAGCACCGACAAACATTACTAGCGCATCACATAAAGCCACGTGCGTTGTAGAGAATTTTAGCAAACGCATTCGTATTGTGAACCCATATATATGACTACGAGTTAAGAAACTTGGAACAAATTCATTCTTAGAACTAAACTTCAGAGCACAACACACACCAAAAAAAAAAAAAAAAACGGAGTTGGAGATTGCGAATTGAGTATAGTGGCGCCGTGGCGGCGGTGGTGGTTCAGGATCCAGATTGGGAAAGTGTTCCAATCGGTCACAAGATTAATGAGTTACAGGATCTCAAGTTCGATGTAGAAGGTCACTGAACCAAACCAAAATTGGGAGCGACCAATCGGACGAAAGGCAAGCGAAGGAGATGATCGAAGTTTCTATCATGTGTTAGCATTGAGTAGAGAATTGGGAGAAAATGTTGGGATAAACGTGGAAGGTTAAAACACAATTAATCCCTCAACTTATCATGAATTATGAGTGTAACTTTAGATCTGCAGTAGAAATTAGGGATTTGCTATCCAAGTATCCAACAGGCGCCTGAAATTATCATTTGTTTCAGGTGATGGATCTGAGCTGTTGGATTTTCATTCAACGGTCACTTGTCTTCTATTCATCAGACTGAAATCGCATGACCTGAAACTCTTGGATGCTTTAGTTGTCTAGAGAATAGGAAATGTGTAGAAATTAACAATCACAATGCACAATAGACAATGATTCATGTAGAAAACCTCCTCAAGGTGAGGAGTAAAAACCACGGGACCAGCCGGTCCACTCCAATCCAAACTTTCACTATAATCAACAATGGGTATAAGGAGTATTCTCTAAACATCTAGAGGATTACACCAGCATCAACATATTCATCAAGTTACAACTTTGCAACAATCACAACCTACTAACAAGAGGAATAACAACAACCAGATAGAAAAGTCTCAGATTCTATTCACCTTGGTAAACAGTTCATATCTCACAAACTACAACTCAGCTGTGTCAATTGGGTACCATTTGACCACCCAAACAAATAATCTACCAAAACTGCTCTATCCTAAAACTGCAGTGACCCAAACTGACAAAACCCCTCTTAGATCTGATTCTCTACTTAACCAATCCTAAAACCAACTGAACAGATCGAAGTACTCTAACCGAGGAACGACCTCACCAAGTTTGGTGCCAATCCAACCACATTTGAGCCTCCAATCATTGGCTTAAAGATGACCGGTTCACAGCAACAAAATTTGGACAAATTTCTCTTCTACTTCTTCCTCTCTCATAAGATTGATGATGTTGTTGTGTTGTGCTATCTCTCTCATAACAGCTCACTCTATTGTGCTTCAGCTAATGTTGGCGGCTTTTTTTATCCTTGCTAGGATCAATCTTAACCGCTAGTTCATTCCGAGATCAACGGTGCACAAGCACCGTGCTTGTGGGCTGGTTTTTTGCTGATTTGCTAGGCTCCAAAGTCATCCTCCATGTTGAAGGATAGCCCAACAAAAAATAGATCGAAGAATGAAGAAATCGAGCACTCAGGAGAGAAGAAAGACATTGAACCAGCACAAGTTCTTACTTCCCCACTCTTCCTCACCACCCTCTCTTGAAGTATTACAGAGGAAAACACAACTCATACGGGGTTGTTTGGTTAGGTGGCTTAGCCCCCATCCAGGCTCGCTGGATGGACTCGGCTGATGTTCAATTGCCAATTTAGGCCACTTCGCTAGCTTAGACAGTGCAGAAGTGCAGAGAAAGCCCCTTAGCCAAGCTTAGTGGAAATGTAGGGATCGATCGTTCTCTTGGTAACATCGTGATTCAATATAAAGCAAAACTTCATACGGAAGTTATCCAATATAAAGCAAAGCACAATAAAAATTATGGGATTCTTTAGTTTCAAATTGCAAATTTTCAAGCCCAAGCTTCCCTTTTTATATATTCAGCCTTGTACTAAACCCTAAACATTGTGATTCTTTAGGGAAGTCACAATGTAGTTAAAAAGAAGTCTTTATAACCTTTTCTGAAAGGCATCGTCAAGAATAATTCATAAACACTGTAACCTTAAAATAAATAAGCTCGAGCATGTATTCAACACAACAGTACATTTGTACAAATATACCCTTTCACTAATCCACTTAAATTCATAAGAGCTGTAGTAACTTCCGTGCAGATTTTCATCGCAAGTGCACTCAGCAATGCTTGCTACCGTTCATCTTGATCCATAACTACGTATTTGCAACTAATGACCCGCATGCACAGAAGCCCAACGTGATTAAACCTGCGACGCTCGTCCTTCAACATTACTCCCTCCGTCTCTAAAAGAATCAATTTCTAGAGCAAAAGTTTGCTCCCAAAAAAATTGATTTCTAGATGATGATGTAGTCCATCGGACCATTTAATACTCCTCGTATTCCTGTCTATTAATTATTGCAGCCTCCCATCTCCAATCATCTCTCATTCTCATCTAGCACGTAACCCAAACACTGGATATTGTGCAACTTAATGGTGAGATTCAAATTAATTAAGGGTAATATGGTCATTTGGCAGCTATACTAATCTGTCTAAAACTTGCTAGAAATTGATTCTTAGTGGACAGAGGGAGTGCATGACAATCTAGAGGTTCTCGATCTCCACCAGTCCCACAAGGTGCGTGGTTGGCAGCAGAAGGCGAAGCAGTGGGAGCATAGATACACCCGCAGGGACTCTGGCCCTAACCTTATCAACTGCAGAAGCCACAACATGGGGAGGCGGTATATTGTACCACTGGAGATACCACGAGAGGACCACCGCGTCGTTTTGGGTGTCAGGCCATGTGCCCATGCTCAAGTAACGGTGGAGGTTGTCCTTGAGGTTTGGCAGCTCCGCAAAGATGTCACCCACTCGCTTCATAAGTGACTCCAAGAACGTCGAATGAATAATTCCTCCATTTGTGATTCTAGCATCAACTAATGCTTCGTTGTAGGCCAAAGCGACCTGCACATTGGAAAGAAGAATCAGATGCAACTTTAAAAACATGGTCTCCCAAATAATTAAAACAAATCCAAACTGGCAATAAAGAGCAACATGTAACAGAATAGAGCGCTCCATTCAAACCTTCAAGTTGGGAAGGAAAAGGGAGTCACATAAAGGAAAACGCCCAGTCTTCAAATGCTCCCACATTAACTCTATTGTTGTGTAAAACTGATATAGACCTGTAAGAGGGAAACATGACAGTCATTAAATGTAAGTTACTCCCTCCATTTCAAATTATAAGACATTTTGGCTTTTTAGATACATCTTTTTGCTATATACTTAGGTGTACATTATGCCTAGATGCATAGTAAAAATAATGTATCTAGAAAAGCCAAAACGTCTTATATTTTGAAATTAGGACTGCACTGGGTTCCCTTTAGTTCATAAGAATTGAGCAGCAAAAAAATGAAATAGATGTTTACAGTAAGAAACCTGTAACATTGATGGTCTATCTTTGCTCATACATTCATACAGCACCTGAGAGCAGAACTCCTGAAAATTGCTATTGCATCTGCAGTTGGAAGACAACATTAGGTGGGAAAAGATGGCCAAATGACATCCGATACATAGGCAACACTCTTTTGAAGATACAAGGAAATAAAACAAGAATCACTTGCCTGCTCTTCCATGACACGGAACACAGTTTTGCAAAAGCAATCAAGCTTGGATTGGCCGAGAAAGTGCTCACGAGCTGATTAACTCTGAAGTAGCTATCATTAGTGCTGTTTGGTTGATTACTGCCACTAGCAGATGGTGCATCACAGACCTGAAGTTTCATATAAGAGAAGTAAAATTAGTAGTCAATATAACCAATAGTTAAGAAACTAAGATACATATCTGGGCAATTGTAACAAAACATCAACCTCATGCATTGCCCGTGAAATCAAGGATTGGCATCCAATTGGATCGTCAGAGTAGGAGCATGATCCAACTTTTCGCTTTATGTAGAGTACTCCCCCATTGAATGGATCTGTCTTGTCTCCAGATCTCCACCATGGCTTGTCTATTTGAGAATCATGATAAGAATATAAGGCAACTTCTTTTGACAAGTTGCGAAGTATTCAGGATAAGTACTATACCTTCAGGTGCAAGTTTTATCATCTGAGGCCAATATCTAGGCCCACAAACTCGAATGCTTTTAAGCTGCAACAGAATTAGCCTTTTAGATTGAGCAGTTTATTGGCTATCCCACCTGGTTTAAACCTATGCACTTTCCATATACTTCCCAAAAACCTATGCTGTTTATTAGCTGTCCCACCTTGACCAACATAGCTAGCTCAGCTTCCTAGTCTTCACAAGAGAGAGAGAGAGAGAGAGAGAGAGAGAGAGAGAGAGAGAGAGAGAGAGAGCAGAAATATAACAAAAACCTAATGCCACCTATAGGAACTTAACCTGAGTACTTCTACAATACTTCAGACAAAATGAATTGGTGAACATGTCAGTAACTTCAGTGCACCTTGTTAGAGCATTGTGTTAAATGATAAACATATGTTGTACATGTTTAAAGCCGGACTTTATTTAGAACACTGTTTGACCAATAAGCATAAATCGAAATAGCCATACGTACCACTGAGCGTTCTGGCAGAACACAAGGTGTCACCTCGCAATAGCTGGTCTCATCATAATACTCTGTTTCAGCAACTGTCACTTCCAATGGGCAATATACTGGAAGTTCTGTGTCCACGTCCACCGTCTGAACCCATCGAGGCTCTGTAGCTATTACATATAGGTGTCTGAATGCCTAGTTACAGTGACACGGACTTAAAATTTGTTTGCCACAAACAAAGCTATGATATACAACAAATATGAGAGCTCAGGGAGACATGGAAGTAAGGGAATGACCTGGAGATGGCAGCGATTGTCATTTGGTCCAGTGGGTAAACGCGGGTAAAGTGAGATCAATAATGCAGCAATTGCACTATTCTGTGTTGAAAATATGTGTGTCCCACCTCCAAGGAATAAGAATCCTATTGCCAAACTTACCTACATTGTGATAAACGAGATCAGTCTATTTTCTCACATAGTAAGGTACTAAAAGATCAAAGGGTAGTACTGGCTGAAGGGCGGATCAAGAAAACCACGTGAAAAAATAGCAAATCCGAAGGATTTTCCGCCAACTATTTGCTTTTTCAATCCTTCATTGATCCCCCTTCCCCCCAAACATGTAGGAGAGTTGTGCATCACTATATTAAGAAGATGGAGTCTAAGAAGAATCCTACAGGCCCAATAGGTCAAGATTTAATATAGCTTTGCCAAGGAAAAAAAAAAACAGGAACGACCAGCGAACAACAACAACATAGCCTTTTGTCCCAAGCTAGTTGGGGTAGGAACGACCAGCAACCGAAACATAAAAATCTACGACCAGATAGTTCTAAGACTTTTAGCAGCTGCCTCATTCCTAATATCATGCATGGCAGTGGCAGTTCTTGGCGGCTGGACCTGCTCCCCAGTGGTCTAGTCATCCCTCCAGTGGCCCTGGACTCCTTGGTCCTCACCCACGTGCATACAGGACCACTGCTGCTCCTTGATACTAGTCACAGCCAATGATGGTATACTCCAGCACCCCTCTTTCTCCCCTGTCTGTGTGTTATTAAGTATAGGCCCATATAGCCAATGAGGCTCTCTCTATATAGCATCTCCACTAATGGAGTCGCTATCTTCTCAAATCCCCCAAGGTTAGTAACATAGTATCACAGCCATGGATTAGGGTTCTGAGTCACAGCCCAATATCATTGTTTTCCATACAAAGCTTGATGGGCCGTCCAACTATCAAGAGTGGCCATTTTCTGTCAAAAAAAAAAAACTATATTGAGGGGGCCATGGTCTTGCATCTCATTTGACAAATGCTCCTCCAGTTGACAACTCAAAGAATGGTTCTAGTGCTGCTGCCGTCATGGCTTGGAATAATGATGATGGATGTCATGACTCATGAGTAGTATACATTTTTAGGACGAACTTGACAACAAACTTGGATCCCTTATAGTTTAGGACGAAGGGAGTAGTATACATTTTTAATTGGATTTTGAGGATTGGATGGAGACGCTTGTGAGACTTGAATACTAGAGCATTAGCGGAATGGAAGTGACTGTTGAGAGCACCATATGGTGCTGGGCTAGTGCTTCCAAGCTTGAGACGCTCCTCACTGGGTCACCAGCTTCTAAGTATGGCAACGGGGCGGTGCGGGGCCAGGTGGAGTATCCGCGCACCCACACCCGGAATGGCTTCTCTCAGATATCAACAATTTTTTACGTTTCAGTGAAGCAAATCTCAACTAATTCAACATTTTAGTGTAGCAGAAGCATATGAAATTGCAAGGTAACAAAACACAAGTATGATACTAAGAAGTAGAACGGTATTATTGGCACACTGATAAACAAGCAAATTGTGCCCTGCCAACAGTACCAACTATGTTTCCAATTAAACAAGTGAATGGAGACAAAAAAAAAAAAATAAAACAAACACATCCGTCAAATCAGAGAGAAGAAAAGAAGCAAATTTGCATAGGACATATCGGATAAGTATTTTCTGACTTTACATTACAAGTAGGACAGGGAGATGGAGCTTGTAGAGAAGATGAGGATTAAGGATTTGAGGCTGCCAGAGGATAAAGCAGATCTGCAGAGTGCAGACGCTGGGGACTAGGCCTACTGCTTGCAGGGTATGGAGCGGACGCTCGCTCCGCCGCTCGTCAAGATGCAGTTCACCGGAAGGAAGCGATTTTGCTGGTGCAGGGGATGGCCTTACTGGCCTATGTAGTTTCCGCCATTCAGCACAGGAACTCATCGCCACTGGACGAACGGTTTCAAGGTTCTCCTGTGCAGACTAGGAGCGCAGTGCGGGCGTCTGGCTGCGGATAAGGGGGCATTGTGTCCCACCGCCCGAGGGATGTATGCGGATAGAAGAGCAATGCCTGTTGTTTTGCGGGCTGAAAATTTTGGTTCTAGAACTTCGGGTCTGCATCGCCCCCGCCCCCCTATTAATATTTTATTCAGCATCGTGTCCAGTGGGGAAATTTACACAGAGTGTCTTTCAGCAAATCGATCTTTTTGGGGTGTCCAGCAGCAAATGGTGGTCACTTTGCATGTCCTATAGCCAATTCTCCCTTTCTTTTAATGCAATGATAAGCAGCTGTTCTGTGTGTTCAAGAAAAAAAAAACAGAGCTATTGATGATACTCACAGCCATCTGCAATCCATAATTCACTTGTCCTTCTGCAGAAATTCTTCCTCTAAGATAACGCAGTAAGCGGAAAGTTTGCAAATGTCCAGATCCTGCCATTACCTTGACAAAGGAAAATGACGAGAAATCAAAACACATCAAAACACATAGGTGGAGATAGCTGTTTATTAGGACAATGAAAATGGTATAAATCCATAAGACTTGAATGTGTACAAACAACATCTGTAGATAGCCCAGCTAATGGGTTAAAATTCACCCCTTACCCAACCCAACCAATAGCAAATTAACTCTTTTGTCCATCCCAGGGTTTGTTTGGTTGTACTAGATCCACCTCAATCCACGTATATTGGGATGGTTGATTTTCCACCCTAGGGCTTGTTTGGATACTTGTGTATTCACTTCAATCCACATACATTGAGGTGGATTGGAGTACAAGTTAGTTTAAGTTCCATTTAATTCCATCACAACATATGTGGATTGAGATGGATACGAAGGTCCCAATCCATCTGAATACATGTGGCCCCAATCCATCTGAATACATGTGGATTGAAGTGGATAGCCAAACAAGCCCCCAAAATTTTATTGTTCCAACCCACCACCTAGTATGACCCATAGGTTCACTACTAGAATCCACGTGTTTGCATAAAATGTATAAGAGTTTGAATAAAACATGAGGATTCGCATCAAAAGCCAGACCTGGAACTAAAACCTTGTGTTCACACATTAAAATTATAAGAAAATTGACTGAACTTTGCTAGGGAGCTACTTCATGCAAATTGGCACTACATGATCAACTTGCGACTATAGAGTGAAATGTAAACCCGAAAAAAAAATATTGTCTTGAGTCTGGCCTGAGTTATGAGATTTTTTCAATCCGGCTCAAGAAATGCTTAGGTCTACTTTGTGCTAATTAGCACGACAAGATTTGCATGTGGCCCCACATCAAAAGTCAGACCATGGAACTAAGGTTCATGTTCATCCCTTAAAATTTTAGCGAAAATTGACTGAAATTTATTGAAATTATTCAAAGCGACACCTAAACTGCTCTGCCAATTTACGTGACAAGATCAACATATGAGCCCCAAGAAAAGCCGGATCCTAAAACTACAAGCTACATCATAGTATCATACCAATTAGCACATGTTGAACATGTGAGTCCCAGAACAAATTAAACCTATATACGAGTTAAGGCATCTAGTGCACTCAACCTATTTCAAATCAAACAAATAGACATATGTAGCTATAAAATATGTAGAAAGCCCAACACCAACCCCATTTTACACTCAACTCAACCAAATCCATTGAAATTGAAAATATAACATAAACCTATTCCCACACATCCAATGTATACCCACTTGAGAACCCAGCCCTTATGAGGCCAAACTATGGAACAATTCTATGTAAAAAAAGATGAACAGATTCTCACCAGAGAGAGAGATAGAACAATAAGATGCAAGCAGAGCTCAAGAGTTCCACGGTCAACGTATTGTAGTAATCCCTTTGGTAGTATATTTGATGTTCGAATAGGTATGTGCTTAATCTGCATAAAAATCAGCAATTATTTCACTGATATACCATTACAGTAACAGTAGAACTGGATGCACATGCCTCATTTAGAAAATGGATGGTGTAAGCGTAGAGTAGCTCTTGGGCATCACCATTTCTGCTGCCAGCATACTTGAGTCCTGCAAACAATGGCTATGCTTGTAAAAGGGCAGAAAACATGGAGGTCTTATAGGTCCAGGAGAATAACCACTGGCTTCTACAGGTCATCCAAATATGGGTTCAGCAACACACTAATGAATTCCAGTTCATGAGTATTTGGTTATGCCAAATGGTCAGTCAGAGCATAAGGATCACCAGTTTCCAAGAACAGAAAATATAGGGTCTGCTCAAAGCAGACCTGCATTAGCTACGTCAGATTTGGTCATATTAGACAATGCAGGTTTGCACAAGCTGATGTGCCCACAAAAATCAAATATTCTCATCCCCCATACCTCTACTAGAATCATTAGACCTCAACTAGAATGTGGACGTGACTACATGCAACAAAATGTGAACAACCAAACACAATTTTACAAAATATGGCTTTCCTATGTAAAACAACCAAACACCAAGACATTGCATACGTTTTTTCTAACTTAGGTTATGTTGCAACCAATCAGACCCATAGTAAACCATGCTGAAACTAAAACAAAGGAGATGCTCTCTGTAGTAATAGAATAATAGAACATCATAAGAGAATTGTCCACCAGTATATAACTAGCAGGCCTAGCCCAAGAGAACCACTGAACAATGACTACAGTTAGTTCTTTGATACCAACATAAAGACCAAATCAAACTAATATTACAAGAAATTATGAATGGAGCACAAACAGTTAGTGACTCATGTCAGAGCTGCCACAAAAAACAATAGACTCACCAAGTGCAATACATGCTCCAGTCACTATGTTAACATAAGCTTGAAAAAGAGCTTCAGCATCCAATTCATCACTGTCAATAGTCCCTTCACTCATGTTGGAAACACCAGACTTGACTGTTCCAGGAATTTGAGAATCAACCCATCCTTTGGTAGGTTGTATTCTAAAAAACGACATAATTATTTAGTTTTAATTCATGCTACTGTCATCAAGCCGCACAAGGACTTCAGGGAGAAATCACAAGATTACCTGCTCCACAATATTAAATTCCTGGCTATAATGCGAAGCATAACAAAATCAGGCCTCACATACTGCAAATCGAAGTAAGTGTTGGGGATATTGAGTCTAGCTGCAATCTCCTCAGCCTCAGCCTGTAATACCAGCCATAATAATACAGAAATCAGTTGTTGCTTGCACAAAAAACTGCAGGTACGAAGAGATTCCAAGTGACTAAGAAAATATACTTTCAAAAATATCAAGGCTAGAGCAATTATTGCTCCAGGTGCAGTAACATCAACATTTATTTATGTTCCGTCCATTGTCTGTTCAAAAAAAACAAGATAGAAAAACAAATTTTAATTCAAAATATACAGCTGCTTATGGAACTTTGTAATCACTGAGTAAAGTTAAAAAAAAAAGACCTGTCCAGGGTTGCAACTTTGATCATCAGTTGTTGCATTTAGGTACTTTTCCTGAGAATATTATCAACATTTAAAACACAGTTACAGGTAAGGAATCAAGAAGCAAATATCCGAAGGTCAAAAGTTCAAAGCTAGGCGCTGACCCTTAGCCTGGCACCTAATGCTCCAAAGGCGTTTTGTACATATACTAATATAAATATATATTATATTCTAAAACAAAAACAAAAAAGCTGAATAGTGGACATAGATAGATAGAAAGGTTGGCTTAGAGAGATAGAAAACCCCAAAAGGCAACAGTCCAGCCCACTGTTCCATCCTTATCCCACTCCAAGTCTCCAACCTTATCCATCTACTCATCTCCCGCATCCTCTCGACGCCACATCTCTGCTCAACACCCCTTCCTCCCACATCTGCTGCCGCCACCGATTCATCTTCCCCTCCGGCATATCTCTCTTTTCTAGTGCGAGCCCGCCGCTGCCCGTGCCCGAGCAAGCCCACACCCGCACCGCTCGCAGCTCCTCCCCCATCGGAGACCTCCCGCTGCAGCAATTTTCCGCACGCTCACGCCTCCGCGTCGCCTTGTGCCTGGATGTCCGCTTGCCCCCATAGGACAGGCGAGAACCCATCGACTAGCGACTGGTCATGCCTAAGCGCGCCTAAAGCGGCACCGTTTTGAACTTTGCCAAAGGTGCTATACTTACCATGAAATCAAGAAACAAATATCCTAAGGAGGTTTACAGGATTTGCCTCTTCTCAAAGTTAAAGTTTAATGATATAAATGAAACAGGACATAAGAGTGGCATATTCTGAAAATCTGAAACATTAAAGTATGGGAGTAGTATATCCTAGAGGACTCCATATCCTGAGGGAGCAACAGAAACATTATATTTATAAAGCATATAAGGCTATGAAAAAAAAACTTACATGGTAGACTTCTTTACTGCCAATATATTCAAAAAGTCGATCTAGGAAAGTATCCATGAATCCAAATGCAGAATTGCCATGACCTATGAAAAGCTGTTTGTTACTTTTCTGCAAGCATGCTACTTCAAAAATGCAATAGAAATATTTTTGATGAAATGTAACCCACCCAAGGCAACAAATCCTAATGCAGAACCTGCAGCAACAGCATACCCTTCCCTTTCTAGCACGTTGTCACCACCACTTCTTCGGCCAATCTCACCCTAAAGATACAACAAAAGGTATTTAGTCCCAAAACCCAGCCTCCAAGCAAGTTGGGGAAGCCTAGAGATGAAATCTCACAATAGACAGATGACCAAAAAAAAAAAAATAGTACTACTACAAAAATATTAATGTAGTACTCTCTCCAGTCACACACAAGTGACGTTGTGAGGCTGTTTGAAACTTTGACTGCAACTTTTTATCATAATTTATATATTAAATATAGAAAACAATACATTTTAAGAAACAATTTCAAAGGCAAATCTAATATGTCTTCCAAATATCAAACTCAATACACAAAAAGGTTGACTTACGATAACCTCAAAAAATGTCACTTATTTGTGACTCGACTGTACAGGTTGTAGTAACAGTGTCAATATTGAAAAATACAGAAGGTTCATTTTTTTCTACTTTGCAAGAACTTAAGTATTATAATGCATGCATGGTAATATCCCAGAAAAATTGAAACAATGTTTTCTTTGCTCATTGGTTAAAAACCAAGAAAAGAGAAGGATAACTTGATATACAGAATCAAAAGAGAAAAAAAGGGAGCCTTTTAACTTATTGTCATGTTTACCAGAAGTATCTTCATGGTGAGTGCATGAGCTGAGCCTTCATATAGAAGTCCAATTCCCATTACTGCTGCTGACTGAACGGATAAAAAAAATTAACAACAGATATCTAATATTTGTTAGTGTATATGAGTTAAGGCCCATGAGGCTAGGCCCATGTGGCCCATGTACAGCAACTATATTGCCCACCCTTCTAGGGTTTGGAGGAATAGAGAATCATTCACTCTCTAACAATATTGTCTGCTAATAGCAAATAATCAGCTTAACTATAGCTATGTAAAGATGAACTAGAAAACCTATGTGAGAAACTACAACGATGACATAAACCAGCAAGCCACATTACCAGATTTTATTAATTCAATTCTGACACTCATGATGTGTATCAAGGTCATACTAGTAAAAAAACAAAAGCCCATAAGGCCTTGTTTGGTTTGGCCTGGAATGGCCAGGAACACGGCCTATTCCACCTGTAATAATTTGGCCTGGTTTGAGATCAGGTCTAAGCCAGAATCTTCGTTCGTTTAGGCCCAGTATGGATTGAAAACGGGCCATTCCAGGTCTTTCCAGTCACTTTTCAGCCCGGAATGAATCCACACCTCAAGACTACAGGAATCAATCCAGGCCTGGTGTGCAGGCTTGTCCGGGGTTGAGTGAAACCAGGTGGAACAACTTGATCCAGGACTGAATTGAAAACGGGCCTGGATAGAATCCAGTTCTCCCGAACGAGGCCTAAATTAAATACTATAATTACCATTAGGATCTCCAAAAGTTTCTGAAATATTCAAAATTCACCAAAAATTAACAAAGAAACAGATTGTTTTCTTTCTTATTGATGTTTCTACCCCTGTTACAGAGTGCAATTGTGATTTTGCCCCTACTTTTTTTTTTTTTAATTTGCCGGGCTTCACGATTTTGAATTGAAGCTCCTGTTTGCCCCTGGTTTATAACGGTGCTAAGTGACGCTGGATTAAAAAACAAAAAAATTGAGAAACAAATTAGCCCACACATGAGTACCAAAATACCTCGGGAGTGTGTTGTCCCTCAACACAAGCTTGTAGTGGCGGACTTTCGTTTTCGGGTGCGTGCCCACCGGGACAAACGTGCCAAGATTACGAGAACGAAGTGGTGGAAGCTTAGAGGGGAAGTGGCACAATCGTTTAAGGAGAGGATGCTAGGCGAGGGGCCTTGGGAAGAAGGAGAAGATGCAGACGATATGTGGCTGAAGATGGCAACATGTGTACGGAAGGTGGCCTCAGGTGTGAGTAGGGGAGGCAAGAAGGAAGCGAAGGACACCTGGTGGTGGAACGACGAGGTACAAAGGGCTATTAAGGAGGAGTGCTTCAAGCACCTCCATCTCGACAAGAGTGAAGTCAACATCGAGTGCTACACAATAGCGAAGAGGGCTGCAAAGCTGTGAGTGTAGCAAAAGGGCAGGCTTTTGATGACCTTTATCAACGGCTAGGCTCGAAGGAAGGGGAGAAGGACATTTATAGGATCGCTAGGATCCACGAGAGGAAGACAAGGGACATAAACCAAATCAAATGCATCAAGGACGGGACAGATCGACTTCTAGTGAAGGATGAGGACATCAAGGACAGATGGCGAGAGTACTTTGATAGGTTGTTTAATGGGGAGGATGAGGGCCCTACCCTTGAGTTGGATGACTCATTTGATGACACCAGCCGAGGCTTTGTGAGAAGAATTCAAGAGGCAGAGATCAGGGAGGCTTTAAAGAGGATGAAGGGAGGTAAAGCGATGGGCCCTGATGGCATCCCCATTGAGGTGTGGAGATGCCTAGGTGCGAGAGCGGTAGTATGGCTAACTAAGCTTTTTAACCTCGCTTTCGGTCAAACAAGATGCCTGAAGAATGGAGAAGTATATTAGTACCCATCTTCAAGAACAAGGGAGATGTTCAAAGGTGTACTAACTATCGGGGGATTAAGCTAATGAGCCATACGATGAAGCTTTGGGAGAGGGTTATCGAGCATCGCCTAAGAGTGACAAGTGTGACCCAAAACCAGTTTGGGTTCATGCCTAGGAGGTAGACCATGGAGGCAATTTTCTTAGTACGACAGTTGATAAAGAGATTTAGGGAGCAGAAGGACTTGCACATGGTCTTTATTGACCTCGAGAAGGCGTATGACAAAGTATCGAGAAACGTCATGTGGTGCGCCTTGGAAAAACACAAAGTCCCAACTAAGTACATTACCCTCATCAAGGATATGTACAAGGATGCGACGACATGTGTCCGAACCTGTGATGACGATACTAGTGACTTTCCAATTAAAATAGGACTACATCAGGGTCAGCTTTGAGCCCTTATTTATTTGCCTTGATGATGGATGAGGTCACAAGGGATATACAAGGTGACATCCCTTGGTGTATGCTCTTTGCTGATGATGTGGTGCTAGTGGATGAGAGTAGAGCAGGGGTTAATGGAAAGTTAGAGCTGTGGAGGCGCACGCTTGAGTTGAAAGGGTTCAGACTAAGTAGGACCAAGACCGAGTACATGATGTGCGACTTCAGCCCGTCTAGGCGCGAGGATGAAGATGTTAACCTCGATGGACAAGTGGTGGCCAAGAAAGATACTTTTCGATATTTAGGATCAATGCTACAGAAGGATGGCGACATTGATGAAGATGTTAGGCATAGAATTTCAGCAGGTTGGTTGAAGTGGCGTCAAGCTTCGGTGTCCTCTCGTGACAAGAGGGTGCCACGAGAAGCTAAAAGGTAAGCTTTATAGGGGCCGGCAATTCGCCGGCAATGTTATACTGGTGCTGAATGTTGGCCTACAAAAAGGTGACATGTCCAGCAGCTGAGTGTGGCTGAGATTCATATGTTGCGTTGGTTTTGCGGGCATACAAGAAGGGATAGAGTTCGGAATGAGGAGATTCGGGATAGGGTTGGGGTGGCACCAATCCAGGAGAAACTGATTCAACATTGGTTGAGATGTTTTGGACATGTCCAACGGAGGCCTCTCGAGGCGCCGGTGCGTAGCGGAGTTTTAAAGCGGGAAGACAATGTAAAGAGAGGCAGAGGTCGACCTAGACTGACTAGGGATGAGACGATTAAGAGAGACCTGAAGGAGTGGAATATCTCAAAGGAATTAGCTATGGATAGGAGTGCTTGGAGACTAGCAATCAACGTGCCTGAATCGTGACCTTTATTTTCTTTTCCTGTTTAACCCTAACTCTTTCTTCTGTCTTGTGCCCTATTTTTGTGTCTCTTTTATATTTGTTTCCTATGGGTTTCATCTCTAGCCTACCCCAACTGGCTTGGGACAAAAGGCTAAGTTGTTGTTGTTGTTGTACAGACAGGCATTGACAGCTCCTATGGTGTGCAATGGCCGAGTGGCGAGCAAGCTCGTGCAGCAGCCAGGTTGGGTGGTGTGTGGGGCCTAGCAGAGGGCAATTGTGACGCTTGCATGGACAAAGGATGAACTTAAATACAACCCATTTTAACTTGTTACAATCACAAAGGATGAACTGAAAAAATTATGGTGCAGAGGAGAGGCAAGAAACAGAATCAGTCAAAACCAGGTTACAACCATTTTGAGCTCCCAGGCAGCGATGGAGAATCGTTTTGAGCCAAAATCGGTACCCTGTTTTGCTCTGATTCGACCGATTTCTTATGAGAAACAGAAAAGATTCATACTGCCAAACAGGCTACAAGTCTATCCTCAAAAGCATCCAAATTATTAGACTCAAAATCTTCTATATATATGAAAAAACCGTGAAAGTCCATTACCTATTAGCACAAGTCCTCTCCCTAACAGAATGTCAACTATGTGAATTAACTGTAGCCACTTTCCATCCCCATCCCCATAACTGTCTCTACTGTCCATAACTATTACCTTTTCTTACTACATTCCTAGTTTATTGATTGCATTTAAGGCTAGGTACAAAGCCTACACCTGAACATCCCATCAGAGTGGCAGAAACAAAGACAAAAAGCAGATCATGTCCTATGTTAGGTCAGTATTCTAAGCAACCAATAAAACTTGTGTAGAATTGCATGGTTCAGCATCTTATACAGTAATAACCCTTCAAACATTAGCATAAAATATCATAAACACAGACCAGGCTCCAAATAAAATCAAGTATCAATAGTTCAAAAGTATATTAAACTAAAAGGGCAAACATGCAATAAAACAGTAGCCTACTGCAGTGTTACCTGTAGAAGAGTAGGTAACTCCAGCTCCGGAGTAGAAGATGGATGTCGAGAAGGAACATGAAAGTAGAGCATCTGTAAAGTTATTATAAAAAGCCAGTCATTTTTTTTTTTTTTCTCGAGAACGCAAGAGAGCTGTGTATTTTTTTATTAATTGAAGAGAGAGAAAAGGGAGAAGAGTAAAGCCAGTCATTTTAAGTTGCCATGGTGCAGAATATTAGGTGGTCACAAAACTCAAAAGTGGCCATGCAGCAACGAAGGAATGACAGAACAAAACTCTGTAAGAGTAAATTCCAGAGTACACCTGTGGGTTTAAATGAGATACCAAAACTACACCTTTTCGAACTTATTTTGTAGAACTAAACATTCTTTTCTTCAAAAAAACAAAAGAACTAAAACAAACTTTGGCCATACTATCTCTAAGCTACATGTCTGCAAACACCATTAGGTTGGACAGCAACTGAAAGGAGTTTCAAAACATGTAGTTTTGCACTATGTTAAAGCAGCTGAACTAAAAGTACTTTATTTCATGATATTGGGCCATGTTGGATGGAAGGCAAGGTAATAAGGATGGCAGCGGATTGGGTTCGGGCGGGTAATCCACGGGTTTCGCGTCCCGCGGGTTCGCGTTTGGGTACGATTTTTCACCCATACTTTTTGGGTTCCAGTTCAGTTTCGGGTTCGGGTTTGGTATTCCACCCGGATATCCAATGGATACCCGAAATAAATCATTTGAAATTAAAAATTATATTTATAATATGTGAATAATAATTTGTTTACTTAAATTATTAAGTTTATTCAAAGTTGACTCGTAAAAATATTTATTATTTGTTGTCTCTTGTTTATACATGTGAATATATGTATATATATCCGCGGGTAATCCGCAGGTTTCGGTATCTATTCGGGTTTCGGGTGTCCATTCGGGTTTCGGGTAACTCTTTGTACATAGACATTCTGACCCTGTTCCGTTCGAAAAAAAAGGTCATATGCACAATTAATCTAACACTGGATGCAATTAGCACCAAGAAAGCATCAAGAGCTATAGAAAACAAAAGAGATAGTAAAAGTACAAAAACAGTAATTCGGTACTAAACAAATACTCAGCTCCTTTTTTCACAGAATGGATATCAGCAAAATTTCATAAGACAGACAGTGGCTACCATGTTCCAGCCGTTCAGTACATTTTCACGTTCTCAAAAATTAATTGAGTAACAATAATACCAGATGGATTACTGGAACTGCAAATGAAATTACTTACAGAGAAATGAATCAAATTCCCAACAAAAAAAAAAAACAGATCTGATATCTGCAATAATGGAATATGGCACTTCAAAATAACACTCCCCTAAACAAGTTCAATTACATCCATGATTATCAAATAAACCCACCTAGTAGCCGTATACATACACATCCAACATACTTAAGTTAATACCTTTGATATTGCAGGATCCATCGTTCCCCTATGAGATGCTGCCAAACCGAGTAACAAACCAAGTGTTGTTATATCATGCTCCTGCACTCAGACAATTAATCAAATTATACAACATATAGTCATATACATATGCTCACTTACTGAACAATGGAGTAAATTTCATAAAACTACAGGGTTAAGAAGATGCATCAGACTATAGTTTTAGCATGTCAATCACAGAACTACGGATTTATAATCCAATAAAATGTGTCATAAAACTGTAGGTTTGGACAATTGAAATATGTAGTTTTGTGATACATGCATACTGAATCTGTAGGGTTGTGATAGTATGCCACGCTAGTATACCAAAGAACAGCCGAAGATAGTGAAACAAATTGTTTCTCTGACAAACGACCGAACAGTCATGTTTGGCAGTGTGGCCATACCTATTCTCAGCAGACCAAGAACAGCAGTATCTATGCCATCACCCCCACCTTCACTCAGTCCAAGAGATTGGCCTTTTATCGCATATTGCTTTATTTGCTATTTTGTTAGCTTAAGCATAATTTTTTAGGCGTGTTTGGTAGGGTGGCCCTGGGGCTCGGTTGCGCCCTCCAGAGCGCAATCCCGTGTTTGGCTTCCCTGGCCCAACATTGGAGCCCGTGCTGCACAGGATTTAAAGAACATTGGGTCAGTGATTCCTGCGTTTCAATTCGGGCTGGCTGAGTGGAGCGCTCGGTGGCTCTCCTGGGCGAGATTCCCTCACCTCCCAACTCTCGTCTCACCCAACGGGGCTGCCGTCCTCCTCCGCGCTCTCCATCGAGGTGCACGCATGCTGACCGGGCGCCACCCGCCCACCCTTCGTCCGCCGGAGGCGGGGGCCTTGCGCCGCCGGCACTCGCCCGCTTGCCTTGCATCGGGGCGGGGAACCGGCTGCGCTACGCGGCCAGCGGCGGCGCTGGGATTGGGCTGCGCGGCGTCGTTGGCGACCTCACTGCTCCGGCGAGGCGTCGTCGGTGGGCGGAGGCGTGGCGTGCCGGGCGACCTCCAAACGGGCTCGCTCCTCCCGCTTCCCGACATCGAAGCCGCCACCGCTGCCGCATCGGGCTCGAGTAGCGAGGGGGGATGAGCGGGCGGGCACGGAGGGAGCGGAGGCCCGCGCCCGTGTTCGGATCTCCGCGCGCGATTCCGGCACCAATTCCGCTAGCCCGCCATCGTCCACGGCGTGAACGCGCGTGGAGTAGTACCGCGGTCTTGGCGCGAACCCGCGCCTCCCAGCGCCGGGTTGAGTCGTCCGCTTGT
The DNA here is from genome assembly GCA_015847255.1 of Hyparrhenia diplandra. NCBI lineage: Eukaryota > Viridiplantae > Streptophyta > Magnoliopsida > Poales > Poaceae > Hyparrhenia > Hyparrhenia diplandra. The sequence goes on along the minus strand of JADLZK010013195.1, from coordinate 141,384 downwards.
GCTCGCCGGGAAGGGAGGATGGCGGCGCCATGTCGCGCGAGGGCCGAGGAAGTCCTCGGGCGGTCCACCACGGCGTGGAACTCGAGCGAGCCCGGCCCGCGCGGCCACGGCGCCCGGCCCGTCGCGCCCGGTGTCCCGCGGCTCCTCGCCTCGACTTCGCCGACGGCGTTGAGCACAGCGCAGCAATCGTGGCGTCTTCCTCCTCGGCGATGACGCTGTCGGTGACCTCCCGCGGCGGGGTGACGTCTAACACGTGCGGCCACATGTGCACCATGGGCAGGAGAGGAAAGGAAGAGGTTGTGGGCTTGGATGTGCCATCAACGGCGAGACTAGCCACGCCCATAAGCTGATGAATTGGGAATGAAGAAAGAACGATGGAAGGCTAGTGGTAAGGCTACCCGTTTTGTTGTGCATGGTAACTGTATCAATCTGGGCCAAAAACCAAACACAATCTCAATGAAGCCAGGCTAGTTTGGGCCAGTGAACCAAATACATGAGAGTGTACCACAAAAGTCGTGCTTTTGGTGGCCCGCACCCGGCCGGGCGAAGCGAGTCTTTGGGCGGGGCCACCCTTCCAAACACGCCCGGTATGTATATGTTGTCTTTATTTTCTTAGGCCCCTTTTGGAAACTCAAATCCCCTTAGAATCCATGACTTTTTCCAGGGTGGAAATTCCATGGGGATATCATTTAAATACCCATTTAGTTATTCATGGGAAGGCCATGCCTGGTGCAGTCGGTGAGCGCTATCTCTTCCATGGGGATACCATTTAAATATCCATTTAGTTATTCATGGAAGGCCATGCCTGGTGCAGTCGGTGAGCGCTATCTCGCCGAGTCACCAGGATATGGGTCTGAGCGGCCTCTCCACAGTTTACTATGGGGGTAAGTATTAGACACTATATTTAGACATGTTGTACGGGTGCATATGCACGCCCTGGTCTGGTGTAGGTGTGGAGTGGCTGATATGCCTCCTGGCTTATTATATATGAAAGATCACCTCCCTGAGAGGGTGTGCGGTGTTTCCCTGATCACTTTACAGTAAGGCTTGCTTGTATATTTCCCTTCCCCATACCCCACTCGAGTGGGAGCCTCTGGCACTGGGTCTGCCCTTTTATTTAGTTACTCATGGAGGGTTTTCCATCCCTGGGTGTGCCTTCCCCTTGCTTCCAAATTAGGCCTTAGGGTACCCCTGCCTCCCCCTTCTCTCCTGCCATAACAGTGACATGGTGACAAGGCACCCAGTGCCATTATTCTCCCATCAACCTCAACTATCACCTCCATTATAACCGTATAAGATAAGACACAAGCCCATGATACAAACGACCAAAGAAGAACAAGAATGTCACCTGTGAGAGGTATCGATATGCATCAGTCATAGTTAAGACTCTTAGATGCTCATGCAAGCCAAATGCTAGAAGCAAACCAGCATGAGTAAAATTTGGTTCAGAAGGTCTATTGTATTGTATCCAAGTTCTCAACATTTTCTCCTGCAAAAAAGGATTTTAATAAGCTCCACTTAGAACTACAGGAAAACAACGCAATAGCATAAAAAAATATCTGCCAGAGTCAGTGAACTCTGAATTTTGCTACAGTGGCCTCTTATCCTGTGTATAACCTGAAAAGGGGCAAGCCTCAGGCCAGCAGCAACACCATTATGAAACTCAGCCCAAGATTTGAATTCTGAGACACTTCTACTACTTAGGTCAAGATTTACCTGTATAAAATGCAGTTAGGAAAAGGATATAAGTGACAAATAGCAACGTATCATAACTCATAAGGCATTGTTCCCAAAAGCTCAGAAATTCTACTTAATTTCATAACAGTAGTGAGGTTTGCTATTCGGCTTTCTATCCACTTCTAATCATCTTTGAGAAGGCAAATAGAGAAGAGCTTATTTCTTTGCTTGTGAAAGCTACTTGTAGGGAAAGAACAACCATCAGTGTAAGTCTATCTTTTGGTTTTTGTGCCCACTGAACGTAATAGTTGTAGGCTTACTTGCTTGTTTGTAGGCGGAAGTCTTCTTCCATGGATTTTCCCATGATTGTTGCATGAGGATCTATTTTAGGAAATGGGCTTAGTCTTCCTCGGTAGTAACTCCTACTATAAGCTAGTAAATCATTTTTAAGTACTGCCAACATGGTACTATTCCCTCAAGTGACATGAATAGTGATGTTCTGGGCATAGCAAAAGAACCATGAAGAAAATATAATTGAAACTAAAAAAAGGAAACAATTACTGTTGCATTCTGCTGTGCAGGCAATCGACCAGCCAACACAAGCTTTGGGAACACCAGAACCTGCAGCAAAGGGAAAAAGGACTGAAACAGGAGGAAATGGCTGGTGCCTGCAATATTAAACATTGACAGAGGCCAACATCAACCATCCAGGCTATCATGACATTTTGGTACGAACTCTTACCTCTGTCAACAAAGTGTAAGTTGTAGCTAAAGTAAAAGCCCCACGCCCAAAAGGTAAAGCGGTTGTCCTTTGTGCAAAATTCCATAATTGTTGCTGAAAATGCATGTAAAAATCAGTAACAAGGACAGTTCATAATTAGTGAAGTCCAGAAAAAAAAGTAACGAAAAGAGATGCTCTTGTTGAAATGATTGTTCCTCGGTAACTCATATAAGAACATGAAAGAACTTAACAAATGAGATGTTGAAAATAAGTGCACAGGAAAGTATCAAGAAATCAAAGACATTACTGGCGGTACAGGAAGCAGGAAATAAGTAATTTGAAGCTCAGCTGTCGTGGTTCTCTACCACGGCTATGTAAATTTCTATTGGCTCGTGCGGGCTACGATGGCCGTGTGGGCTACGATGTCCTAGCTCTGAGATGACACCGGATGTATATTGGTTCAGGCAACGCTGCCCTAGTCCAGTGGGTGGTGAGCTCAAACGCTCGTAGTAGGGAGTACAAGCAGGTCGAGAGAGGGACCGGAGTCCCAAGTCTCTGTGCGTGGGTGGAGTGTTGATTGAGGCAAGTGCCAATGGCGAGAGGCTCTGTGAGTGTTGAGCTCTGCATCTTCCCGGCGGCCCTAGGGCCCCCTTTTATAGTCTCAAGGGGTTACAGTAGCTCGGGCACTGGGAAGGGTAAGAAAAACAAGAGAGAAGTGATAATGCAAGGTCGTGCCCCTTTAATGAGGGACCATACCCAAATCTATGTAGCTACAAGCGTTATCACTGTTGGTCAAGCGTCCTTTGTGTTGACTGGGGGACTGTGAGCGCGATTCCTTCTGAGTTGTTGGGAGGTCGTGTGTGGCGGAGCGAGCTTCCCAATCACCCCGAGCTCGTTTGTTTATGCCAGAGTGGTTGTACGAATTATTCCAGGGGATGGGCGGTGATGTCGTCGTCTGTACTTCTGCTTACCAGAGCCGGGAGTGGTTGATCCACAGTGCGCCTGACGGGTTGGAAACTGTCACTGTGATTTTCAGATGGAGCGTTTGACAGACAGTCCACAGTGACGGCCTGCGTCAGATGACTTAAGCCTGCCGAGAGGGGATGGCTGCAGCGCTTCTGAATGACTGAGCCCATTCCTGAGTGGCTGAGCACTGTAGGTTTGACTCGGTTCCTCATCTCTGAAGGAAGCGGAGATGATCCCAGGTCATGTCGACCTTGAGGCCGTACGGGCCGCAGACAGGTCATGCGACGACCTCTGGAGGTCGTACGGATCTCGAATGGGTCGCGTCACGACCTGGAGGTCGTGCGAGGCGGAGGTAAGTCTGCGTCGGTCCCGGGGACGCATCGACCTTGAAGTCGTGCAAATCGCGGCGAAGCCGGAGGTCGCATGGGCCAGCGAGAAGTTGTGATTGATTCGGGCCAGGCTTTTGCTGGGCTTTTGCTTTGATTTGGCGCTTTGTTGGGGTACCCCTGATATAGGTACCCGACATCAGCTATGGATTTGTTTTTTTTTTTCCCTCGAACTACGCAGGAGAGTTGTCAAGTTGTGTATCATTTCATTAAGAAAAATAAAAAGATATAGAAGGGAGGGAAGTAAGAGAACCCCTCCCAGCACCCCCAGCCCCCCACCCCAAAAAGCCTCAAATGACGAAGGACCTGGGGATCCAAGGCCAAAGACCGAGGAACTATGGCTTTGTTGTGTTTACTAAGGGGTGTTTTGGGACTGCTCTGCTCCACGTTTTTAGCCAAATGGTTTACTCTATTCGAGGGAAAAGGGTGGAGTTGTAAGAGCACCTAAAGGGGTGCTGCAAAAACTTGAGGTTTTTATGGAGTTGCTCCAAGGTGGAGTTTGTACAGAGTTCCCAAACACCCCCTAACTAATAGCTTAATATCTGCAATTATGAGCAAATAAGAAAGAAATAATAGTACCTGATGTAGGTCTTGATCTGACACGCTAGGATTAGTAGGTGTTTGTATAGCCACTGGCCTTGCTGAGCATAAGAGGCGTCTAACCTAATCAAAAGAATACAACAGTGTTAGCGTAAACGTTTAAATGGACTAAACGCTCACCTATCATTCAGGCTAAACAATCATTTAAAAGAAGTAAACTGTAATGAAACGGGATGAACAGCTGATTAAACGGACACAACAAGCCACTGTGTAGCGTCTACATGACGTATAAACGAGCTAAATGGTCGTGTAGGCAAATATGACAGAATTTAAGCAGCCATATAAGGAATGAAAAATAAGGTTCAGCAGACTAATGTGACTTACACAAGCCAGGGTGTTCCTGTCGCAAAAATATACGAAGCATAAATAAAATCATACATATAAAGCAAAAGGCTCGCATAATTGGAATAATCAAAACATTATTAAGCAAATAGAAATGCAATTCTCAAAAGAAAGGACAAACCTCATTCAAGCGCAAATCATGACCAAATCGGAGTTGTGTTGTTGAAGTGAAGATATGTTCCATGCCATCCTCAACAGATTTATAGACAGAATCTGAATCGTCAGAGTTCAAAACTTCGGATGCAGGGATGTCAGGTCCAGTTGTCGGTATGATTACAGGCTGCAGATGTAGCATATAAGGGACTGACATTGATGTCAAATTATCATTGTTCCACAACAGGTTTTCTTTCCTAAGTGTCCCCATCTTTGCTGTAGCTAGGTCTTCCCTGCCAATAAGAACATAAGCAGTTGCAGGCCAATCATCAGGTGGAGAATCACGACATTTGTCCAATGCCTGTAATATGAAACCAAGTCTCAAGAAAAATTCAACTGGACCATATCAAAACATAGAATAGAGAGTTGTCTCACATGGCGAAGCACAAGAGATACACCAACTGGTAATAAATCCAATTGCTCATGACCAAACTTTTCAGCAACCATAGCCAGAACAGTAAGTTCCTCAGTGTTTCTGGCTGAACCACTGGCAACTTCACAATACACACCAGAAGAGAGATTTTTGCCTTTCCTTTCTGCTCCTAACAACAAACTATAAAATGACAACACCTTCCTACCCCAACTCACAGCAGAAACTTTCTGTTTTAGCATTAGAGTAGGAATGTCTTCCAGCTTTGCTGAGTTCAAACCATGACGTAGGCAGTATTCAAACCAACGAAACAGTGACGGCGGAGTTGTTAAAGAATTTGAAGAGACTAGGGATGGGGATTCAACCAAGTTGAGCGGAAAGTCACGGCAATAATAATCAACATAATTATGTTCACCCAGAGATGAAGCAACAGTACATAACAATGAAGCGAGACATCTTAGATCCCTGAAAAAGTAATCCAAAAGGTCAAAAACTGATTTGAAATATAGCCATATATGATAGTAAGACAACACTGATATGTACAAAAGATCTCAAGCCATTCGAGACCGCTGTGAGTTTTGCACTGTAAACTGAAGTACAACACAGACTGAGACTTACTCCCTCCATTCAAAATTTTGATAGTTTAAGTTTTTTTGTCCTAAGTCAACCTTCTTTAACTCTGACCAAGTTTATTGAACAATATATTAACATCTACAATACCAAATAAATGCATTGTCAAGGAATAATTCAAGGTGCATTAAATACAACTAATTTTATTTTATAGATGTTGATGCATTTTTTCTATAAACTTGGCCAAAGGAATAATTCAAGGTGCATTAAATACAACCAAGTTTGATTTAGGAAAAAAACTAAAATGACCTAAAACTTTGGGAAAAGGGAGGGAATTATTAAAATGGCCTAAAACTAAAATGACCTAAAAACTTGGGAAAAACTAAAATGACCTAAAACTTGGGAAAAGGGAATTCTATGTAAGATTTGGTGCCTATAACGCGAAAAAGAACTAGTGAAATCACTTTTGCAGGTGCCTTAAGTGCCTTTTGGCTGACAGACACATTGATTCATACTAATATGATAGGCTAAAAAGGAATTATTATGCTGTTAGCTGCATTCTCCAATATCAAACTCAAGAGAAGCTGAGTTTCCTGTGAGCTGTGAAGAAAACCACAAAAATCATGTTTTTCATTGTTAGTGTATATGAGTGAAGGCCCAATAGAGGCCCATGTACAGCTACTATATTGCCCACCCTTCTAGGGTTTGGATGAATAGACAGTGAAGCATATTCCCTCTAACATGGTATCAGCTTAGGTTCTTCTCTCCTCCTGATCCCGATCCCGATCCCCTTCCTCCCGCCGCTTGCCTCCATGGCCGGCCGGCCATCGGCGCCGCCTCCTCTGGCGGCGCGCAGCCGCCTTCCTCTCCCTTCCCTCCTCTCTACTTCGCCGCTGCCGCGGGCGCTGGCGCTGGCTGCCGCCGGCCCCGCCCGCCCTCGCTGCCGCCCGCCAACCGTGCCCGGGGCGCGGGCGCAGCCTCCCTCTCCCGACGCGGCCTCGGCGCTTGTGGCACACGGGCGCGCGCGCGGTGCGGGTCCGCGCTGCGGCGCGGCCCTCGCTGCCGCTGCTGCCCCTCCACGCCCTCACGCGGCCCGGGTGGGCGCCGGCCGGCGCGCCGGCACGGCCCCGCCCACCGGCTGCGCCCCTCCCTGCGCCCGGCGGCGCACTTCCTCTTCCCTACTGGCGACCCGCGGTGCGGGCGCAGGGCCGCGCGCGGCTCCCTCTTCCCTCCGCGGGCATGCGCGCTCATCCCATACTCCGGTCGCGTCGCGCACTCGGACCCCATGCGCGCATGCTCGACCGCCACCACGGCCGCGGCGTCCGGGGGCCGTCGGCGGCGTGGCACCTCAGCGCCTCTTTGCCACCGCTCGCGGTGATCTTGCCCCGCCTCCTCTCCTCCGATTGCAGGAGGCACGCCACGGCCGACGCCGTCACGCCGCTCGCGCCGGTGCCCTTGGCCAAGCGGCTCTCCTCGACGGGGGCTCACACTGCTGCAGGAGGTCCGCCACGGCCATCCTTCGGCAACCCATGGCCGGGGGCGCCCCGATGGGCGGGCCTCATTCCCGCTCCGGCCAGGTCGCCATGGTCGCTGGCGGCCCTTACTCGTCCGTGCCCTCCGGCCTTCCCTCGCTCCGCGGGCCCGACTCGTCGGCTTTGGGTGGTGGTGGAATCCGGGCGATATGGCGCAATCATTCACACCATGGGGTTGCACCACTGCCTGCACCGAGTGGATCGCCGACTCGGGGCTTCCTTCCACACTACCCCCTCATGCCGGCATCCTCTCTTCTCTTCGCCCTCCTCACCCTTCTGTCCCTCTTCGATCATGGTTGGGAATGGGTCTTGTCTTCTGTCACCTCCGTGGGTTACGTCTCCGGTCTTTTTTCGTCTTCTGGCCGTCCTTGTTTCTCCTCGGATCGTCCATAACCTTCTTTCCATCCGCCGGTTCTTTGCCGACAACTCTTGTTACTCGTTGAGTTCGACTCTACGGTCTCACGGTGAAGGATTCGCCTACGGCGCCCACTCCTCCGCTGTGACGGCTCGGAACCCCATTACTCCCTTCGCCTTCTCGTTCCGCTATACCGCCTTCCACTTAATTTGCCCTTGCCACTACTCCCTCTTCCTCTACCCGGCACCGCCCGGCCGGTCACCCCTGGCGCGATGCTTTTGGCTCGGCTCGGTCGTAGTGCCCACCTCCCTTGCCTCGGGCTTGATGAGCATCTCTCGCCATGCGTGCCTTGGGTCGCCATGTGCGCCTTCCTTTTCCTACTTCTTCTTCGGCGTCGCGACGCATGCCTTTGCTCTTCTTCACCGTGATCCGTGGACTTCTCCTATTCCTAGCATTTCCCGGCTATAAGTATTATCCGGTCCTCCTCGATGACTTCTCTCACTACTCTTGGACTTTCCCTTTACGGCGCCAAGTCGAGACCTTTCCACTCTCCTCCACTTCTTTGCACGGGTGTCCACTCGGTTCGGCCTCACCATCAAGGCCGTCCGGTGTGACAACGGGCGTGAGTTTGATAACACCTCCCGGCTCCTTTCGCTCATGGTGTTGACTCCGCATGTCTTGTCCGTACACCTCCTCCCGAGCGGCAAGGCTGAGCGGATGATTCGCACCACGAACAATGTTATCGCGCTCTCCTTCTCGAGGCCTCTCTCCCCGCCTCGGGCCGAGCCTCCACACCGCCACCTACACCTCCAACCGGCTTCCTTCCACGGCCTCTCACCCGCTCCCACTCCACACCACGCCCTCTTCGGTACACCTCGCTATGATCACCTCCGTGTCTTGGTTGTGCTTGTTACCCTAACCTCGCCGCCACTACTCCTCACAAGTTGGCGCCCACTCGACACGGTGTGTGTTTCTCGGCTACTCCCACGATCATAAGGGGTGCCGTTGCTACGACCTCACTTCGTCGGGTGCTTATCTCCCCAACACGTCGTCCTCGACGAGTCGGATTTCCGTACTCTACCTCTTCCACGCCTTCCCGATCCCGAGTTGGAGTCCCATGTTTCCTGACCGGCGGTTGACCCCACCGTTCCGTTCGGCCTTTCTCCACAGTACTCGGGTTGCCCCCGCTGCGCCCGTGGCCCCGTCCCGCCACTGGCCGCCACGCGCGCCCCGGTGCCCCGGGCGCTGCGCCGCCCCCCGGAGTCGTGTGGTGCCCCCTCTTGCGGGCCGGGACCGGCGTGGCGGCCGGTGCAGTGTACTCTCGCCGCTCGGCACCGGCGCCCGTCACCTACGGCTCCAACTCCACCCGCCACCTCCTCCACCTCCACCCCGTCGGCCCCGGGCTGATCCACGAGGTCTACCACCCCCGGTCATTCACCGGGACCCTCGTCACACCCACCCTATGGTGACTCGGCATGCGGTTGGTGTTCTTCGACCTGGCCCCTCTCCGCCTTCACCGAGAGCTCCGCGGCTCTCCGATACCCACCTCTGTCCGAGCCGCCTTGGCGGAGACCCTCACCGGGCGGCGCGATGGAAGAGGAGTATGGGGCTCTTCTAGCCAACCGGGCGTGGGACCTTGTGCCGCGTCCGTCCGTGGCAATGTGGTCACCAGCAAGTGGATCCGGGCGCACAAGCGTCGGGCTGACGGCGATCTGGAGCGATACAAGGCTCGGTGGGTACCGGGGCTTCACCCAGCGCCTGGTGTTGATTATGATGAGACCTTCAGTCCGGTGGTCAAGCCTGCTCTGATCGCGCCGCGATCCTCTCACTTGCTCTCTCTCTCGCTCCTGGCAAGTGCATCACCGGATGTCAAGAATGCATTTCTCCATGGCACCTTATGTCGAGACAGTTTCTTGCGGTCGGCCAGCGGGGTTTGTGGATTCCGGTCGGCCTGATCCGGTTTGTCGGCTCAACAAGTCACTCTATGGTGCGGCGGGCTCCTCGTGCTTGGTACTCGGTTTACCACCTACCTTCTCACTTTGGGGTTCGGAGAGGCCAAGTCGGACACATCTCTGTTTGTCTATCGCCATGGAGCCGAGGCGCTTGCTACTCTATGTTGATGACATTGTCCTCACCGCCTCCGATCCGCATCGGTAGCGTCATCTCTTCTTTGCGGCGGGGAGTTTGCTATGAAGGATCTCGGTCCGCTTCACCACTTCCCGGGGTCCTTTGTTGAGACTCGCCCTTCGGGCTGTTCTTCACACAGCGACGGTATGCTCGGATATCCTCGAGCGGGCGGGATGACGGCTTGCACGCCTGTGCTACTCCCGTTGATACTCGGGCGGCTCTGGGCGATGAAGGCGACCCCGTGGCGGATCCTACCGCTTTTCGGAGTTTGGGCCGGTGCGTTGCGATACCTCACCTTCACCGGGCGACGACATCGCGTATGCGATTCAGCCAGTCCGTCTTCACATGCATGATCCCCGGGAGCCACATCTTTGCCGCGATGAAGCGCCTTCTCCGCTATGTCCGGTAGCACTTTTTGACTCCGGCCGGCTATTCACCGGGTCTCCCTCCATCGGCTTGTTGTCTACAGCGACAGGCGGGCTGTCAGACGGACACTCGCCGCTCTACCTCCGGTATGCCGTCTTTCTCGGCGGCAACCTCGTCTCCTCTGGTCGTCAAGCGGCGGCCGGTTGTCTCCCGCTCGGTGCGAGGGCGGAGTATCAGTACGTGCTAGCGATGTGGCGAGAGGCGTGGCCGTCGGCTCTTGGCTGAAGCTTCACAACCCGCTCACCAAGACCACCCTTGTCTACTGTGACAACGTCAGCGCCGTCTATCTCTCCACCAACCCGGTTCAGCATCAACGGACGAAGCATGTGGAGATTGACTTGCACTTTGTCCGTGACCTGGTTGCGATCGGCGCCGTCCGGGTCCTCCATGTCCCGACCACCTCCCGCTTTGCCGACATCTTCACCAAGGGTCTTCCCTCCTCGGCGTTCTCTGGAGTTCGATCCAACCTCAAACGTCACCGTGTGGCTAGTTGTGGGCTGCGGGGCCCCCCAGTGTGTGTTGCTTTTTTTGTTGTCCGATCTTGATCTCACAAGCCGGTAGTTCGGGGCTCAAGGGGGTGTTAGTGTATATGAGTGAAGGCCCAATAGAGGCCCATGTACGGCTACTATATTGCCCACCCTTCTAGGGTTTGGAGGAATAGACAAAGAAGCATATTCCCTAACATTCATTACTACTTGATTATTTATATGTTGATGAATGCTATACAGCATGCAATAAGGATAACATTAGTTGATGGATCTACCATTATTTTCATGCATATTCCAAGTGCCAAGGCAGCTGCTTTGATGCATGAGGCCTTTGTTCTCGAAAATTATGGTTATGTTGGGATTATTTTAAGTAGTTATAGGTAATACTGTTCTGTCAAGACAGGAAATTGAATGCTACTACATTTTTTAATTTAGAATATTAACCATATAATTAGTGGCAACCACAAAGAGGAACCAGTCAGCAGTCTGTTATTCAAATGTTTACAGATACTTTAAACAAAAAGAAAGAAACAAAACTTAACTCTTTCCGCAAAATGTTAAGCTTCAGGCTCTCATATAGCGCATGCAATATCTCCAATGTTTCTCGCATGAATCGAATATTATCCTGGAGAAAGGGATTAAAGACAGTTTTGCATGTATTATATGACACAGGCAAAAATGAATTGGAAGAGGATAGGGCCCTTTTGCAGTATTGGGAATGGTATTTGCTGTTGATCAGAAAGTCCCAAGCTTGACTTGGCGAAGTGAGTGATTCAGTTGACAAAGTTTGTCCATACTCCATACAGACTCTTTTTATTTCATGACTAAAATATTCCCATTCTGAATCCACCTGAGAGCTTGAATATAGGTAGGCAGCATCACTATCACCCCAAAAAAGTGAAACAAACTGATTGTAAAAGCAACTCTGCAAACCCTCTGCCATTGCAGTTATGCAATCACTAACCAAAGAAGAGGAAGGATTTTTGCGCAACGAACATCTGAGCATCTGGAAAGAAGTAAATGGACAAAAATGCAATAAGATCAACTGAAGTCTACATATCAAAGCAGCCTAAAATTTAGTTTTTGCATAATTGAGGAAAATAGCTTTCTTAATTAATATTTTCAGAAATAGATCACAAAAGAAAGTTATGACTTATGACTAACATGCAAAAAATATATTGCATTTCAGACTCCACAATATACAGTGCGACAAAACCACACAAACTGTTACCACGGGTCAAAAGACATCTGCAGCAAGATTTTCCTATGTGTTATTAGTTTCACTATAAACCATATGAAATAATCAAAAATGAACACAGCAAACACAGAGCCGATGCAGAATAAAGGATCAAAACACAGACCCAACATATCACACCCTATGTAAAACACATTAATTGTCAAAAAGATAGGAACAAATACAGTTATAAACCAATAATGTGGAGTAAACCATGACACATAAGGACAAAGAACATGAACATCCTACCAGGCCATTACTGCATGTCACATTTATACGCCCTTCAACAGCATCAGCTATGCTAGTGATCTTCAGATCAGAGTACGTATCTGAAATATCCGAATTTAGCTCATGATTTGAAAAGAAACCCTTTCCCAATTCATTAGGGAGAGTATATCTGCAGAGGCACTGCTCCCCAGACTGCATTTGACATATTAAAAAGAGGCAGTTGATTACTAATTTACATCTTGCAAAGAGAAAGACGAAAAGTTAAACAGTACAACTAGAATTTGCTAGTGATGACCTTTTTGGATACAATCTACACTGAAATGTCAGGGAAATTTATAAAAAAAAAACAATCAAAAGGCATATTATTCAATAACCAAACAAAAAGGTCTGAAGTGAGGATCTTTTTTTACAGTATTCAAAATGCATTGTCTGTACAGATTTTTAATATGAATAGAAGCTCAAGTACTCCTAAGTTAGATGCCACTCAACTCATCTGGACTTGATAATAAAGTCATAAAGCCATGGAGGAGGCTCTGATCACAGATCCGTTTTATGGGGAAAACTTTAGGTATGTTTCTTGTTAAAAAGAAAGCAATGTGCCTGCAACCCTTATATAGGACAGCCCTAAAAATCTTTACTAATTAGCATAGAAGCTTATTGCCATGCCCATGCCGCCTGGGTAGTTGGGTCCATGATCTCCTTCTATGTGAGAAGGTGCAACCCACAATGGTATTCCACAAGACTCATAATGATTAACTCTTCAAAATTCACTTCAGGATGGGAGGGTAAGCTCCAAATGAACTACAATGTCTAAAGGTGCTGATGTTTCAACTCTAAAATCTGTTTGAATTCATAATGCAATAGAAATTAATTATATCAATTTCTGGTCAGATAAAGGCATAAAGCAATGAACAACTAAGGCCTTCCACGTGATAAATAGTAGTGCTGGTCTTCCAGACCAAATTACAAAAACAGCGTGAACTTGACTTCATGATCAAATCTGCCTAACAAAATATATACAAATGGCATAGTTTGAACAACAGGAACCTACGTAGAGAAGTAGATCATTGTCTGAACTCAGAACAAGGATGTCTGTAAAGGGAAGAACTCCAACCCGTACTCTGCAGATAACATAGAAACATTAGCGGTAGTAGACTATGGATCCAAAACAATGTGCTTAGGCCAATCACCTTGGACGAGTCACGACAACTGGCACAGCAGCAAATGCAGGAATGTTCCAGCTCATGTGAGGCTTAATATCACCCAAAGCTTCTTCAGTAGTATCATCAACTTGAATCCTTACAGCAAGCAATATTTTTTGCTCATGCAGTAAAAACTAATTATCGGCATCCCATCAATATCAGTTGCCAAGAAAACCTGATATGAATATTTGGAGTCAAGAACAAGTAATAACTGGAGTTGAATATTTTGCTACCATCACCAATTTAAGGAACATGCAAGATGAAATAGAAATAGAAAGAAAATAAAGTCCATAATACTATCCAATGTGTCCATTTGCACCTTTAATGTGGAACCTTTAACATGTTACAAAGTGGAACCTGGATATATTGAAACTGTAAAGAAAAAAAAAATATTCTATGTTTTGATAAAAGCCAAAATCCTGTACAGGTCCCCCAACCACTTATTTCATTTCATTTTGCAGAAACAATAACATCGTGAAATCACATCCCAAATTGTGTCTGTCAAAATACTTGCAAGAAAACCGCCCGATTGTTTTGAAGTGGTACAGCCCCAAAAATTACGCAGGTGAAAAAGGCTGCAACTGAACATGCCTGCTGTTACCTAATGAGTTAAAAAACAGTGGATGCAGCTAACTGATTAAAATGAGTTGTCAAAAAAAAAAAAAAGGTCAAAGGCAGACCGAAAAAGAAAACAGGAAAGATGAAGATAACGATATCTACAGATAAAATATAACACGGATGGAGTTCCCTAATACACTATTAGAATGGGGCAACCTTACTAGCAGCAGACTGGGAGCATTTCCCTTGCCATATCTTGCGGAATGCACATTTATGTGAAGAAATATTGACAGGTAGCATTGTATTTTCATTCATTGCTTCCTGGTAACTAGCACCATCAATTTGCCAGACAGAATGCTGAAACTTCCCTGCATGCCACAACTAAATTTCTCAAACCAATAAAAAAAGGAAAACACAAGACTAGAGAAATGTGAAGCAAAAACCTTTATGATATGATGCTATTAGAGGTATCACATCACTTGTCCAGATAGTTTTTTCATCAAAATCTCTCATCATAGTTAGTTTATCCTTTTCTTCAACATATGTTGCCTGTAAATAGTTATTGGTTATGAAATCAAAATGGCACCAGGCAGGCAGTCTCTGGTAAATACAAAAACCACATGGCACAACGTGTAACAACAACAACAACAACAACATAGCCTTTAGTCCCAAGCTAGTTGGGGTAGGCTAGAGATGAAACCCATATGAAACAGTACAAAAGAACGTAAAAAGGCACAAGACAAAAGGATAAAGATAGGGTAGATAGAAAAGGAAACAAAATCATCGTTCAGGCACGTTGATAGCTAGCCTCAAAAATATCTAAAACTAGTATAGTGCCCGTGCTAACGCCACGGCTTTATTTTAGGGACACACATGAAAACCAAACGACAATATTTTTTTCTATAGTTCACGTTTCACGCAATTGTGTATTGCCCATGCTAATGCTACAGGCGACAAAGATGATATTGTAAATTATATACCTGAGGCTCTTCAAGTGGGTGTTTCAAGATGAGGTGTGACGAGATAATGGCTCCATTAGCTTTGCTGTCTGTCTCCAAGGTGTTTGCTTGGAATGAAACATTGTAGCTCAATCCATATTCCTTGCTAGGACGATTTAAATCCCTTGCATTGAGCAGTGAACTTCGAGGATGACACCATATGACCTCCATCAGTTGATTTCTGAAGTAGAAGACCAAAGGGGAGTGGCCATATTGATGAAACAGCATAAGGTAGGGGAATACTAACAACTTCACCTGCAACATATGCATACATCACAAGCCTCAGAAAACTGAAGACATTAAATTCCAATATTACTCAGCATCATAATAGGCCAACAGGGTAAACTAACCAGTTACATTGTATAGAGATAAAGTATCAACTTGCAGGACACATAGAAGAGCATCGCTGATTGCATTCATCCTACACCAGCAAGCCTACAGTTTAAGTTTTGCATCAGCAAATGATGAGTAAAATCAAAAAAAAATGAACAGTATACCTAGCAAAAAGGAGGTTAAAATCCTCCCAATTTGAACTAGTTTATATTCTGTCACACAATATCTACAACAATTCTTGCATATTTCGATTAAGATGTAAACTAGATATTAGTAAATGCATATGTTTTACGTTACCTTCAGTCATAAAAACATGTCATTTAGAACAGGATTTAGTTATCAAACCTTAAAAACTACAAAATCAATAACTTTTAAATTATTTAGCTTGAAAACATGTAATTTAAATGTGTAGAATTCTACTAAAAATACTGCAGTAAAATACAGTCTAGAAGAATATTAGTTCCCAGATATGCATCAAAGACCGTGAAAAGTCAAATGCGACAAGTTTGAAACAATGAAACCAGCTTGAATACGCAGAAAAAAAGTTAAATATATATAGGTATACAAGAAATACAAGAGAAGGTGAAGTGAGAGAGAATCAGGGCATAAAAACAACCATACCATAATGACTGTATTAGGTGATACATATCTTTTGTGAACTCGAGAACCATTGCTCCATATTATCCTAGAAGGAAGATAAAACAGAAACAGATGATATTAATGATCAAGAATTCAACGAATGCAAAAAAAAAAAAAAAAAGAAATGCAAGAATCAACTAAAGTGCAAAAATAAAAAAAAATATAGCACAAAATTTAGTATCAATAACTAATATTGAACTCAATTCAGCTATACTAGTATATTTTTTGGGACTTCATCCAATTTTTTGGCAATGTAAGCAGAATCCGTTCGGCATGAGAAAGTGAACTGATGCCCTCACCCCCACCCCCACCTCAACAAAAAAAGGTGGCAGTCTCTAAATACAAAAGGATCATGCCACGCTTTCGGACCACGACATCAACAGCACACATCTAGCCAACTGCACTATTTTGTCATACAATTCCAGGATCCAAATTTAAGCGTCATTATTATATATTAGTGTAATGGTACCCACACCTGTAAACTCTTTAGGCACTACTGTTGGCATTTGGCTTCGAGTTTGAGATACTAGTAGTTACAAACTGCTGCAGGATAAAATGCTGGATATTATTCTTACACAGCGAGACTAAATAACCAATTCCATATACCATAACTCCCTTAGAGAGCAAATAGACAAAATTGAGCAACAGAGAAATTATAGAGGTGACCATTCAAGCATTGTAAAAGATAAAGCACACGATTGACATTGTATATCACCGTAACAGCCACCTTACAAGGTATGCGAGCAAAAGAGTCAGATGCGAACTAGCTAGTGATTGAAATTGAGCAGGGGAATTCGAAACTCAATGTTTAACAATCATAACTACTGCAGTAACATTTTAGCTCTTGCTGCTTTGGAGTTCCCATTTGCGCTGCAATGCTTCATCGAAAGAGAGAAAGGGGGCGAGGCGCACTGATTGCCACGGATGAAGAGCTCGTGGTCGCCGTCTGCGCCGGAGGAGGAGGCCTCATGGCTGGTGTCGGGGCTGGGGAAACGGCAAGGGCGGGGTCGAAGAGGAAGTAGTCGTAATCCTGCGGCGGCGGCGCCCCGGGGGCGCCCTCGCCGTCGGCCTCCTCGACCGCGAGCCCGTGAGGACGGAACTCCCGCAGCACCGTTAGCCGCCGTGAACCGATAGCCGAAGCCATGTTACCGCTGCCGGCGGCTGCGGCGTCAGGGAGGAGGGGAATCGGCGCCTGGGAGCAGCCGGAGCGCGGTGTGAGCAAAGGGCGGAGTGAGGCGAAAGCTGGCGGTCGTTTGTTGGTGCTTCGATTCGGAACGGTTTGCCGCGACGGGAAGAAACCCTAGCGATGGAGAGAAAAAATTTGCGTCTTTTACTCATGGGCTTCTGTGCTTCAATGACTTGGGCTACTCTATTTTTTTTAGGGGTGTTTAGTTGGTGAAAAATTTTGAGGATTAGATTTAAGGAAATAAGAGATATCTTCCACTTTAGCTTTAAAAGATTCGCCGTCGTTTTTTCACAAGGCAACTTAAATTGTGTAATTTTATTATTTTATTTACCTAAATTTAATACTTCATATATGCGTTAAGAGATTTGATGTGACGGAAAAAACTGTAGCACTTTTTGGTTGCGCATGGCAACTAAACAAGGCATGTTTCAACATTGTTCTTTGGCTTTAACTTTAAACCTTTTTTTCCGCTCTCTTAGTTCCCGGACAATAGCAGAGTTTTATTGATTTGTCATTGGAGTGAGAGAGGTTCTTTCAACTAAACCAAAATTGGTTGGCAGATGATGGCTAGGATGGTGAAGGAAACATGGCCATGGAGGATCCCAAGGAAAAGGTGAATATAGGCATTTTATCTTTGACACTCAAGATACATAGAGGTTGTGAGTGGTTTAGGATAGACAAACGTACTATCAAAAAGGAAAAGCCATGGTTAACGAGGTTACAAAGTGCCACTAGGTCTAATTATGATCGCAAATGAATTAGGATCTACTCCGTCCCTTAAATATCTAGGTAGCTTCATACTAGGTGCATGCATGCATGCTACTATGAATCCACTTACCATAAGTTGCGACTAGATGCATGCATTGTGCTATGAATGTGGACACTCTTACCACCGCCGGACGACAATGTAATTTAAAAAGGGACACAAAGGACAAAATACAAGAGGGAGTAGTGAGCTAACAATTGACCCTTGCAAAATGTTTTTGAAAAGGCCAACATATGCAAGTACTTGGGACATTTTGGCGTTAGCACATGAGAGCAAGGGAGTTAAAATCGCACTTGAAGGTAGAGAACAAAGGCATCGGACCCACCAATGGCCCGAGTCCGACGCATTTTGACGGTCTCTGGAACCTTACCGGTGTGTGTTGGTTGAGCACGACGATGGTTTGATGCTGGCTCATCGGCACGGTTTGATGGCTTTTCGCAAACACGACAACAATCATATTCGAACAAGGATGTGTGGCTTGCTCTGAGTGGTGTACCATGGCGTCAACCCCAGGCTAGATGGTCCAGCAAACAGAATACGACCACAAATCACAGTTTTTTAAGCACATATCATAACAGACAATTTTTTTCTATGAAAGAATTTGACGGTCCATTTTTTTTTGGCTGGTCCATGGCTCTAACGCTTAGGCGACGGTTGGCTTCTCTATTCAAGCTACTTGGTTGGCTTGGGGAGTGCTCTTTTGGCACTTTGAATATCTTGACATCCCCTAGAGGTGAGATACTCAGCTCCCACTCCTCTTCTTTGATTGATCATCATCCCAAGTGCATTTTGCTTGAGTGATTACATCTAGTGGCACTTGATGTTCTTGTTTGATATGGATTTACTCATAACTGCACTAGGTTTTACTCTTGGGGGTTTGTCGACCTCCTAGACGTCTTGGAGTAAATGGTGATACTGAGCTCAAGTTGGTGCTTGTTCGAGGTCATAATAGCGAAGATTGTTAGGGGTTCTTGAGCCTTCCCCGCGGGAGATGCAATTGGCTACTCTAGTGGATTGCACGTGGCTTGTGTGATCCCCATCTTATGTTGGTTGCGCGGCACCCTTGAGAAAGGGTTTGGTGTGTGATGCCAATTAGCTTGTGAACCTCCAAGTGGGTGAATCACTACAATGAGGACTATCTTGCCGGCAAGCAAGTGAACCTCGGTAAAAAATCATTGTATCAATCTCTTGGTGAGGATTTATTTGATTGAAGTGTGATTGATCTTGAGTGGTTCATCTACTCTACGTTGGCGGTACACCTGTCTTTCCATTCTTGCAATATACTATCTTGAGTAGTGGTAGTTGCTTAGTTATGTAGCTCTAGTTGTAGTTAACTTGATCTCTAAACAACACAGCAACACCAATACTGAAGGACACTTAGGGCAAGAGTAGTGACATAGACTAGCTTGAGTGCTCTAGAGATTATAAAAGAACTAGAATTGTGGTAAGTGACTTTGACCCTAGTAGAACTCTGCAAAATTCGCTTCGCGTCCTGTTCGACCAACTACTTGGTTAAGTGTTGTTTATAGAATTTTTTATAGGCCATTCATCTCCCTTTACCCATTTTAGGACCTTTCATGCATTAAGTCTGGTTTACCCTTGCCTTCTTCCCTTTACCGCCGCATGCTCTTTGTCTTTTCTAGGCCTGGAGCCACCGCTAAGTGTGTTTCTCTCGTTCTTGCACCCTTCCTGCTCATCTCTGGTGACTACCGCGGGCCCATGACAGGCGTGTTGTCGACCCACCTTGGTCAAGCCAGCACCCGCAATACTGATGGATCATTTTATGTAACCTAAGCTTCACCTTGTGCCAAGAACAAAGCGAACGGATTAGGAATGTGGTTCTTAAAAGATTGACCAGCAACTTTAAGCAGATGAAGTGATGAGGGCATCCCCACGTTAACACTTCTCCTATACCTAAACAAAATGTTGTTGACATTGTTGGACCCACTACAAGAAAACG
The DNA here is from genome assembly GCA_015847255.1 of Hyparrhenia diplandra. Classification (NCBI taxonomy): domain Eukaryota; kingdom Viridiplantae; phylum Streptophyta; class Magnoliopsida; order Poales; family Poaceae; genus Hyparrhenia; species Hyparrhenia diplandra. The sequence goes on along the minus strand of JADLZK010013195.1, from coordinate 121,567 downwards.
AGCAAAACAATTAAAGAAGAAAACAAATGCTCATATGAAAGTGCATGGGATGACAAAAAAAATAGTCCACGAGTGTTGTTCTAAGAATTCTTGAAGTGCAAGAACACAAGGATGAAAAGATAAAAGCTATCCCTAAATACACGTTACAATTTTGCAACTTGAATTGTTATATAATGTTTTCACTTCTATTTCAGATTCCACTTAATTTAATTTATGGATGTGCAAGGCTGCTACAAGTATTAGGCAAAAATTGCAACTACATTCAACCAAGACAAAGAAGCTAAGCGAACGCGCTGATAGCGCAGTGGCACGCTTCGCTGGTGTGCGAGCAGCCGGTCAGGAGTTCGACTCGCGGTCTAGCATCGGGGCGTGCTCCCGTAATAATTTCTCCGCTTCGTCTTCCTCTCTCGCGTGGAGCCACAATGGGATCGTGACGTGCCCGTCGTCTACGGAGTTAGAAAGATTTCGGTGATCTCAAGAATCTCAAGAAGGACACGGTCTTCATGATCTGAGTGTAGTTGTAGGTTTGTTTGTACATGGGGTGTCAAATAGCTGCTTTTTTACACGTGGCCCCCCATTTTCGAGGGCAAGATCTATTCCAATAGGGAATTCGGCATTCCCCAAGGTAATTGTTTATGCAGACATGTGGATATCTTCTGAACTAGATTCTAGGACAAAGATTTCGAATAAGCATGAGTGATCAAATGGAATAAAGCGAATCGGGATTCACTAAAGACAGAAATAAAGCATTGGGTCGAACTCTTCTTTGGTGTTAAAGTGTATGTGATGTGCGTGTATTGAGTGGGCGTGTGCATGTATGAACAGATTGTACTAGATGAGAGGCGTCAAAAAAAGACAAAAAAGCCACTACTACCTATGTGATTTTTCCGTGGTTTTTTTTGGATTTTTCGTGGCGGTTTTACAACCGTCACGGAGCTAATGGTCATGGTTAATCGTTGGATTAACCGCAAGGTGGTTTTAAAACACCAATTTTGAAAATGTTTTCGCCACCGCAATTTAATTTATGGTAAAAAAGAACAAAAAAAAATTGCATCCTCCGACAAAGGCCCAAACGGGTCCAGATCCGGGCTCCGCCGCCGCCCAGATCCGCCGGCCGCCGCGCCATTGGGATCGACGCTTGCCGCCGGTCTTCATGAAAAAAGGGTCTTCAAATAGCTCGCCCCCCATTTTACCATTTCTATTCCAATAGATTTGCTTGGGGAGCCACACTAGGACAAAGATTTCGCAATAAGCATGATCCACCGGAATAAAGCGGGGGATTCACCAGAAATAAAGCATTGGGTGAACTCTTCTTTGACCGCATGTCGCGTGTATTGAGTGGGCGTGTGCATCGATGAGAGGCATCGCAAAAAAAGCCACTACTACCTATGCCGTCGGTTTTGGATTTTTCGCAACCGCCGGGGCCGCCGCGGTCCCGCCGCCGCGGGTCGGTCGTGCGCCTGGGGTGGGGGGGGGCAGGCCGCCTTGTCGGGATGGGGTGGGAGGTGCCGGACCGGGGAGCAAGGGAGGGAGGCGCCTGGGCCGGGATGGGGAGGGAGGGAGGTGCCGGGCCTGGAGAAAGGTGTCGGGACCGAAAGGAAAGGAGTGAAGTGAAACCCTAGAACAATGAAGTGCTCATATATATACTTGTGGCCAGGAAAATGAGCTCTTGGGCTGATATGTTGGGCCTTATTTTCCGTGGCGGACTAATTACAAAAACCGTCACGGTTAATCTATTTACCGAAAACCGCCACAGTTAATAAAAAAACCCACCACGGTAAATCAAATCATTTTTACCGTGGCGGTTTCCTAAATAACCGCCACCATTAATCATTTTGAAGTGCTATGTAAAATCAAACCTGTAGTAGTGAGCTAAAAGAGAACCGATAACTGCAAATTATGCGCAGGGGCGAGTCAAGGATGTCAATGCCACCTATTAATTAGGCCAAATGAGATGGAAGAACACCATATAGTCTACTGGTTTAGAGCGGCTCCAACAGGTTTGACAAATGGAGTTGTCATTCTTGATTTTTGGCAAAAACGTTCAAAACACCACTACAACAGTTTGGCAAATGACTTGGCAAAATATGGTAATTTGGCAAAAATCATCCTCAACTTGGCAAATATGCTAAGCTTGGGAGGGACTTGGCAAATCCTCTCCCCGCCTGCGCATGTTGCGTATTGACCATGAAAATAAAATCATCTCCCTACTTGCATGCTGCATATTGCCTTCCTTTTTTTTTTTTTTTTTGCCAAGCTAAATTTGCAAAACTATCTGAGAGCCACTTTTTTTTCACTTGACATTTATTTTTGTGACTTGGCAAATCACAAGTTTTTTCAAATACATTTTGCAAAACTGTTGGAGATAAGCAACTCCAACAGTTCCTCATTTGTGGTTTGATAATTGCCCTTGTTTGCCAACTCCTAAATCCAAATGTCAAATAAAAAATGAGCTCATCTCTAACGGTTTGACATAATTTACTTGCCAAACTCGGATCTAACTTATATCGAAACCCGAGAGAGAAACAAAATTATGTTTATGTGCTTGCGCCTTTTAAAAACTTATATCGGGAACCCCGAGGCGAAAAAAAAATTATGTTTACGTCGTTCCACCTCTTCTAATACGCACGGATGTGACACGAATGCCAAAAGCGCACGCATAAATGCGGGCAGACGGCGGCCTCTTTGCCAACTCCCCCAAAATGCCAAACATAAATGTCAAACCGTTGGAGACTTGTTTTTTTGAGCTTTTTGCCAAAATATAAGAATGTCAAACACAAATGGCAAACTGTTGCTCCAACCAGCGAAAAGCCGACAACCAGGCTATTTTACTTTTCCACTAGCAGTTATCACTTCTGTTTTAGTGTAAACTAAAATCACTCAATTAAACTATAAGTATGCTTGTAACAGGACGCGGGAGGGACCTTGCTATCAAATTTCGTGTAATCGCTTGTTTTATTAAGAGCAACCCCTCGTGAGTCTTGAGGGGCTTGCAAAATTCTTTCGATTATGAGGGAGTTGTAGAACGTCGAATTACAGTTCAACCAATTTGTGCTCCATATCTTTACGGCTGGTGATTGTCTCGGTAGTGTGTGCTCCATATCTTTACTTCAAAATAACTACGAAATTTTCGTATCCTTCGAGAAGATGGACCACAACTACTCATCATACGAGATCCATAGACGTGTGCACATCACGAAGTAAATGGTACTAGGAAGTATGTGCTCATGACAACATCCTCTTCATCTGTGCACTAACTGCCTGCTCATCTTGTTCGATTGCTGTTTTCGTCTGGGCAAACAACCGGCAGCACTTAATACTCTAATAATTGCCTCATCTGGTTTGATTTCCATTTCACCTGGGCAGCAAAACAATCGGCAGCACTTTATTCTTACCTTATTGGATCCAACCAGAGTACAACCACTTCGAGTACATGCTTACAAACGAGGGGGGACAGGGAACACCCTACAAGCTATAACGCAACTCTAGCTCAAATCTCTGCTGCTTCACTTTGCCACAATATTATTAAGGTATTGCATCCATTGGTGTGCTTGGGGCATTTCTGGAGGTTTTCCCGCCCGGGTAGGGCTTGCAGACACTCTTGGTCACATCGCTTCTCATGCTGACTTCCAGCAACTGCAAGGTTGAAAGAAAATGTATATTATTATTCTCTGCACTGCCTGTTTATACAGGCGATATCCAAAACTTTTTGGCGTGAGACATCAATTGGATGAAAACGACAGCAAGATTGAAGTTCGAAGTTGAATCTACCATAGAAAGGGAAAGCATACCAAAAAAAATGAAGCATAATTCCCATAGCCACTACAGGATATACATGAGGCCGGACACCTTACAGGTCCAGCTCGTCTGGTATTAAGATCTCGTTGTCAGAGTAAACAAGTTTCATTTCATTTCTCCAGATCTGGAAGGGGAACAGCTTACGAGTCAGATTTCAACAAAGTACTACTTGCCAAGACAATAAAAGGAGAACATAATTTTTATACCATATCTCTAAATTGAACCCTGATGTGCGGTACATTCGTTCTGTGAATATCATTTCCAGCAGGTCCTCTTTTGAAGTAGTTCTTGCCAATCCAGTGTGACTGCCAAAGATCATATGATTATTTGCTGTGTGCTTTGCACACATTTATACTAAGCAGGTAAGGATCTTCTCTAATATAGTTCCAGTGTCTAAAGATAGGGTTTCAATGCATGCTGAAGGCCCCATTTCATACCATAACTCTACAACTAAAGTGAAGGTATCACAACATTAAAGTGTTTCCAAAGAACTAGCAAAAGACCGCTCACCTTTTGAGCATGTGAAAATCCAGATTGGTAAACGGAGTTCCTCGCAATTTCACATAAATCACAAGAACTGAGCTTCCACAGCTGAAACAATCAAAATGGACATTAGTCATTCAACCCTTGGCATGGGTAGCATAGTATCTATGCGTGGTAAAGGTGTGTGCTGCATACACATGCACACAAATCTCATGCTGCATGTGTGAAAGGACAATCACAGAAGAGCAAAAAAGCAAAGGAAGTAGGGAGTACCGAAGCAGCAATGCTGTATTCTTCCACCAATGGTTCTTTTGTCAGGTGAATTTGCAAAGGGTCATCCGTAGATAATGAGACATTCAGACCTCGTTGGAAGAATGTTGGAAAAGGGTTGCGATGATAGTCAAGAAACAAGGAGTTGTTGCTCAATGGCGCCACCGCCAGACCAATCTGACAAAATTTAAAGTAACAGGTTGCTAACTGCTAAGAAGATCATCATTCAAAAATCACAAACTGAAAAGTGCAAAAATCTTATGCCATTTACTGGTGTTGCCTCCAGCCACTATACATGGGAAATTTTAATAAACACTATAGTCCCCAAAACACATCATTGACCATTAAGCTTTATTTGTTAAGTGAAGGCCCGTCTACTATTGGCCCATACACACCTGCCACTAATGGAGTGATTGCCGCTCAAATCCCCAGGTTAGTAACATGGTACCAAAGCGTTGGAGTGTGCAATGCCCGCCCACCCACCCACCCACCCACCCACCCGCAGAGTCGTCCGTCTTGGCTCGTTGGCGCTGTCTGCGTGGGGTGTGCCGTCTGCTCGTCTCTACCCATCATCACACGTCCGGGAGGGCCCTTCGTCGCCATCGTCCGCAGCCCAACTTCATTCACCGGCCGTCCATCCGCTGCCTCTCCAACGCCCGCCCATGCTCGCCTGTCTGTGTGTGAGACTCTGCTGCTTCCTCTGTTATGGGACTCATGCTGCTGCTCTGTTCTGAAGGATTGCTGCTGCTTCCTCTGTTCTAGGACTCGTGCTGCTTTTTGCTGTTCCCTGGTATCACAATGCCACAACCCAATGTGATTGTTTTTCCTATGAAACTTGAGGGCTCTAGTAACTATCGAGAGTGGGCTTTCACTGTCAAGACCGTTTTGAGGGACCATGATCTTGTATCTCATTTGACTGCTGATCCTCCAGTCGATAAGTCAAAGGATGGTTTTGGTGCTGCTGCAGGGGCTTGGACTGATGCTGATGGCCGTGTGATGAGAACCATTGTCACTAGCATGAAGTCTTCTTTGATGATGAGAGATGACGAGTCTTGAGAATCATGAGTCTGCTAATGAGATGTGGGACTATTTGAAGGGGCGACATGTTCAGAACAGTGTTGCTCTCCTCCTTACTCTCATGCAAGGACTTCATGAGCTTCAGCAAAATGAGATGTTCATAGATGAGTACTACACCGCTTTTGATCGCGCCATAGGACCTTTTCTCTCCATGGTTCTAAAGTGTGAGCAAGGGTGTTCCGGCTGTTGTGCCAAAAAGATTCAGTTCATTAAGAGATTTCTCATACATCAATTTTGTCATGGCTTGATGTCTGATTTTGAGGTTATTCGTAAGCAGCTGCTGAATGCTCCCACTACTCCATCCCTTTTGCGGAAGAAATGTGTCTTAGTTCTCTAAAGCACAAACCCAAGAGCAACATCAGCTTCACATGCTTCATATCCTCCACTTTAACCTTGAGTTTGATGTGGGGTGTTAAGCAAAGGCCCATCTACTATTGGCCCATATGAGTCTGCCCACTGATGGAAGGATTACCTCTCAAAATCCCCAGGGTTAGTAATACTATTCATGAATGTACTACCCAACACGCCAAAGATGTAATTTTTCACAAGTTAAATATTCATTTAATATCTGTTGCCAAAAACTACAAAATTTTGCATTCGTCATAAAACATCACTTATTTAACTGGAACGGAATATACCAGTACTGAAGAAGTAAACGCCATGGAATGCATCTCAGAAGAGACCAAAATTATGCTGGGTTATGGAACTTGGTAACATATTACCTGACCAAGATAGTATAAGTACTGAAGCACAGGAGACTTCCTTAGATTGATTCCATGTGATATGTTGTGACAAAGAAGAAATGTCGCAGCCAAGTGATCGATATCTCCAGCCTGTACGAACATACCCATTAGAGCAAACAGGATCTGTACTTTCAGAGAGGAACCTGGAACAGATTTTACCTCTCCAGCATGTGGACGGAATTTGATAGTTGTCATCCCCTTTGACTCACGCAGCTGAAAATTGAACAGAACCATTACCTCTCTGAAAAATATAGAGAAAATTGAGGAGGGGAGGGGGGATATGATCACCTTGTTTAGGGTGAATAAGTTAGCATAGCAGTAGTATGCATAATATGAAAATGCAGGGTTGAACACATTGGTCCACTGTTCAGGTGTAGGCATGTGGTGCTTTGTTGGACGCCTTTCTGGTTTACTTTCATCATCAACCAGGTCCAGCCCTACAACCTGCAAGGCCCAGAAAGAGGCAACTGAAGCCTGAGATAAATGCATGTAAGCATATTTATCAATTATCATTACTGCCATATCACACACACACATTGCTGAAGGGGCTCATGTTCTCTTTGATGGACAAAGCATTGCTGATCTAGCACCCCGTGGCTGCTCATGGTCCAAAAAAGGATTTTTTCAGGTGGAATAAGATTTGAACCATATGAGAGGATTTGGAAAACTTGGGCACCAGGGAAATGCTGCTTCTTTATGTGGCTAGTCGCACATAATAGGTGTTGGACAGCCGATAGACTAACATGGCATGGTCTTGATCATCCAACTCGGTGTCTTCATTGTGATCAAGATTCAGAAACTATCAACCATCTTCTTGTAGACTGTGTTTGCACGAGATTTTTTGTACAGCCTGCTGCAAAAGATTGGTATGCAGAGTCTCACCCCAGGAGGGAGAGGCAAGCGCTGGTGGGCCAGAACAAACGGGCTGTGGAAAGTTTGGCAAGAAAAGGTTTGAACTCTATCATCATCTTGGGAGCATGGACACTTTGGAACCATAGGAATCGTTGTGTGTGTGATGGAGCTTCACCTAATCTAGCCAGGGCTTTGACTCTTGCCTTAGAGGACATGAGTTTGTGGGGTATTGTAGGTGCCAGGGGTATTTCTTAACTAGCTGGCCTGCTACCTATGTGAGACAAAGTCGAGGTCGTCTTTTTTATAGCACAGGCGAGCATGTATGTGAGTTTGGGGGTGTTTATAAGGGTTCTTTCCCTTTTTCTTAAGTTCTCCTACGAGTTCGAGAAAAACAAAAAAACACTATGGCATGTGAGACGCACACAACAGCAAGTAAATGGTTGATGTGTGAAATGTTGATGCATGACACAAGGCAGAACTACAGTCGATAACTTGATATGGATTTCTCAACCTGCTTCAGGAAGACGTGGAGCTGCGGGTGTGAAGCTGGATCAATAGTAACCTCAAAAAGAGGAAGGAAAATGTTGTCAAGAAGATTTTGGAATGACGTAACAATACCCATTTCCTTGTACACATTATATAAGCGTGGAATCTGCAAAAGAGTATCAACAAAATATATCAGAAAAGAATCGTTTTTGCATCAAATATTTCACTGGGGCAAAAAGGGTAATATTTTCATGGTTAAGAACTACTGAGCTACATCTTAGGCTAAGTACTCATCTTGGCATTCTTGAAGCTAGACTGTTGTCAAGAGTACTTTTGTCCAGCAGTATTCCAACAGATTATTTTTTTTTGACGAAACAATGACTCAGTCTAGTCAATGGATTCTATAGATCATTGTTTTCACTATTCATTGCTCCTGGAGCTCCTTGCCCTCCGCCGCTACATTCATTGCTTTCACTATTGTTTATTCCCTAGAACCAAAGGGCAGTCAAGAGGGAAATCTCTCTAGCCCTGAACAACACCCACAACTGCACTCCCCCTCTGTTCAGCAAGGCCAATGCCAAGCTAGGAGTCGCCCCATAAAAAACACAATGTTTTTTTTTTTTGAAAAACAAAAACACAATGTTTTTGATGTTTCAATTACATAACTTTGATGGAACAAAAACCAGCAGTAGCAAGACAAGGCTTTACTACAGACTACCAGTAGACAGGAAAGAGGTGAACAAAGCAGTCAGGAATAAGGGGCCACAGAACTATCCAAGTGTATATTGGCAATTAGTTCAACTAAGTGCCAGGAAATTATAAACACTGCCACAGCTAACTAGTCCAATAGAAGTAAATATAAAGGATACCTGAACCAGCCAGACAACATTTTCACAGCACAATTCATTGTTCACTATCCAACTCGCAAGTTGGTCCCATTCACTTTGTTTCCTTCCGTAGATTGAAATCCTATATTCTGCCAGCTGAAATAGCAAATTAGGGCATAAAGTTATAAGATATCCAATACGAAGTGCCTCTGGATTAAAAAAAAAGTTATCCAGCTGACAGTTTACCTGATATTTGCTAGCAGAAAGGTCAGAGAAAACTTGCTTTGTCAACTCGGCAAGAAAACGGCCTAGTTTAATCAAATGCAATGTGAGTATTTCAAAATATTAAATATTGGTTAGAACTGAATAGCTGAATATAATGATTAATCACGGTTCATGGTCGAATCATTCCTCCACAGCCAAAACAAACTAGTGCTGACTGCCGAGCATAGTATACAGTCATCACATTTTTAAATGATATCTAGGCCTTTAACAAAACAGAACTTGGGCATGTCATCAAAACAGAACTTGGGCATGTCATCAAACAAAGTCAGAAACCAAAACCAAATAAGCAGCTTAATAAACTGTTATAACAAATAAGTTAAAACCTACAAGCCTGAAAGCTTTCTCCAGTGAATATCTAACAAAGAAAGCAATATTGCTTCTGCAACCATAAATTAAAATGCTAATTTTTTATGTGTCTATCTAACACTCTAATTTGATCATCTCCATTATCCAAGACCTCAATAAAGTTCAGATGTTCCAACTCTATATGGACATAAATTTGTAAGACTCCAAATGGCAAAAGGTTGAGGAGGCCAGGAGGGCTCATATAATAGTATGATGGAACAATGAGCAATAAAAAATGGAAGTCACATAAAAGTCCCAATCAAAAAAGTCTTTCAGGGAATACAGGGCTTTATATACCTTGAATGAGATTGTCTTGTTTGAGGAAAATTTCTCTGAGCCTACTTTGACCACATGGATTATATTTTTAGGTTGAATTTGTCAAAACGATGAAATGTGCTTTTGTCTGCATGGACATCTAGCAAATCAACATTCAGATCATACCTGAAAAAGATAAGAATTATAAGCTAACAGTAGTGTCAGCATCATATGTTAGGAATGGGCAACTCATCTGTTACTGTATCAGAAGTGGGAGAATATATCTTACAGAAAGGACCCAATGCAAAAGAGAAATAACATACCCCCCTCAAACTCATGATGGCTCTACACAACACTAAGTTTGGAAAAACCTAAATAGCTTGGCTCCACCGCCCCCCTGTGCCTTTGTGAAAATTGTAAAAAAACAAAGAAAAAATGATTTACCCAAGGCACATGGTGGAGTCAGAGTCACAGTCAGAGCATGCACGTGTGATCTCTTGTAGGAAGCATCAACACCCACAAGCACACGTGTATCCAGGGTCACCTGTGCAGCCACAGCCGCCATAGCTCGCAGCTCAACCTCAACACTGTGAGGTGGCAGAGGCACAAGATGCCCAGTGCGCTCCAAAGCAGCAATCTCCTCAGCCATAGCATGTTGCCACCCATGGTGAACAGCAGCCTCCCCATACGTCGTGGGTTCAACCAAAGCAACAGCAGTGAAGCCAAGACGATTGCGAGAATGAATAGTGCTACGATCACAGAGCAAATCTTGGAGAATACTCTGGGCAGGTCCAGGAAGAGATGAGAGGAGTCGGATGGTGGAACTGGTTATGGACAACGAGTGTAATAATGAGTGATCTCACGAGGACACACCAGAGATGGGGAGGAGATACCGGAGGTGGAGAAGGGGCAAAACGGGCAGTGGTGGGGAGATGGTGGCAAAACAGAAAACAGAGGTGGACGATGAGGTCGAGATGAGAACAGAAGGTACTGTTAGATATGTAATCTGCTGCACACCCACAACAACAGTAGCAGCTCCTCCCTTTTCTGTCAATAGGAAAGCAAGTGGGAATATGGATATAGTACGTAAAATAGTAGCAAGTACATGCAGCATGGCCCCTTATATTTTACCTCTGTGTTTTACTGTATTCCTTTGCTTCTATAAGAAGACAATGGCCAGCTGCAACCAGTTAAGTTCAGCAGCCCCATTCAGTTGTGTTCATGTGTGTGTGTGCGCACTCAGTTCTCCTAATCTTCAACCTCCAGTGTGAGTGATATGAAAAGGCCACAGGTAGATGGATTAGCAGAGAGACCCCAGATATCTGCCGTTCCTCAGGGACTATCTTAGGGTTTCTTCTTGCTTCCCTCTAATTGATACACGATGGTCCCTTTTATAGAGACATCTCAACTTCGACGCACTAGGGAGCCTTGCATGCCAGGGGATGGTGCGCAGTCTCCCGCTCATCAAGCACAACGACAAGCTGTGCGACAGCTGCCTGGCGAGGAAGTAGAGTAGGTTGCTGTTCCCGAAGAAGGCGAAGTAACGCACCAGCGACCTCCTTGAGCCACGGCATAAGATACCTGGTATGGGAGGAAACCGGACATGTCATTCTTGCGCACGTTCAGTTGCGTCGAGCACGTGAAGGCAACAAAGCCCCATCCCTCCAAGCTGGAGGACAGGAGCACACGAATGGTGTTCCTAGGCTGTGAGGCCAGCAGCAAAGCCTATCAGCTCTACTATGTGCACGAAAGCAAGGTGACTGTCCCGCGTGAGATCTTTGACGAGAAGACAGCCTGGCTAGGGAAGCCAATGGCGTCCAAGGCACCTTCATCGTCAAGCACCTAATGACCCGAGGAGCTAGTGTGGTGGGCCAGGAGGAGGTGGATCATGGCGCAGCAAGTCCAGGCAGCGCTGCATCTCCACAGATGGCGGCACCTGGCAAGCCTACAAGTCTGCCCACATTGGGTACGAACGACCTGACACAAGGCATGCAGGAGCCGCGCACATTGGTGCCATCCCCTGCTGTGGAACAAGGGGAACCTCCGTCGAGCTCCATCCACTTCGTGTCTCCCCCTAGCAACGTATCTTCACACGACGGCACCTACCACCAAGGAAAGGAGGTGTGTTTCCATGCGGTGAACGGCATCATCGGCAATGCCAGCCCTTGTCGGTCAAGTGAGCAGTGTCCTCGACAATGAGGAGCTGATGATGATGGGCGCAGAGGAGCCACCAACCTTTGCTGATGCAGAGCACGATCAACAGTGGTGATTGAGGCGAACGAGATGTGGGAGCTCGTTGACCCACCACTTAGATGAAGGCCAATTAGGCTGAAGTGGGTCTACAAGGTGAAGCACGGTGACATCGCCAAGCACAAGGCACAGCTCGTCGCGAAGGGCTTCATGCAGAGGGGGGCATCGGCTTCAAGGAAGTCTTTGCGCCGTTGGCTCGGATGGAGTCCGGGCCTCCTGCTGGTGCTCGCAGTGAAGATTGGTGCGTCCACAACATGGACGTGAAGTCTGCGTTCCTCAACGGATAGCTCCGCAAGGTGGCCTTTGTCAAGCAACCGCCAGGCTTCATCGTTGAGGGCAAGGAGCACAAGGTGTTGCGGTTACCCATGACCCTCTATGGGCTGTGGAAGGCTCGTGGAGCCTGGAACATCAAGCTCAACACCACCATCGACTCTCTCGGCTTCACCAAATGCGCCACCGAGCACACCTTGTACACGACGATGGGGAGGGGCACCTAATCATCGGCGCGTATGTGGATGACTGATCATCACCGAGGCAAGGCAGGAGGATATCGATGGCTTCAAGCGCGAGATGGCGGCTTGTTTTCACATGAGCGATCTCAGCCTGCTCACCTACTACCTCGACATCAAGGTGAAGTAGGGGAGCAGCTACATCACGCTTTGCAAACGGGCGTGCACGCGAAAATTCCTGGAGCGGAGCGGCATGGCAGACTACATGCCATGTCAGACGCCGAGCAACTGAAAGTCCTCCATGGTAGATTCAAGGTGGCAAAATGGTTGAGCCTCCTCAACAACAGCGAGATACATCGCCTCGTTACAAATCACGTAGCTGCTGCAAAGCTGAGCCCACATCTGACAGATCAAATTCAATGCTCACAAGCAAGATAGCCTTAGCACAGGCCTCCTCAGACAACCAAGTCTCATATGCAGAGAGATCAAACTGGTAGAGTCCATCTCAACCTCGTATGCATCAAGAAGAGACACCTTGACATCAGCAGCTATTGTCAACTATTGTCTGCCCATGTGGTTCTCCACGTGAAAGATGAACTCGCCCCAATTGGTGCCAGACCAGGACCAGGACCAGGACATGCAACAAATGCCAATAGTCCCCTACTTCCTGTTGCACCTCCCTTGTCCCTCTTTTTTACTCAAGGCTCGTGGCAAGTGGAGTACACACGGGAGGTCACAACTAGGCCCACTGCGGTAGACTGGGCAGGCGCGAGCGGCACAGGTGTAGGTGCACATTGGTGGCACAACAGTGTGTGGTGCGGCCACGCGGTGGTGGCACACAAGTGGCGCCGTAGGGGTGGGTGGGGGGGGGGGAGGACTGGTGGACCGCAGAGGGATAAGAGGAAGGGAAAAGTGAAGTTGCCAGCTGATTGGAAAGCACACCGGCGACTCAACAAACGTCCGCGGCACAATGAGATCTGGATCGAGGGAGACCCTAGCTGTGATACCGAGGAATAGGCAACTCATGTATTGTTGTATCCCATGTGTACCTCTTACAAGAAAGGACCCTATGCAAGAGAGAAATAACATCTAACGACATGAACATAGGAGAAATCCAAAACATACCCAGTTAAGTCCAAGCTCTCAAAAACCTCGTTTAAAGTCATATAAGTACCATCTCTGAAAATGACCACCTACAAAGACATATTATGCACAAATAGTTTGTAAGGCGACAATCTTACCATGTTCCATATGGGCCAGGAAAATCATTTCAAAAAATAATTAATGAATATACCTCATCAGGTTCTTTTCTTAGTTTGGATTTTATAAACCTCAACAGATGTTTTTGATTCATGCATGCTGAATGGTGAACATGAGTGTCAACCTTCCTGACATTGTAAAAATCACGATGCGGTGCGGTCTTCTGGGCAAGAAATTCCCTATCCGCATTTAACATCAGATGAAATTTAAACTTCTGAAAGGAAATAAGAAATGCATCACATCCAAAGAACTGTAGGAGAGCATTCAAATATTTTCATCGTGTATGAAGGAGATAAACAATTTCACAACATGATTACATGCTCAAGAAGATTTAACCGATTATGGCAGACAGTTCTTGTGTTCCCTGCAGCCGTTACTCGAAGAATATAATGCCAGTCAGTGAAGAAGGTTGTGGCATCAGCCACAGGATAAATGCTCTCTGTACCTGAGCCAGAAAAGAAAGGCGGGGGAGGTGGGAATGAGTCATGAAATCATCTGCTTAAGCAAGTGAAGTACACAAGTAGAAAAACGTACAATCTTTATCCGCATAAACATGGACAACGCCATCAACCATTTGGAAGACATGCTGAAACCACAATTAGATGGAATCTCAAGGACAAAAACAGGGAGGATATCATAAGATTGCAACAAGCAGAACTATGGTACCTCTGACTTTGGTTCAGGCACATAAGTGAACGGGTTGGGGTTAGGTTTTGGAGTACAGGGGTCATTTATGGCCTCCTTCTCCCATGGAGTAACCTCTTCTCTAAAGAGATAAGAGTCTCTTAACACAAGGCACTTCTGAAGGATTTTGAACACCTCAATTTCGTCAGGAGTTGGAATCTCTACCATAAATAGATAACACCATTACATAAACTTCCATAAATATTGTATAGAAAAAATCTATTCAGTTATTGATATTCTTCAGTTGAATATAAAAGTTTGTCAATGTATCCGAATTATATTATGCAAATTTCACATAAAAAAATCATAAACTAATAAACAAGAGAAATAAGAATCTGGCCAAGCACAAAACCCAACAATAGTAGAAGTTGTAATAAAATTTACCATGGTTTTCCATTATGGTTCCTGACATACTCCAAATATTCAGACAAAATTATGAAGTCCTGTATATCTAAATGACTAGGACTAGAGCATCTAGGCACTGTGTCAAAAGAGTGTGCTTAGAAAAAAAAAAACATGAAAAAGCATAGCAACGTTCAAGCAGGTGATCTTACCAAAGCATGTGAAACAATAAAACTATTTAGTCCTTCTAGATCTGCCAAAGTTTCAAATGAAAGGCTATTGTTTCACCCCCTTAAATCAGCATTGAGAACGATTATGTATTAACAATGCCATACCCTCTGGAGTAGTTAACATCTTGATAAATGATTCTTGCTGAGCTTCTTTTCGTAGAATATCTGCAGCAACTGGGTCAGGTTGAACTGCATGAAGACCATTGGATATACTTTTTGACCGCATCAAGCTTGCTGCAGCTAACGGTTTGGCAGCCCCATTTTCCACAATTGCATTTCCTTTGTGTTCTCCTTCCTATTCAAAATGTATTCCAAAATTAAGAAAGAGCTGAGAGGCTTTTTGGCCACTTTCTCTAACAAATGGGAGAAGAATATAATATTTGTATAGAATTGGTCCATGCATCATAACAACAACCAAACTAGCGTAATGTCAAACACAAATGCATAATTCGAATACATCTTTGACTGTGTTTTTAATGGCTCTACTCCAAGCATTACAATGGTGTTGCGAGCTGTCACTTATGAGTGCATCCTTTCGTGCTCAGCTGGAGGTAGTTCTGGTCGTGTTTCTTTTGGTCTTTATTTTTAGTTTATTTTCTACTAGTCTTCTAGAGTGTTGTGGGTGTTTGAGTGTGTGAGTGTGGTTGGGATTTCTTCCCCTCTGCTTCAGACCTTTCTTCTTAATGAAATGACATTAGCTCTCCTGCGCATTCGAGAAAAAAAACAGTGGCTGATGTAGGGCGTGTTGGTTCTCCACCACGCCATGCCACGGCGAAGTAGAGGCTCCCACACCTGCTGATACAGCTGTTTGGATTGCAAATCAAGTTAGGCACGCCACAGATTTTTTGCATTGATTTACAACAGCAAAACTCGCCACAGGTGTTGCGACCATTTTTGGCACCGCAAGTGTGGCGACGCCACAGCGCACCTGGCAAGTTCCGGCTGGGAACCAAACACACCCATAGTTTTTGGTGCATGCCTGGTGCTTCTAATCAACAGGAGCTTCTTGTTAGATCACCCTCCCCACCTCTAGGCCGGCTGGTAGACTGCTGCCAATTGGTTGTATTTTGCTCTAGTATGGGACGAGTTTGTTTTTTGTTCTAGCTGGTGTGAGTGTGTGTTGTGTTTCTGGGTGGGGCTGTTTTACTCTTATCCCTCACCCCTGTACCTCTTTCTCTCTTAAATGAAATGACACACAGCATCCAACAACAACCAACAACAACCAAGCTGTCAGTCACAAGCAAGTTGGGGTAGGCTAGAGTTGAAACCCAACAAGCACCCTCAGTCACGGTTCAGGCACATCGATAGCTGTTTTCCAAGCACTCCTATTCAGACACACAACATTCATTCAAGAAAAAAAAAAAGAATTTTTTCAATGAACCTTCCGAGTTTCACCCCCAGTCATATAGAGGGGCAGCTGCAGCAGTATGAGAGTGAAGAGATATGATGACAGTGCATTCCTTTTCTACATTAAGGTAGTCTCTGTCATTCACTAAATCCCTATACCATTGTATGCTAGAATGTAACGCAGATCATTTGATGTTGATCCTTTGCATTATGCAACAGTCACAACAAGCTTCATTTCATATAGACTTCACCTAAAACCATCCCAACCCTTTCAAATGAACCGCATTACATCATTATTTGATATCAGAAAAAGTCTCGGGGCAGGTTGTGCTGACATGTCAAGGATACATTTAGTTTCAGCCCTAGCACCTAAGCAACCACCTCCATTGCATCCAGTAAAGGAGCTTATCGCCATTACATTTCAATGCAAAGACAAGCTGTTTCACCGGGATGTTGGAGTGCTGTAATGACATGAATCATGTCTCCTAGTTCACAGGAATCCACATTGGTTCACTTGTAGCCTGAGATAACTTTACTACAGACTTGCAATCATTGAACGAAAGAAAAACAGTAGGATATTCACCCTGTCTCCACAGTCTATTTCCAAAACCTTTTAAGTTTTAACTCCCTATAATCTGGAACAAGTAATCATACGTGGTTGAGATGGTTAATATTTTTGCAACCCAGATAAATGATGGAAAAGTTCATTCTCAATAATCCCTGAAAACTTTTAGCCACTTAAACCATGGGCATTATCTCTACCATTTTCGAAACAAATACGTAACATCCAGTGGTTCCTTGCATGCAAACTCATACCAAGGTCTATACAAAAATGGGAAACTTGGATCCTTACCATCAAAAGAATCAGTTTTAGATATTCACCGTCAAAAGGTAATAACATTACAGCTATTTACCATTTTCTCTACTTCTGTTAGTCTGGTCGCTGGTTTCAGATTTTTTTGGCCAAAACATTTTTTTAACATGTTCCAGTTTTGCCCATGAGACCAAATCAACGCCGCTGCTTTTAAGTCTCATGCAGAGAGAGAGAGAGAGAGAGCGCGTGCACGCAGAGACAGGTCGTCTCACACGGACAAAAAAGAAGTCTCGCGCGTAGAGGAGCGGCCCATCTCCTTACCGCTGCCGCCACCACGCTGCTTCGGCGGTGCACTCCCTGGCAGCGCACCGTAGCGCCCACTGCCTCCTCGCACCCTAGCTCTTCTCCTTCCTGCTCTCTTTTTTTGTTGTTGTTCTTAACCCTAAGTTTTCCCTCTCTCCTAATGCTGAAAAATCGACCTGTAAATTGAGCCGGTATGCATCCTTCTGAGCTTAGAGAAGGGTAACAACCTTTTTCTTTCCTTTCGAAACTCTGAAATTTGTAGCTATTAGCATCTAGTTTGCTAGTACAGTGGGGAGATGACATAGCGTTTTGCAAAGGGAATAAAATTAGTGGATGAGAATATAGAATTGTTGTGTTATACGCTGTTGAAGTGTTGTGTTTGTATTATACTAAATTTTTTATTTACACATGCTCTCCTAGAGTGCAGTTACACAGCGCTATGGGGAGAGCAGTAGGGGAGGGGAGTAGAAAACTAACAATAACAACAACAACAAGTGGATGATGGGAACTTACCAGGTTTCCATTTGTGTTCATGTAGCCATTGTCACTATTTTTTATAGCAGCACCTGATCCACCTGCACTTGCACTGACAGCAGGGGACTTGGGTGACTTAGGTCTAATTATTTCAACCCGTCTAGTTGAAACTGTCCGTCCAAATTGTTTACTGCCTGCAATAACCATCCATTGCTATAAAGAGCTATTGCAGAGATAAGAAAAGTAAACTTCACTGCTTTGCATAGAAAAAATAATAATGAAAAAGCATAACAGATGTCATATAGCTTCTAGACAGATCATGTCGATTAAATAGATATCATTATGATGATATGCATGATGACATCGCCAGATTTAGAATACAGAGGTCATAAAATTATGCTTGCAAGGTGCTAAAAGTTTTTTTTACTAATTGTAAATATTAGTGCATCAATATAGAATGAATAATTGCAGACTTGCAGTGTTAGCTTCTTTCATGGCGCCTAAAGCTAAAATTCAGTATGCTCCATAGTCCATACAAATGTATTTAGAAGTTTTATTTCATTTTTTTATCTTATTTTGTCAGTCATACTCATACCCAGTGCGCCCGATCGGAAGCCATTCCACTTCCTAGCCCACCTATCTCCGAGCAAGTCCCCAATCCTATCCACCCCACACTGTGTCTGCACCCACGCGGCCACGCCACGCCAACCACACCCATCCACACGTATCCATATCTGGGGAACAAAAACATACCTTCGGGGCCCACGTTCAGTCTAGGCAAGCCCTGGGGAATGTCCAGCAGCTCCGCGCTTTCGAGCGCCACATCGTTCGCGTGCGGGCCCACGACCCCATGCGCATCGTCCTCCTCTTCCTCCTCCACGAGGTACCCACCGGAGGCGAGCCCGCCGCCACCGCCGCCGCCGCCGCCGCTGGCTTCATAGAACGCAGAGAGGTCGGGAAGGGAGGCTGAGCCGACGGTGGCGCGGCGCGGCGGAGGGAGCTTCCCGCCGGCGCCGGGAGCGGGGGCCGGGGGCCGGGTCCTGCGGCGGTTGGCGGAGGCGGAACGAGCGACCTGCGCGACGGCACGGTAGTGCAGGTAGTAGGCCGCTACGGCGGCGGAGGAGGCGCCCACGAGCGCCGCGAGGGCGAGCTGCAGCTTGTACGACGAGGCGGAGCCCGACGAGTCCATGGGCACCGGGCTGCCGGTGAGGTGGGGGGGCTCGTGGGTTTAAGGAGGTGAATTAGAGAGGGATGATGGGATTAGCATTAGCAGCAGTAGCATGAGGAGAGAGTGGATGGGATGGGCAGCGCCAGCGGTGGGCCGTATTTATAAGGGCCCGTGCGGATGGTGACGTGGACGCTTACGCGGGCCCCGCTCGGTGGGTCTTGTCACTAATCCAGTCCAGTGGTGATTCCGTGCAGGGGCGTTACCTTTTTTAGGTTTGCTTGTTATCGTGTCGTGGCCGCTGTTTTTTAGCGCTTTTGACTGGCTATATTAATTAATTTATTATTTTTTTATTATATTGTTGCTATATACGCTAGTGTCTTTTTTAGCTTGAAATTACGCTAAGGGTTCTGTCACTTTGCTTAAAGCTTTTTGAGCTCGTACCAACAAGGCATAAAAGACGTGAAAAGTTTGTGAAAAGGAGGATATTTGTGGTACGGCAGGCCAACTGGCCAAGGGTAACAAAAGGCCCGCATTGGGTGTGGACAGCTTCAATCATTTAGCACAGCTTTGTCATGAGCAACTGGAGAAACAAAACAAAGGCAGCACGAGGTTTTAATTAGAAACGCAAAGATGAAGTGTGCGGTATTAAGAAACTTAGATGGCCGGTGTATCCTACTGGATACACTCGAGCGAAGAGATGCACTGTGTGGGGTTTATCTCACTGTTAGGATATACACAAGACGAAAATTTAGTTGATGGATATCCTACTGTACATGTCTAGGAGATGGGCAATACACGTGACTCGTATACAGTATGTTTTGGATCTACAGGTGCACCCGAGGAGAGGATAAGGATTTGAATAGGGACAAACTGATGACTCATGATTGTCGATCTCCTTTGCTTATGTGTATCACTGTATCACCGCCTATCATCCAGCCATTCAACAAGGTTTTTCTCATAACAAATCAGCATCAGCCAGCCAGAAACGATCCAGAGAACTAAATGAAAATAGAATAAAAAAGACAGCGATAATGCTTCTATATTATTCTCTAACTTCTCTTGGTTCGTATGTTCCCTTTTTACTCAATTCTCTTGGCTCTTTTCTGAGCTCCATTTTTCAATAGACTTTAGTACAAGGCGCATGCACACCCACAGGCGCGTCTGCCCTCTCTCTCTTTCTCTCTCTCCCGTTCACGCACGCTATTCTTCTTCCTCTCGCGGCCTTGATTCCCCGCGCGGCTCTGGCATCACCTCCAACGCCCGACTCTGGCCTTGGCTCTAGTGAGTTCTCTGTCCGCCTCCACCACCTCCCCCTTCACTGGCACCCGCCGCCCAGCCGCTAGCGAGCTAGCTAGGGTTTCGCTAGAGATGCAAGATCTCCCCTTCCCCCTCCCGCATGCGGCCATAGCCATCTCCGGCGAAGTCCGGCCATAGCGCCCCCGCCCCAACCTAACCTGACCGCCCCTACCATCGCTAGAGCCAAATAAATCGAGTGTCGACCTTCCCTACCGCCTGGCCTATATGTGCCTTCCCCTGGCCAGCCAGCCATTCTATTTACCTGTTAGAGTTGCTTCTTCTTCTTCCTCTCCGGCGACCTCCTCCTCACTGAAGCCCTAGGCGCCATTGTCCTTTTCGCCAGCGCAAGTGCAACCTCCAGCAATGTGGGTAGGACATGGACTCCGGTGGAAGCGCGTTTGGGAAGGAGGCGAATGCGCGACATCGACGCGTTGGAGAACTAAGGTGCGAGCGCAACATCAGACGACCACACCCCCGCATCGGAAGATGGAGAGGGTGTGCACACCGCGTGTGCTTGGAACTATATTTCCCATTCTTAAATATATGCTACCTCTGATTTCTACAAACTAATAAATTAGATAACATAGAAGCATAAAAGGAAGTGGGTTGATGAGCACATGTCATTTTTAATTGAGAGAGGAAAGTTCTTTGAGCTAAAACAAAGAAAGGCATCATTGCGAGCAACAATGGCTCTAACACAAAGTAGTTCGTATGAGGTATCAACTCATATCATGTGTCATAATGGATTTCATATTAGGGGCGTACCCAGTGTCGTAGGCTCCCGCACTGCGCGGGGTCTGGGGAAGGGTATTTTAGCGCCAAACCTTACCCGCACCATGTGCAATATGCGGAGGCTGGGGCTTGAACCCGGGACCTTCCGGTTACAAGCGGTAGAGCACTACCACTTGCACCAGGCCCGCCCTTCAATGGATTTCATATTCATTGATTATATTTCCCTCAAGTGGGTCTTACTAAAATTCACTAAATTACTCATGTATGTAAGTGTTGACAAAGCTTGGCTGATATTTTTTAGATTGATACCACATTTTAAAAACACTCCTTATCCCATGGAACTCTAGCTTGTTCATTTCATGCTGAAAGTTTGATACACAAATAATGGTTGCCAAATACGAGACTAAAGTTTGGCACTAGAATTTGTTTAAGGTTTTGGTGAGGCAATGCAATCTTGTAAAAACAATGCCAAATATAATCATTGAAATTTCTCTTGAATTGTTCCTAAGATATCAAATTCCTATAATATGTTTAACTTGATCATCAAATAAGGATGGTGCCTTGAAAATGATAATGATTTTTCTTTGTTGGATTTTTTTCGCTTGTTTCGTTATATCACAAGAGACTTTAATGGACACTTCTTTCTTGTATGTCATTTCATGATGATCTCATTATACCATTGTGGGTGTAGAATCTATGGCCCATAACTAGCCTTCTACGCCTATTTTCAAATTTGACTTAGAACAAGAGCAAACTAGCAACAAAAATAACATTGATTCTTTAGAAGTGTCTACCATATGTGCAAGTGAGTTGGCATTTTCACAGGGTTTTCACTTGCATCTCACCACAATACTAGGTATACTGCATGTGCAATGTCATTTCACACCTAGTGGTACTTAGATAACCGATTATATTTTAGAGTTCCCCTCATAGTAGCGCTATCTATCCTAAAGCCGACCACACACTCTATTGTGTCTTCACGGGAAAACAAGATCCTGTTTTTGCGATGGAAAAACAAAACCCCTAGCAATGTCTTTACTCCATAGGATTTTGTTTTTTCTTTTCTTTTCCAAGTGAGAGATTGCTCTTGGATTGACACCCTTCATCCATCTCCAAGCCTTGCTCCCCATGTTGGTGTGGACCTAACATGGGTTAATCACACACTTAGCAAAGGGTTAGTCCACTAGTTATCTCAATCACCAAATTCAACATAGTGCGAGAAAAATCAAAGTGTTTGGAACTTTCTCTAGCTCTGGTAGTTGGGGAGCATTGAACTTTTTCCGGTGGCTCCAGAACTAGTGGTGCATCTGGAGCAAGTTGTTATAGTGCATGCAGGCTCAAAAAAGCCACCAGGGATCACCGAAGAAAAGGCTCTTACAACGACTAGTTTTGACAGTTATGCCAGCGACTGTTGGAGGGAGGCACCCTTACTCCGGTGGTCATTGGAGTTTTTCTAGTGACCTTGCAGAATCCTACTAAGATCATAATGACTAGTTTCTTTAAGGGGCTTAGACGTGTGAATGGCCATATCATGACTCTTGGGCACCCTTGGCTGATACTATAGGTCATCCATAGAGCTCAAGAACACACTCCACTCGCTAAGGCTTAGTTGAGATTGCATTTGAGTGGGATTAAGGAGTGATCTAGTGCATTGCTTAGATGGACAACATCTTGTGGCAAGCCTGGTGGGTGTATTTTCATGATGAATCTAAGGTCACAAATCTTTAGTCAGCCACCGTCAGCAGAACAAGCTCTAATAATCTAGTTGTACACAATACAAACTATTTCCCATTGCTAGGTTTCATTACACTATTTTAAAAAGTGAGGTGTGAGTGATAAAATGAAACAAAATCTATGGTACACAATGTCATTTCACAATTTTATAGGTGTAAATACTTAAATGATGTATAATGTTATGAAATGAATGCGTCCAAAGAAGTTTCACTCAAATTCCGATACATGTGAATGAAACAGAACACTCCTAGTAAAGTTCCATTCAGTTTCCAATGCAGATTTCATCTAGATGAAACTTATGTTGTTTCTCTCCTCATAATTTTTATGCCATGTCATTATTGTTGCTGATGTGTCACATTATTAAATGAGAATAAAACTCTCCTACTGAGACTAGTCTAAGGCAATCTCAGTGGATATTTCTTGTGAGTTTCATTTGTATTTAATGTTAGGACAAATCAAAAAATTTAATGACTTGACTAGTTTTAATTATCAACAGATTCCATGGCGTATATAGTGACACTAATTTGGTGTCTTATACTTTTTTTTTAATAAAGTTGGTTAAACTTAAAAAGTTTGGCTTATAACAACTCTAGAAGTTGACTTAATTTGAGACGGAGGGATTTGTAGAATAATGAATATTCTCCATCAACATGTTGCAAATTCATTTTCTCGATCAGTCGTTTTTTCCTCTTCCAATCAGGCGGCCTTTTCTTGTTTATTGTAATTAAGTACACGCATTATGTTGCATGCCATTGCCGCCACCACTTACTCCTAGTATAACCTGATTACTGCTGCAGCAGATCAATCACTTTGTCTAAAAGGGACCCAACAACCCCACAGTTGGATATGGTTAGGTCCCTCCACTAGTAGTCCCAAAAAAACCTTTTAGCACAAACGCCCAATCCAATAATCAGCTCTTTACCCACTTTTCATCAACATCAGTGACTAGTGCCATGTGGGTGAATAGAGATGTCGGTCTTCTGTAGCCATGTGGTGTATATGCCCCTCCGTGTTTAATTTCCTGTGGAATTCGAGCGTTCCACCGCGTTTCTGCGGAATCACAATCACAAAATGATGCACTGTGTGGTCGCCGGCATCCATCCGACATGCTCCGTTCCATTCGGCATATGGCATCCTGTCCTCGTCGTCCCTCGTGGCTCTTGCATCGCAAAAATATCCTCCTCCTTGGCAGATGTCAAGACGATGGGAGTGTGAGAAAGGGACCCCGGCCGTAAGCCCGTAACTACAGACCTGGAGACCTGGAGAGCCTATCTTTGCAGGCATCCGCGGCTGGCTGCCACATAAAAACGTTTGGTGGAGGGGAGGGGAATATCGCTTGCTGGCTGTACTCAGAAGGCGACGCCCTAAATCTGTACGAATAATGGTGATAGTGAAATTTTCAGATGTACACCCTCCGTCCCATAAATAAAAGCCCGTTATTGACTTCTACAATTCTTATTTGACTGTTTATCTTATTTAATTTTTTTAAAAAAATTAGTTACTTTGTTATGACTTATTTTATCGTTAGTGATACTTTCATAATTATTTATTTAATTTATTATTTGTATTAAAAATTTAAATAAGGCGAATGGTCGAAACAATAATTATACAAGTCAAAAACGGACTTTTATTTATGGGACGGAGGATGTATACTCTAGCAGTATGTTATAGGGAAAAAAACAACTAAGCAGCAAAAAGAAAAATACTCCCTCCAGTTCACTATATCTATGACCTTTACTTTAGCTAGTGTCTAGCCAACATAAAGGGCGGTTCTCCACGTAAATTGTCAAGGCATACAAATTACCATAACAATCGAAGAAGATAAAATCAAAGTGCCCATAGACACGTATTTATAGATGCGGATAGTAAAACCGACTCTATTCAAGTGTCTCTAAAAATATAATCATCGATTTCTAAAGCAGGACAAACCATGGTCCATAGCCATCACAGAAATCGATTTCTAGGGGTGGGGCAAACAAATAGCAAGAAGATCTTTTAATCCTGGATGAAGCCTTACCAGGGAACCAAGCATGACAGCGACATTGTAAGACACAAGCCATACGTTTTTCACGTAAAATACACGTGCTTATGGGTTCAGGGATCAAACTGGAGATCTCTCGCCTCATGCGAGGTTGCCCTACCGCTACACCTCAAATTGACTTGTGACCAGGTGCAGTATGCAGTCTTATATTGAATATTTTGGCCCATAAACAATTTCAAAGAAGATTGAACTGGAAATTTTTAGATCTTGGTGGAGCACTACGGCTTTGGGTTTAGGTTGTATCTTCACCTAAATTTTGTCTGAAAAATTCAAAAAATGGAACTTCGTGTGAAGTTAAAACATAATTCTAGGACTCAAAATTATCTCACATGTAAAATCTATCAAATACAAAGTTATAAATCTCTCTTAACTCTACAATTTAATATGAAGTTTGTATTTACTCAACTTAATTGCTACAACGATTTTAGAGGTGCACCACATTGCAATCCGCATCTAGAAACGGTTTCTAGAGACGGGCAACATTTCTAGCCTCATCTAAAAATGCTTCTATTTCTAAAGCGGTTGGTGTTTCTAACTAGCTCTAGAATAGAGTTCCATTACTAGAGGTGGTTGAAAACACTACTTTTGTGTATAAATCGATTTCTAGATGCAAACCGGCCGTCTCAGGAACTATTTTTGGAGACGGTACCTTTTTTTTTAATTACAACACTCAACACGCACGCACACTCACCCCTATAAACACACGTACACAAACCCTACCCCTATGAGCACGGTACTTTGATAGAGCCAACTGCCAAAGGCACCTCTAAAATCGGTTTTGTAGTAATGTAAAAAATTCAAAAGAAATAAAAGCCAACAAAAGAGAATATTGATCTATTTATACTATGGATACAAGCATTCGTGTTTGTCTATCTCCCTAACCAAGTTCTTGAATACTAGTCATTAGTTTTATTGTATAAAGCCTGCAATAACAGAAACTATTGATGACCAGCTGCATCATTGATGCATTGCTCTTTCCGACACAAAGGGCTCCGCAGTCTGGCTTGTTTGTGAGCAAAACTACCAAGAGCATGTACCGCCTAGGCTATCTTATTGTCATGTGATTGAGATCACCAGTAAATCACCTGCCACTGTTGTAGTTGACCAGATATCTACGGAGTTCCATGCCTTCGAGTTCTCATATGAGCATAATGGACTAAAATCTAAGAGAAATTTTGATTATTGCTCTTGACTACCAGCAAAAATTGTTGGTTGTAATGAATTTTAGCTTTGTATGTAATCTGTATGAATAAAAAAACGGGGATGCTAACGCCGGGACGATCGGACGAACTTGGGTGCCTCCACCCATTTTCTTTCTCCTTGTCCATCTCGTCCTTTTATGCCCGCGCCTGACGCAACTCCCTCACCCTCATGTCCTCGGATGCCCTCGTCCTCTCTGCCTCTTCTTCCTCACGCTTGACTGCTCCTCCCCCGCCCTCCACCATCAGCCACCACCCCGCCGTCACAACGTGGTAAGGTCTCTCCGGAGCTCCGCGGTCATGCCATGAATCTTCGGTGAGACCTACTGCACCGACGACTCAGCCTCCTCCTTCCCTCACCCCTTCCCACCACCGCCATGGCCATGGGCGCCAGCGAGCACCGCCGGTTGCCCCCGCCCCAATCTGATTTGGCCGCCTCCACCATCGCCGCCGCCTGCCATTGTCCCTACCACCTAGGCGGCTTGCCTCCCGCCGAACCCCTTCTATACCCATCGGAGTTGGAGAAGAAAGAGGGAGAGAGGCCAGAGAGGGAGGCCGCCACCACCACCACTGTACAGTGGAGTGTGGGCGTGGGAGCAGGCGTGGGGTTTTGTGGGATTGGTGGCACGGGGAGGTGGAGGCAGCGTCCGAACTCGATGTCTGTTCGGTCGGACGCCCAAATCCCATCATTATCGATAGAGAAACCCTATACTGTACATTGCAAGAACATATTATTATTGTTATTGTCACACTATCTGTCTGAGTTCCTCCATATACTATTGCTTCATCTCACTCGTATAAAGCGCTGGTAGGGGAAGCGTGCGTCCCTTTTTCTAGTGATATTTATCAATGATATCTATGCTTGAATAATTGAATTCTGTGCTTTCCTACCTGTCGTGTGCTTTATTCCGTTTCCGGATGCCGTGGCCATGTTGGATCTTCTTTAGAAATTTGGTGGTGTACAAACTACAAGGAATGTTGGCGAGTACCTTGTGCACGCGTTCCTCGTGCAACGGTGCAAGTGTACCTAAAATATTATAGTACGTACTCCTATAATTGGGGCAGCTGGGAGTGACAACAACGCCATGCGGCATGTGCAAGATCATCATGTGCCTCACGGGACCGAGAGAGGCCGCCTATAGTAGTCCACTCCAATCACCCCGTGTTTTACTGTTTTTCACCGTGCATGCGCCGCGACCGGTTGGTGCCCGATCGATGGCAGTACGGAGCAGGAAAATAGCAATTATTTAGCGCCTAATGCTGTCCGCAGCAGCATTTTTAATCGATCGCCATCGGCGTCACCGTCGCCGTCGTCGTCGCCTCGCCATCGCTTTCCCGTGGATGAGATGGGACAGGCGTGTTGTGCTGGTGTGTGTGTGCTGTGTGCTGTGTGCCTGACGAGGCCTGTCCTCGTAGCCAGAAATAAATACAAACATAAAACGACAGACGTCCTCGCGCCATTATTGCTGATAATAAGACCTTATCAGCTGATCCACTAATTAATTAGGAAATTGTGGAGACCTCATTTTTGTTACAAGTGGTATCACACCATCACCATGCATGCATACAATCTTTTTCATACACTGTCGTGCTATATTGAGTCGTATACAGTACTGGTCGTATATGATGAGAGGCTTGCTCACACCTGGACTTACTAGCTTGGTTGCGAGGGAACAGTGCGTGCGTAAGCTCAAGCAAGCATTTCGGTGAAGGAATCACTACACAGAGAAGAGAGATGGGGCGCCAGTGTGCCACTCCTTAGAAATCCTCACACCACACCGACAATATATATCCAAAGCATATGCGTTTCATATCGACCACACACAATGCAACCATCCTGTCCTGATGGTTGAACAGTCACGAAGCAGGCACCATCTGTGCCATGTGGCCCATACGGCCATACACATCTTATCCAGCAAAGGCCGAAGGATGAAGTCGACCGTAAAAATGGCCCGCGCACACGACCGAATCAAGGCAGGACATTGCATCGATTGATAATTATGATCCTTGAATGTATCTCAATTAAATACCAAGCTCTAGTTAGGTTAACAATATACTAGAAGAATAGTGTGATACGAGGGGTACAAACTAGTAAGTAAAAATAAAGTGGCTCACACTACCAGAATACTAAATTGCCCTGGGGGCCAAGAATTTCCTTGAGTGCCAAAATCAAACCGCCAAGTAAAGGGTATTTTTTCTTGGCGGTTCAACACCAAACTCAAGCAAACATATAATTCTTGATGGATTATATAATACTCCAAGGAATATGTGTGTTTTCCTTGGCGGTTTTGAACCACCTCCAAGGAAATGACTCATTTCCTTAGGTGTTATTCTAAACCGCCAAGTAAATTATCTTTTCTTTGGGGGTTATTGATTTTTCTTGGAGGCTAGGGCCCAAGGAAATGTTTTTGAGTATCTTTGACAGAAAAAACAATAATATCTTAAAGGTGTCTAAAAATCATAAAATTTGGCGGTTGTAACATTTCGTTGACTCTAACAAATTAAGTCAGGCCGTAGTTTCCTTGGCGGTCGGCCTCCACGGAAATTATCCTTGAGCATCATAATTGCCAAGGAAACTAATTTCCCTTGCCCTCTATTCTTGAGTGTGTTTGCTTGACGGTTTATGGTTGTTAGGATCTAACTTCGCCCAAGAAACTTTTATCCCGAACTTTGAAGTTGACTTCGTAGACAAACTTTATGCCCAAACTTTGAAGTTGACTTCATAGACAAACTTTATGCCCAAACTTTGAAGTTGACTTCGTAGACAAACTTTATGCCCAAACTTTGAAGTTGACTTCATAGACAAACTTTATGCCCAAACTTTGAAGTTGACTTCGTAGACAAACTTTATGCCCAAACTTTGAAGTTGACTTCAGAGACAAACTTTATGCCCAAACTTTGAAGATTGACTTCAGAGACAAACTTTATGCCCAAACTTTGAAGATTGACTCCGTAGACTAACTTTGAAGTTGCAGGAAGAAAACTTTCAACATGAAGAGGGAAAATATATGATGAAAGAGAAGTTGGTGAAGACAACTTCGCTTGAACAAAGAATATGAAGAATCATAATTCAAAGATTCAAGCGAAGATGGTGAAAACAACTTAGCTAGAATAGAAACCTTGAGAAGTTGGTAGAAATCTCAAATGTGAAGTTTATGTTTTTTATCAAGTACGAAGTCAGGGGGTCCCTATAAATACCCCTGATGCACCCTATAAAGACCATGTTGAATGGTTGCTTTGCAACCAAATCTTCATCAATAAAGAGTTGTTTGGTGCTTTGTCCCCAACAATGGTCAAAGATCATTTTCTTGGCGGTTTTCCCCTTTCTTTGGCGGTTTTCGGCACTCAAGGCAATTTAGGATTCTAGTGGTGTCAGCAGGGATGAGTGAGTAAAAAGATCCATACGATATTCTCTATTAAATGAGACAACACTAGCATAAAACCTAGTAGAATGGAGCACATATATTAGTATAATCTACACAAACATATATCTGTTAAGCCATCTCTTAGAATGGAAAGGGGTGACAAGGGTGCAATGCGTGATAAGTCAAACAAGGGTACTGCAAATTTTAAACGCCCACCCAAACGTAGTGGAATATTCATGGAGTGCTAAAGAAGGAATTAGGTGTGATACAAGGGATATAATTTTTTTTCCGTGACATAGGAAAGCCACATTTCTTAATGTAAAGGAATTTTGTAATAACAAATAATAGCATAACAATGGTGCAATAGGCTCTACCTAAGTCAAAATAGTCAAATAAAATTGCTATTTATAACTTATTATCTGGCATATAATTACACAGGCCTTTGTATCTAAAGGAAAATAATGTTGTTTAACACAGTACACCGTGTTACTACAAAAAAGAACTATCATCTTGGCACAAAAAACTGAGAAAAGAAACCCTGAATACTCTGCTCATTACAAATTTAAAACAACAAATAGATGATGTTGACAAAGTTGCAAAGTAATTGTAAACTCTAAAATGATGGTTTTATTTTTACCCTCCTAGAGAAGAACAATAAAATAATTTAGAACATATACAAAGTACGGAGTATATGGTATTAAACTACTTAACCTAACAATTTGTTTTTGAACCTTACTTAAACATAGGTTGCATTTGATCCTCCGACGGGTCCTGAGGCTCGAAGCCCTGCTCCACGCCAACCGGGGACATGAGTTGTGGGGTGACACAAGAAGAAACGATGTTGTGGCTGTCGAAGGGAGAAATCTGAGGAGGAAGACTTTATTTGACCTCTCTTAATTTTTACATGAGTCCGATCTACCTTCCTCATTTAGAAATCCAAAATTTTAGACTCTTCAAATTCTTGAAACTGTCTAATTTTACATTTTGAGCAATTTTGAAAGCAGTTCTAGCTAACATGGTGCCACTTCATCTGTCCTACATGGCGTTATACATCAACCAAGAGAGAGGTAAATAGGACTTTTGCAATAATTCATGGAGGTCAATTAGACTTTATGAAAAAGTTGTAGAAGTATCTTTTTTAAAAATATCCAAATATTCTTACAGAAAAAATATTTGGATAACTTTTAACATTGTTTCTATATTTTTGTATAAACTCAACTGAGCTCCCTAAACTATCACAAATTTCTGATTTACCTTCCTTGTGATTGGCGTAGCGTGATTGCTCACGTGTCGCATATTAGCAAAAGATGCTTTCAAAATCGTGTTTTCTTATTGAGGAAAATAAATTAGACTCACATAAAAGTCTAGATATCTTATTATCTGTTCAAGGAAAATAAATCAGACTCATATTTTTTTTTTTTCCACAACGAATCAGACTCATATAATAGTCGAGAGAGATAAGATAGACTTTTTCCGTTAACAAAATCCTATCTTCATAAAAAAAAAAAATCAGAGAGATAGAGGTTCTGGTGGGAGATGGAGGGGAACACGGCCGAATGGTAAACAGGCCGTTGTTGGGCCTGATTTCCACTCTGCTTGTTACCAACATTTTTTTTTAAAAAAAATCTTCTTCGTTGCGAGTGGCGACATACGAGCGCCACCTTATCAGTTCCCCTCTCAGGCCCTTCCCCTCCCCCGCTTCAGCTCTTCACCATGGCAGCCGCCCACCTCCTCGCCGCCTCCGCTGCCGCCTCGTCCTCCTCCACCGCCTTCCGCCCTCCTCTCCGCCTCCGCTCTCCACCGCATCCACCACATCTCCGCTTCAACCGTACTGGTACCGCCGTTTTCTCTCCCCAGCCTACGCAACAGCACTAGCTGCCGAGAGAAGTTTGACTGGCCTCCTGATGCATGTCAGTTTCATTCGCAGGGAGGCGGCCGTTCCCGGTGGTACGCGCGGCCGAGACCGACGCCAAAGACGGTGCGTTCTTGTCACGGCCCCTCCTCCGTGTGCAGTGTGCTGTTCTGCCGTTTTCCGTTTCTCTCTTAACACTTTGACGCGTGATTGATTGGTTGCGCAGCGAAGGCGAACGCCAAGGCCCCGGAGAAGGCGCCCGCGGCGGATGGCTCTAGCTTCAACCAGCTGCTCGGCATCAAGGGTGCCAAGCAGGAGAGCGTGAGTCTTCCCTCAACCTCTTCCCGTGCATTGGGTACATACTGCACTGGGTGGTTTTGGCCCGGTTTTGTGGATAATTGGGTATTACATAGGAGTACAAAACTTAGAATTACTACATGATTTCCAAATTTTCATACGCTGGCCTACACAATGAGAAAGCCCCAAAGTGCTATGTGGCAGACTCTAAATTGCTATTGCCGCGAAACTAAATTAATTTGAATGTGGGCTCATCTTTCTCTTAGACAGCTACACATTGCAATGTTGTCGGCTTGTCGCTTTGTTGGTTCACCATTGTCTTTGCTAACCGGTGAATGTGTGTATGTACAAATAACTAATATAGCAGTGGCTTAGGTCTACAAACAAAGAACTAATTTGATTCTCGGAAATTAAGCTTTGCCTTATGTGCATGCTCCGATATTACTTCTCGCTAACAGCTAAACATTTGACCAGGTTGCATATGCTACTTTTTTTTTTGTCAGAATCGCCGATATGCTTTGCCCTACATTCAATAAATGATTCATCATGCACATAGCTAGGATTTTCATGCAATGGAAAAGTTGAGTAATACCCATAACTCGCAACATAATTTTCAAGTGCCATGTCACCACTTTTTTTAGGTAAAGTCTGTTTTTTCCCCTTTTTCATCCTCCAACTTGCACAGCAGTTTGATTTTCAGCTCTGAACAATGAAACTGGCTATAGGACACCTTCCAAATGTCGCAACAGGACAAATTTGGTCCTCTTGCTCATTTCAAAGATTGGTTTCTATTTTTCCAAAATAATTAAATCTGGTTTCATTTCCAAAAATTCGCAACTAATACATAAGTAATTTTTAATCAATTTTTATTATTTTTAGAAAATAGAAAACCACCTTTGAAGCCAGCAAGATGATTAAATTTGTCCGATTTTGGCATTTAGAGGCATCCGGTTTCGTGGTTTAGGTTGAAAATCGAACTGCCGTGCAAGTTGCAGGCCAAAAAGGTTAACCTGACCCTTTTTTAGAAAACCTTTTTTGAGCATGTCTTTTCCCGGACGTATAATTTCCGTTGTTGACTATCCAGCAACTGATAACATGAATATGAATACCTCTTTAACCTTTTGCAATCTAGCCATTTGTGTCTAGAAACTGGAAACTATTTAATATTCACCAATGCCCCTCTTTCAAATGTTGACACAGGACATATGGAAGATCCGTCTTCAACTTACTAAGCCAGTGACATGGCCTCCGCTTGTATGGGGAGTTCTCTGTGGAGCAGCTGCCTCTGGTATGCTTTGCTGCCTATAACGGTTCATATCTGTTCCTTAAAAGTGCTTTTGTGTCTCTACTTCATAAAAGCAATTAAGCAACCCAACTTGTGAATTTTGGGAAGTGCATTTTTCCTGTGTAATTACATCTAGTAGTGCATTCCTACTATATTGTTGGTTGTCCACCTTCCGAAGGCTTCCTACTTTGCAAATCAACAATAGTGTTATTGAATCTTCATCCTTATAACGATGTATTTAGTGACTGACTTTTATTGCATGAAAAGCAATTTAGGCCCTGTTTGGTTCCTTTGGGACTAGGGACTAGGCACTAAATTTTAGTCTCATTTAGTCCCTAAATTACCAAACAAGAGGACTAGGGACTAATTTTTAGTCTCATTTAGTTCATAGTCCAATAGACTCTTGGGAGGGGCTAGGGACTAATTTTTAGTCCCTATTAGTCTCTAGTCCCTCTAACCAAACAAGCCCTTAGCCTACAAGATCTGTATGTCCATCCCTCTTTCTGTTGAATTCAAGCTAGGACCCAGCAACTTAAAAAAACAACATCAAATTCTTTTTGATCCAGATGGCTTGGCTTTTAGGATAAAGGAACTAGAGCACAGTGTCCAATCGTTGTGCTTATGAACACTGTTACTTTTGGCGTATGACTAGTATGTATGATTATGTTGTTTTTCCCCTAATCTGTCATATGCAGGAAATTTCCACTGGACAGTTGAAGATGTCGCAAAATCTATTGTATGCATGATAATGTCCGGTCCATGCCTTACAGGATACACACAGGTTTACTTTTAAATTCACTTTGTCAGCCTTCATTTGTATCCTCAGACATGCTGCATGGGAGACTATTTCTACTAATAAGTATGTCAGCCAAACATTCTTGCTTGTAGACACTTAATGACTGGTATGATCGAGACATTGATGCAATTAATGAGCCGTATCGCCCTATTCCATCGGGTGCTATATCAGAAAATGAGGTATGTCTATATTTGAGAATATGGGATCCCTTTTTGGCATATGTAATTATATGCATGCTTAGTTTCATCAACTATTGGCTAGTTTGTAGGTACAAGAGTTCAAACTTGCCTTTTTAGGGATGCCAGCAATGCACAAAATGAAACCAATTCATACGCCAGTTATTTTTTTCCCATCAATGAGCCATTCCTTTCTTTCCTTTCCAGAATGTTATTTTGCAAGTTGAAGCGTTGGAGTTTATACTATATTTATACAACAAACAAGAGATTTGATTGAGTTTGAGGACCAGCATGCTTGTCTTACAAAGACAATACTGGTTTGCACCAAATCCACCTGGACACATGTGTCTATGGTGATGGATAAACAAACTATGAACTTGGCGATGTTGCCATCTTTTGACTGACATCATGTTTTTTTTTTCCAAAACTTGAAATCTAGGTAGCTAATCATTTCAATCTATCCGTCCTGTTTGCCTTGAATTTAATCTTTGGTTGATTTATAATGCTAGTACTTTGCTGTTATATCCGTTGTCATGTATATGGTTGGTTGTTAGATGTGATATCTTGCTTGGTGAGCCTATTTCTCTTTTGTGAACCCCCTTTTCAAATTGGCCTAAATTCCTGAGTGTATTTGTTTTTTCCATTGTGGCACATGTAATGCCATTGGTTGCTGTGTAACATTTGGAATGAAATTTACTCATGATGATAATGATATTCTGGTATCATAACAAGGGTTTACCAGTTCCAATTGGCTAAGTTGTTATGTCATCCCACACTCCCTGTCATACCGATGAAAATTATTGTCTTCAGGTAATAACCCAGATCTGGGTGCTATTGCTAGGAGGGCTTGGATTAGGTGCTTTGTTAGATGTGTGGGTAAGTCCTTGAGTAATTACTTTTGTGCACGGACAGGTTGGTGAAATTAAAAATTTTCATGCATCTTATAATGCTTTGCCATTTCAGGCAGGGCACGATTTTCCTATTGTGTTTTATCTTGCTTTGGGTGGCTCCTTACTATCTTACATATATTCAGCACCACCTCTCAAGGTACTTGAGTGTGTCTTCTTTATTACTAATTTTCTTCTCTGAAAATTAGTTCCTTAAGATGCAACACGCCTTCTGATTGAAAGATGCTCACAAAACTTCATCATTTCAGCTCAAGCAGAATGGATGGATTGGGAACTTCGCTCTGGGTGCAAGTTATATCAGCTTGCCGTGGTATGATCAACATTGCTGATTTCTCTTCATGTTGCGCAAGCAATGCAGGTTTTGATGCCACCATCATTATATTCACAAGAGTTAAAGGTATAAATATTTTTTGCAGGTGGGCTGGCCAGGCGTTATTTGGAACTCTTACACCGGATATCGTTGTCTTGACTACTTTGTACAGCATAGCTGGGGTATTTTGTCTCCACATCCTGTTTGGCTTTCTTTTGATCATTCATACATGTCATGATGATTGACCTTTTTTCTTGATTATGATTATGCAGCTAGGGATTGCTATCGTAAATGATTTTAAGAGCATTGAAGGGGATAGAACTCTGGGGCTTCAGGTTATACTCCTTTTTTGTGTAAATATTTATCATTAACGTGCTTCTCAGTAATAGTTTCACTTTTTTATATTAAAAATCTGTTTGAAATTTTATAGTCACTTCCTGTTGCTTTTGGGATGGAAACTGCAAAATGGATATGTGTTGGAGCAATTGATATCACTCAATTATCTGTTGCAGGCAAGACATCTGTTGCCTTTTTTCTTTGTCATACAATGTGCCTTCACTTTAATTCTTACTGTACTAGTTCGATCTGCATACCATATTCTGGTTGTCATGCTGTTCACCGCTTCCTACTCCTGCTAATGTACTGCATCAGGATCACCTAACATTATCCCCTGCATTTGTCATGGTAATGCATCAGATTTAAAGTTCCCCTCTATCATGATATTACATCTTTGAACAAGATGTGCTTATTGATTCTTTTTAGCTTAGATTCCAAAGATTTGAAACACACTATGCATGAGATTTTGTAGCTATATTTTCTCCGAGTCTTGCATGTTGCCATATTCTATCAGTAGAAAATAGGGAACACATCGATAGCTTGATGCTATTATGTTGAATTTTGATAAGTTGTAAAATTAACGTCCCATTGCTCATCTTTTCAGGTTACCTATTGAGCACTGGTAAGCTGTATTATGCCCTGGCGTTGCTTGGGCTAACAATTCCTCAGGTGTTCTTTCAGGTATACCTGACTGTTCTTGTTGCACTTTTTTTGTGTCTGTTTTTTTTTTTTTTTTTTTTTTGGGGGTCCATGTGTTTCCATGTACTAGGTTCAAACCTTTGAGGAATAGCTTTATCTGTAAGGCTGTAAGGATTCAAAACTGCATATCTTTTTGGTTACCTCCAGAAAACAGTTTTGAATATATCTCTACTGAATGAAACATTGCTACTAAGGACATTTTTATACACAATGCATAAAGGAAACACGAACAGTACCACAAAGTGGAGGAGACAAGTGGGGCTTCCTAATTCATTAACATTTCCACTTCTATTTTTGTGTGCTCTATATCGACTACAATCCTCTAAATAGTAGTTTGAACATATGTTTGGTTTGTTTGTGTTAAATAAAACATTGCAGATAAGCACATTTCTTTTATCTAACGCTGCATATCTGAAACATATGAACAATGTAGCGGAGGAGATAACCGGGTTGTCTGGTACTCTGTTTTCAGGCCTGGTTTCCTTTATAAACTAGGCCAATTCTATTCTTCTTTTACTCTGTTTTCAGGCCTGGTTTCCCTTATAAACTAGGCCAATTCTATTCTTAATTGAAAAAGCAGAGCTCCCGCCACTACATTAACAGTGCCACTTCCGTTTTTGTGCATTCTAACACTTCTTATTTTCCTGGAGCAGTTCCAGTACTTCCTGAAGGACCCTGTGAAGTATGATGTCAAATACCAGGTGTGCCCAGCTGCTTCTCCCACTCTTTTACTACTTCCGACCCAGCCCCTCCTGTTCCGAATCTGAATCAGACAACCTTACTTTTTCTGACAGGCAAGCGCACAGCCGTTCTTCGTGTTCGGGCTACTGGTGACGGCCCTGGCAACCAGCCATTAATGAAAGCATGAAACTTAACCGAACCCGCAACTGTTCTGCTACCGAAGATGCAAATTGTTCCAAGTGTGGTGACCGGTTAATAAGCTGCTGCTTGTGTGCAGGGTAGGAAGAGAACGTCCTTTTACTTGTAGAACACAGATAGATTTTGTATGGGTTATGTGGTGGGAGGAAAAGTTAGCAATATCGCTGGATGTTGTAGTAGGTGCACGGGTAAGATTGTTATTGTGCCGTTGTTAGCGGCTGAACTGGCAATGCTTTGAACAAGCAGTTTTGCGTAACGGCCGTGTTGTTGTATGATCAATCTTGAAAGATTGTTGCTGATTGTTGCCCATCCACAATGGAACGAGTTCACAGCATTCGGGTTTTGTAGAGCATAAATCGGCGGTGTCATACCATATCAATGCACAAAGCAGGAAAGCTGGCTACATTTTCACCCGGTGGTGCAGCGAGTTTCTTCGGTGTAATTCACTAATTTGGCCAGTGTGGTTACAGGATCAGAGAGCGAGCAGATCAGAAGGAATTGCTGCTTCCAATGTGCTTACGCACTCTCATCGGGAAAAGATGAAATGTCAACTCTACTGACGATGCGTTGTATATATTGCTCAGGCTATACTTGCAAGTACGTCTGGGACACGTCTGGGACAGGGGAGGTGTTATGTTTCCGTTCCGTTCTGGTTTTTCTTGTGCCAAATTAATTAACTGTAGAGATATATCCTTCATTGTACCGTCCAACGAAGAGAATTCACTCGAAACAAATTGCAGTAGTCGAAACTCGAAAGTACAGAGTGTCTTATGATGAACCAACAACTACGTTACCGAAACAAAGCATGGATACAAACAAAGTCAACGACCTTGAGGTTGAGGCACCAGGTGCTAGACCCACCACAGTACAGGCTGCTAAACTCGGACGACAAAGCCTGAAGAAACCTGCCTAACACACAGTCACGACGACCGCTAACAACTGACTATCATCAGCACCAAACTGAAGCAAAGCACGCACGCATGATCATACGCACACAACATATGACCGCCTACATGCGTGCTGCGACGACCGACGCCCAACATTATTCAGTGCACACGTGCCAAACCTAGAGTGGCACGAGCTACGACTAGCCTACATACCACACTACCTGCCTGCAGCTACGAGGAGGCACATACGCACGCGCATCAGATCTAGGAGGAGGATTTGGTCCTGAACTTGGACTCATCGATCTCGATGCCCTCCCGGGCGGCGCGTTCGCCGCCGGACTCCTCCTTGGTGCTCAGGCCACCCTTCTTCCCCATCTCGCTGTACCCTTCGTGACCCAGCTGCTCCTTGCGCGTCTGCCCGCCCTTGCTGCCCATCTCGACGTAGCCTTCGTGACCCAGCTGCTCCTTGCGCGTCTGCCCGCCCTTGCTGCCCAGCTCGACGTAGC
Source organism: Hyparrhenia diplandra (assembly GCA_015847255.1). Taxonomy (NCBI): domain Eukaryota; kingdom Viridiplantae; phylum Streptophyta; class Magnoliopsida; order Poales; family Poaceae; genus Hyparrhenia; species Hyparrhenia diplandra. Next base: position 83,527 of record JADLZK010013195.1, on the reverse strand, counting down.
CCTCGTGACCCAGCTGCTCACTCCGGGTCTGCCCGCCCTTGCTGCCCAGCTCCTGGTACCCCTCGTGGCCCAGCTGCTCCTTGCGGGTCTGCCCGCCCTTCTGCCCGCCGCGGCTGCGCCCTGCACGCACACATCAACCGAGGAACACAGTCAAGCTACGCTAGAGATCGATCGAAATGATAAAAGGCCGGCCGCCCGGCGCCCGGCGGTAGGTGACAAACCTTCGGCGAGGTGCTCCTGCGCCTCAAGGCTCTTGCCGCCGGTACCGCCGGGGACGACGGTCTGGCCCTCCTCGGCCTTGCGCTCCAGCTCCTCCCTGCTCTCCTGACCAGACGCCATCACCGTCCTTCAAACTAACGAAGAAGCTCAGGAGTTGGGTTTGCTAGACGTGTGTACGCAGGAATGCGGAATGCTCTCGTTAGCTTCTACGTATACTGGCTTAATTTGCTTGTGTGATATGGAGGATCAGGTGGCGCCGCCCTTTTATAGCCGTCCAGTGGAGAGGCGGCAGGTCACGAGCTGAGGCCAGGGCCCATCGATCAGACTACCAGATCGAGCCGGCCGGCCGGCCGGGGACGTGTGCGCCGACGCGGACGAAATGCAGGGTCCCTCGGCGCCCGTGCGGCGCGACGCGACGCGTGTGCGGCAAGGTCTCGCGAGGGCGACACGTACGTGCGTGTCGAGCGAGAGCGCATGTCCTCTCCTCGGGCAGAGATTGCCATGCGTGCGCGTGCGCCGTGTAGTTATCCGACCGGCCGGGAGGGGCGAAGAGGAGCACTACTGTAGCATGTGGGCGAGCTGGTGCTCCGGCCATGCTGCATTGCCGCCGCGTGTGTATGCATGCGCTCGGCTCGGCACATGGCCCGTCGCGTGTACAGGGATGGCATGGACCCCCGCCCGTTGCCTCTTCGTCTTGCATTTTTCTGTCTGATGAGAAGTAGTTCCGCCCATGTATACATACCTAGTATAGTATAGTGGAGTGGGTTAACAATTATATTCCCAGAATCCAGCCACATAGCTCTAGGATTCTGTACAGCTCCAGACCGGACGACAGCATGTTCGAACGTACTAAGTGGGTGGACAGTTTTCTTTAAAACCGAGCTAAAAATGTTGTAAAAAAAAAAAGTCGATCGAGCTAAAAAAAAAAAAGACGTATGGCGGTTGAAACTTCACACGGGATAAGCATGATCTTTCTACAGCCAACAAGCATTAATCGTGCCTATAAAAATCAGATAGGTTCTTTCTTAAAACACTACTGATGTCTTACACAAAAGCTTGACCTCAATTTTCTTTCGGGGTCCATTCGCCTAGATTATTCGTTTTAATATATAGCAGTCACAGAGAGACGGCTAATAGTTTTCGATTTGTGGCTAGACACTACTTCTACCTTCCTCCGTTTTAGATTATAAATCGTTTTAAATTTATAAGATAATGTTTAATAAACTTGTAATTTGAAATGGAGAGTAATATATTGTATTAGCGAATTTGTTCACATCTGTTTAGATCCACGAACACATACACTCCTACTACTCCTTCCACCGTGCATTCTTTTTTATAAAGAGTTTTAGTTAAGTATATAGTTTGATATGACAGTATCATATATACACTCCTCTCCGGCTACTTCATCATTCACCGTATTAATCATTCTCCTTTATAATCACTTATAAGGCATAATAATTGAATATCATGGGTATTTCAAATTATATTTCGATCGACACGAGCAATGGCAAGAGTGCCGTTCTTGTGTTATCATTTTCCTTTCCGCCGTATTACAAATCAAGGAAACAGTTCGTCAAAACCTCCGTGAAATTTGTTGAAAGCCATGTAGAAATCATGGTCACACATAGATGAAAATTCTCCATGATGCCACGAGTTCAAAGTTCCAACACATAAATAGATTCACTTTTCTTTGAACAAGTTGATTTCATCCTGTTGTGTGTATTAGTCCGAGGACGTAGTGATCACTAATAACACAAACATGAGAGAAACCGGTGCAGAGAAGAAAAAAAGATATATGGCGAGGAACCGCCAAACTAACTTTACATTACTGATTAAACACTGAGGAGAGCGTCGTCAACAGATCGAGGACTATGCATGCTCAAGCTCAACCACTTGATCAGGCATGGAAACATACAGGCTAGCCAACTACAAAGCCTGAATCGAACCTGACGAGTGACACATGATTAGGAACTAACTGAACTGACATGATTAGGAACTAACTGAGCCCTTCTCGAAGCATGCATGATCATATACACACACATACTGTATGCATGATCTCCTACACGCATGCTGAGGCACCCTACATTATTGTTCTTCTACTTCTCCAAAGTAGAGACGACACGACAGTAGTAGCTACGAAAGCTACGCACGTACGTACGTCTAGGACTGCTTGTTGGTCCTGTACTTGGACTCGTCGATCGGGATTCCCTCCCTGGCGGCGCGCTCGCCGCCGGACTCGTCGTTGGTGCTCAGACCGCCCTTCTTCCCCATCTCGCTGTACCCCTCGTGCCCCAGCTGCTCCCTGCGAGTCTGGCCTCCATGGCTGCGCCCTGCGTGCAAACGTCGAGGCAATTATATTGAAGCCAACAACGACAGGATGGCTGCACACTCGGCTATTATGTACCCAGTCCTGTATGTACCTTCGGCGAGGTGCTCCTGGGCCTCGAGGCTCTTGCCGCCGGTTCCTCCCGGGACAACGGTCTCGCCCTCGCGGGCCTTACGGTCCAGCTCCTTCCTGCTCTCCTGACCGGACGCCATTGTTGTCGTCTAACTACCAATGCAAGCTCGCCAAGGTGTCGTTGTTGCTGATGACGACTCCTCCAAGGACCCGGCACCGCCCTTTTATAACAGCTGGGGGCGGTGCGACGCGAGGGCAGGCGCCGGCGCGTGTGAGCCGACGCGGACGCGACGCATCAAGGACTCTCAAGTCGGTAACGCCGCGGCGCGCGACGCGTGTCCGGCTAGACCCTCCGGCGCGCGACACGCACCTACGAAGCGGAAGCGAGAGCGTCTGTGTCCGTGTCTGTGTGTGCGGCGCGTAGATCCTATTTCTATTCTCCTATTCCGATGCCGTGAGGGCAAGTATATTGGTATTGTCTTATAGATAATCTCACGTAGTGCCATGTAATTTAAGACGACTTAATAGACTACATGTATAATGGTTGTCTTTCTAAATTGTCTTATAGCAACTCGCATTTCCTTAATTTATGTAGAGAGTAAAAATAGGATTGTGAGGTGCATGACAATAACAACTTATATAATGGTAAAATAGTTGTCTCATAGGCCTAAATTTTAGCTCATGAGGTGGTTGTTTCGCGAAACAACTACCTCATTCTCTCTCACCGCTCTCTTTCCTTCACATCATCAAAAATCTTACGTGGCGATGCATGAGACGGCGCATGAGACCGCTCACATGTAGCAATGTACCTGCCCTGACCATAGTCATTTTTTTTTTTTGACAACTGACCATAGTCATTAAAAATAGAAAAAGTTCGAACTTACAAGCATGTGTCATATAGACCTTAAACTTAAAAATATATTTCTGCCCTCTGAACTTAACAACTTTAAAAAATACATCTCTGACCCCTAAACTTATTAAAGGGTACACCGTATGCCCTTGAACATTAATGCTTGATATTTTTCTATGTTTTTATATAAAAAAAATCTAACGTAAGAAGCAAAGAAAGGGTCTCTCGAGAGCTCAAAAAATTTTGTAGCTTGGTAGGGTGAATAACAAGGATGATAACGACACAGAACTTGTGACTTTTTCAAAAATTGAATTATTGCATTTTTTTCAAAAAACACTGAATTCATTGCTTAATAGCAAGAAGCCGTTAGAGCCGTTATATCGTTAATGGTTACGATTGGAGTGCATCCAGAAATGGGCAACCATGATCATGGCTAGGATTCACACATAATCCTGAGAAATCTAACTCATTGACTTGTAAAGCAAAAATAGTTTGTCTAGCTAGCAAATCAACCATTTGATTGTGCTCTCTTCTAATTTTGTGGACCGTAGTGGTTGTTCCTGCCAGAAGTGAGTTTACCATATGTGTATATGGCTTGATTCTCCAATCCGGGATTGGAGGGATCGTAACCATTGATGTAGTTGACAAGTAGCTGATTGTCAACAAGGAGATGAGCATCGCTTATTTGCATCCTGCTTATGACCGAGGCGACCAAGGCAAGTCCTGGCGATTCCGCCATGAGTACGAGATGAAGCCTCCTTCATGTATGCCATGACAAAGAAGCTAAGAGAAGGGGATACATCTGTGTTGACAATGAAAAACCTATGCCTACATGTCTTGCTGTCACCGTCGGCGGATCCAGGAAGCGATTGATGCATCCGAATAGCATCTCAAGCCCCGCAACTCGGAAGGAGTGAAAGGTCCTAATGGCTAGAGGGGGGTGAATAGCCTATTATTAAAAATTCTTGCAACAACACTAAGCACCCGGATTAGTATAAGAGATGGCGAAGCTAAATAAGCGATGCTACACGCTAGCTATGCAAGCCACAATTCAAATCTATTGTCTCTAATCCACACAAAGGCTATGTCTCTAGTTTTACTCCTAGGTGAACAAGCAAGACTAACTAATTTTACTTCTAGGAGCTAACAAGACTAAGCAAACTACTCAAGCTAACAAGACACTAACTAGCACCCTAACAAGATATGCTATCGAAGTAAAGCAAAGAGGTGCTAGAATACAATACCACCGCAGAGTGTAGAGGTGGAAGCCAATCACCGTGATCACCAAGAAATCTCCAACGAGCAAGAACAAATGACACGATGATTTTTCACCGAGGTTCACGTGCTTGCCGGCACGATAGTCCCCGTTGTGGCGATACACTCACTTGACGGTTGCTAAGCTTAATGGCGGTGCCAAATCCCCCGGGAGCTCAAGCAAACCGAACACAAGAGAGGGTCCAACAAGCCACGAGCAATCCACTAGTGCTCCTTTCGCGAATCTCCGTGGGGGTAAGGAACGACCCCTCACAAACCACCGGTGTGGCCTCGAACAAGCTCCAATCGAGCTCAACACCGCCTCTTGCTCCAAGCCGCTAGGGAACCAAGCAAATTCCCAAGAGAAACAAAATTCTATGGCTTCTCCAAGGATGAAGTGCCTCTAGAATGCAACCGACGATGCAATGCACTTCTATCACTCTCAATCTCACCAAGAATTCGAGTTATGGATGGAGAGATGAGTGGAGGGGAGTCTCACTTGCTCACAAGTGTGTTAGCGTGTTCAAATGTGCAAGAGGGAGGTCTAGGAACCGGCCAAAAGGGTATATATAGAGACCTCCTCGAAAAAGAGCCGTTGGGGGTTTCGGCACTAATCGGACTTCGTGGACCCGGACGCACCAGCGGTCCGGTCAACTTCCGGCCACAACCGACCGCGGCGTCCGGTCGAGCTTGACAGAGACCCTAGCCACACGGACAACGCCTCCTCGTGGTTCCGATCACTGCTTCCGGTCACCACGGATGCTTCGATCAAGAGTCCGGTCGACGCGTCCCGGCATGTTTGTCCAAAACATGCTCTCTACGGACCCGACCACCGGAGCCACCGGTGCGTGTGTCCTGTCCGATCTTTTCGTGCGTCCGGTCACCCCGCCTTCAAAGACGTTTCTTCGTTTTGTCGTCGCCTTTGCTTCAACCTTGCTTCGCCTCTTGCCATATGTTGCCAACACGTCGAAGATGATCTCGTTATCACTTATGTTAGCATGTCGATAGTTTAGGCAAGAACGGTTAGTGCTCTTATTGTCCTAAATGCAATATGCAAGTCAATTGGACCTAGAAGCACTTCACCAAAGGATTGTCGTGGCATCCCCTATTGATAGTTGGCTATCTATCCTATAATGTGATCACACACTCTATCGTGTCTTGATCACTGAAAGGAAACCCTATCAAGATACCTTTGCCTTGATCTCCTGGGTTCCTCTCAAGCCGATCACCGAGCTTGACGATCCACCATGTCCATCATCATCGTCCATGTTCATGATCATCATGCTCCACGTCATCCATCTAATCCTATCTCATAAGTCACACTTAGAGCAAAGGATTAGTACCACAAGTGTGTCATCAATTTCCAAAACCAAACATAGAGATTTCAAGGAGAAACAAGAAAAAACTTGTCTGCCACTCCAGGTTGATGGTTTCCTTCTGTGCATCTGTCTCGGTGTGCAACAAGGTTATGATAGTGATTTCCCACATCATCCCATACTCGCAAAATTTGAATTCATACCTTGAGTAATGGGCTAAACAGGGGGTGTCATTGTCGGGTTGTCCGGTGGCGCCGTATCATCCTCTTGAAGTGCTAGCGCACGATTATGCATGTGAGCTTTGTCTTTGCTTTTGAACCTAAAAAAAGTCCATGTTTTCCTCCTCGAAGCGGCTATCATTACGAGCTTTCCTTAAGTACAAGAGATTAAATAAAACTTTGCACAAGGTGTCATCCGGGGGTTAGAGTGATTAGAAGGGGTAGAGTTATGCGGACTCCATCTTCCTATTCGAAAATGGTGTGAGTAGGAAGAGGAGAAGTGAAAGTCACCCAGACTTGGGAGGGGAGGTCACATTTCAAAAATAAGTGGACATCATTTTCGATCCGACCACGGGAAGAACAATGCTTATCAATATGAGTTGAGAATCTACTTGCTCGCTCTCTCGTCGCCAGAGCTCTCCTAATAAATCTCAAGCAAAGGTTTTTAGAAGAGGGGGGATTACCTTGCTTTTCCAAACCTTTTTGTAGGATGAGGTTTGCATCATGAGATATATTTACGGACCCTTGGGTAGGTAGGCTGTGATTTTCTTGTGTCGCTAAGGTGTTGTAGATCGCCTTGGTGGTGCGAGCTCATTCGTCGCAGTATAGATTTACAACGGGCCGTCTTCGGGCCCACCCGGCCCGACGTCGTGCCGTCCGTCTTGGCCAGCGCCCGTGCCGCCACGGCCACCGTGCCTCACGCGGCCGTGCCTCGGCGGCCGTGCACGGGGTCGGCCCAGGCCCGTCCCCAGGGCCAAAAATCGGCCGACGGGCGGGCGGGCGGGCGGAGAGAAAATCGTGCCATGCCGCCCACGGTCCGATTTTTTGAAAAACACTCAAACGTGATCTTTTTTACACGATTCCATCAAACATATGAAAAACATAACACAAAATAACATGTACGACAATTTAAAATTCACCGGGCCTCACCAAGATATCGTACAATATTAAACCAATAAGAAAATATCGTCACTAATATACCAAATATGTATAATATTATCACTAGTATATTTGACACCGGCCTCACCGGGCCTCACCTTTCTTAACGTGCGGGCCGTGCCGTGCCCCGTGCATGAGGGTCGGCCCAAGCCCGTCTTGCTGCCCGTCTTGCCGTCTTGGGCCGGGCCCGTCGACCACCGGGCCGTGCCGTGCTCGGGGCGGGCCAAAACAACGATGCCTCGGACCGGCCGTCGGGCTGCGCGGGCCGCATGGAAATCTATAGTCGCGGTGTTCGCCTGAGGATATCCTATTGATTTGAGATGACTATCTGAATTGATTGGATGACCTTAACCGTGGGGTGAATATGGTGGTTAGTAGGTCTTGGTTGTGTGAGTTCCTTGAATCCACAAATTAGCAACCCTTGAAGGAAGTGTGGAGTTGACCACTAGGAGCAAGAGGCGGTCATGAATGCTTTGTCATCCTAAGGTTCTAACCATATGGAAGTATTATCTGCATGTATCTGAAATGAGGAATTTGAGGTAAGTTGATGCCCCGACCTACAAAATAGAGGACCAATAGATGGATTTTTGTATTATTAGGAGTTGTCCAAAAGGAGGTGTGGGGGTGGTATTTTTTTCTTTAAGAATAGCAAACAAAAAGGTTTTTTGGGTAACAACATTCCAGGCACATTAGATAATAAGGCTCTTATTAACCGTCTTCAAGTCTCTTATACCCCGTCCACCCTCTTCTTTGGTCTTATAAATGTCTTCCCATGAGTGGTAGGAGATAGGGCTGGTATCGTGCTCCTCCTGAACAACTGCCCACAAAACCTCTTGATGATGGCATTAATCTTTTCAATGAAAGTGTTAGAGAAAAGAACAAGAGACATATAATAATTAGGAATAGAAGAAAGCATAGATATGATGTAATTGAAGTCAACCTGCATGGTTTAACTTGTTAGCTTTGAGGATCCCAAATTGGCAAAAAAACTTAATGTAAATAAAACTGTAAGCTCTACTTTTATCCTTGTGGATCAAGATCATAGGGTGCCCTAGGTGTGAAGTGATAGGTCGCAAGTCTTGAATAGGGAAAATAGCTTTTATGCTTTTGCATTTGATGTCATGAGCCACATGCTTACTAAAATAAATGGAGGACTTTTGAAGATTAGGTGTCCGACCCTGGACCGATTGCATAAGTAATAGAGTATGGATTTCATGTATTGTGCTTCTTGTATGGATGCCTTGCCACATAAAATTAGATCACCAGAAAAGAGAAGAGAGTGTATCGGTGGGCAATTGTTGCTTTGTAGGTTTTCCTGCAGCGTGATAGATAAGTCACTAATTGCAATTATAAAGAGGTAGGGAGAGAGGGCAGCCTGTCTTAGACCTCTTTGTGAAGAGAAAAGCTAAGAAGGTTCATCATTAACAAGCACAACAAACTCGGGGAAAGAGATGCAAGTGTAAATAAGATTAATGAAGTTCTCATTCAGCCCTAAAATGCAAAGAGCGTTAGTAATAAAATGTTATTCAAGTCTATCAAAAGCTTTAACAATATCTCTGTTTTCAGAATGAAAGCTTGTTGTTGTTTTGTAGCTCTTAAGATTGAAAGAGTGTATGATCTCTTGGGTGATGACAACATTGGAAGAGATGTACGTGTCATAAGTTTGATTTGGTTTTGTACAAATACATGCAACATTTGTATCGCCAAATAAATTTTTAAAAAACTAGATTGAAATATCTTTCTAATGATATTAATTGTGTACCATAAATATTTATATTTTAAAATATAATTAATCAAAGATATTTTTAGGAAGCGGAAGTGAAAAATATTTAGGGATCGGAGGGAGTAGTTAAGAGCCGTTGCTCACTTTTATGTACATGCACAAGTCCTATTGTCGGCGTTTCGAGGAACGGCGGGTGCCTCGGTGCCGGCAATAAAGAATTTATATGCCGTGTGCCCCCTCCCTCAATGGCGTAGCGCAAGATGGACACGGGGACGCAACGGTTTATCCCGGTTCAGCCAACGGGGCCCTACGTCCCAGCGGGGTGTGTCCCTGCTTTCGTGTTACCTCAAGGCTCAAAGGTGAGCCTGTAGTAGGGGTTACAGGCGGCCGCGGGGAGAGACGCTGGGTCTCAAGCCCCGCGATCGTGGTTATGGTGGTGGTGTGCGGTTTCCTCTCAGTGTGAACTGGAATTGAGTCCAAAAGTCGCCCTTTTCTAATGAGGCATTACTCCCCCTTTTATAAGAGAAGGAGAGATAATGTCTATACGGTGGGACGCCTAGGTGGCTAATTCCCGAGGCTACATCGGTTGCATGTCTTGTTGCCGAGGGGTTGGCCGGCTTGGATGTTGCTTGACGAAGACACGCGTCCCGGATCCGATGGTGGACGTGCCATCCTGGGCGTGGCCCTCAGGGTCCTGTGGAGGCGTCCTCACAATCCGCATGGCGAGGGCCGGTCCTAGGAGGTCGCCGGCTATGCGTGTCAAGTGCCCGAGGGTCCGCCCAACGTGGCGTTTTGACGGTGCTGCGGGAAATGAACAAGTGTCATCCTGGTTTCCCGTCTTGGGTGGCGTAACACGTCACCGTTCGGCTTTGCGTCCCATCGGTCGGATTGGGGAGATGATTCGGCAGTTCGATTTGGTAGGGCGTGTCGATGGCACGCCGCCTGCCGCCGTGCAATCGCATTGAATGCGGGCGGTTTCCCTTCCTCGGGGGAACCTCCCACGCCCAGGGGTCGGCGACCCTAGGCGGGCTGGTTGGCTGCCCCGAGGATGGAGAGCTGGTCTCCCTCGAGGGCGAGGCGGAGTTTTTGCGCCCGAGGGTGGTGAGCTAGGCCACCCTCGGACGAAGCGGAGTTTTCTCCGGGGCTGGTGAGCTAGGCCGGCCTCGGACGAAACGGAGATGCGTGGTCGAGTCCGAGCCATGGTTTGGCTCTTTGTCGACGTGGATCGTCATGGCTCGTTGTTTTGTAGAGGTCCTTGACCTTGTCCTTCGTGGCGTAATAAGCTCTTTGCGTCGTGATGACTCCATTTGGGCCGCTTTGTGGGCCGTCCGGTGGCCCCATTTCGTCGTCATGTGAGCGTCGTGGCCAATGGCTTTGGTCCATCGTCCGTCGGGCCGTCCCTCCGGCGGGATGATGGCGAGGCTAGGTTTTCTTGGGCCTTGGCAAGCCGGCAGATTCTCATAGTTTGGAGAATGTCTCGGGGCCCAATATTTAGGTCCCAGCGGTGGCCCGAGCCCCCGAGCGAGTGTGGACTCGCCCGGGGGTTCCGCCGTTCCGCCGCCTTGTTGTTTCTCGGGTGGTTTTGTCTACAAGGGGTGCGGCGAGCGCACCCGTTGGGTGTAACCCCCCGAGGCCTCGAATGGAATGGCGGGTTCCTTCGAGGTCTTTTATATCTCGTCGGGCAAGGCCGAAACGGACTCTTAAATTGCGCTTATTTGTGCGGAGTCTCTGTTCATTTTGCGTGGGCAGCCCGAGGCCCGCTTATGTGCGCAAGGTCGACCCAGCCTCCTCGACTTTGATTATACGCTTCCTCTGTCGCCCTCCCGAGAGGGAGGAGGAGGGGAGACACGTCACAATGCCCCGTAGTTTAATGTGTCGTGCTCCGGTGGCGTTGTAGCGGTCTGTTTTAAGCGGGGTGCCCGTGCCTTGCCGGAGCAAGGGTCGGCTATGTGATCCGAGATTCACCCCATGAGAACCTGCGAACCGCTTAGCGAGATCCGGGGTTTGGGCGGACCAACCCCCCGAGGGCTGTGGGGCCTCCCACGGATGGGACATCTCTATAAGCGGCACCGCGGCCTTAAACACGTTCGGAAATCCGAGAGCCCTGGGGCCGGGTATAGGCCCCGGTTGTGCATTTCCCTCTGTCCCCGGCTCGGGTTATCTGAGGCGGCCAGAAAACCCTTGTGGGCCCGGCCTGGCAACCTGGAACGTAGGGTGTGTCGGCCCGAGGCTCGTTTGGTTTCCGCCGGGCGGGGAACCGCCAACGGATGACTTTTTGCCCTCGGGGTCGGGCGCTGCTTTGGATATGGGTGGCCGGACGGTTTTACCCCTCGCCCGGAAGACGAGGCGTCTAGTCGCCCACGCCTGAGGTGGCGCGGCTGTTGCGGCGATGGGACGCGGCCCTTCGTCTTCTTGTCGAGAGCGGAGATCGAGGCTCCGTCAAGGTGCATTAATGCGCCCGACGGTTCCCACCGCGTGGCTTGGCCGTTGGATGGCGGTTCGGCTCCATCATGGGCCGTCCACTCGAGTCGGTTCGATTGCCCAGGCCGGCGGTTTGCCTTCCCTTCCCTATAAATGGGGGGTCGCGGCGGCGGTAGTTGCTCCCTTGCGCCGCCATCGCCTTCTTGCCTTCTTGCTACGGCAATCGAGAGATAGAGATAGTGTGGGAGAGATTAAGGGAGAGATTCACTTGCCTTGTGCTCGTGTGATTGGGGTTGCTAGCGGTTGCCACCCTTCGCCTCCCTTTCATCCATGGCGCGGTCGGGTAGCGGTGACGGCGTGAGGGAGGTGCTCGATCTTTGAGCCGTGGCGAGGGCGGCGGCGGCGGAGGAGAAACTCCGGCGTCTCGTCGATGAAGGGCTTCTTCGTCCCCCGCACCGATGAAGCGCGGCGGAGTGGATTGCTCGGTTGGGCGAGGAGGAGCCTAACCCTCGATGGCTACGTGGTGAGCTTGATGGATCTTCACCGGCGCGGGTTCGGTATGCCGGCGGGCCGGTTTATTCGGGCGATCCTCCACTACTATGAAATCGAGCTTCATCATACGCCCCGAACTCGATCTCGGGCCGCCATCTTCGTCACCCTTTGTGAGGGATTCACGGGGATCGAGCCGCATTGGGACCTCTGGTTGTGGTTCTTCAAAGGCGGACCTTACCACCGCCTCGGTTGCGCGGGGCCAACCACGGAGGGCGCTGCGCGTTGGAGGCTGTGCGCTCAGTCCTTCGGAGGACGAGACGAGGCGAACCGGCGATGGGTACATCGTCTCCAAGCTCACCTCCTCCAACAAGGGGTGGCAAGATCGGTGGTTCTACCTCCGCAGCGACGAAACAGCGCTTCCGTGTACACCGGGCGTGTCCTCAAGCATCGCCCGCGAAAGTGGAACTGGGGTCCCCTCGGAGGATCATCATCGGTTGGAGGGCCTAAGGCGGGCTGTCTGCGGCTCAGGAAGGGCGTGAATCTTTGCTGCCGTGGTCGCCGCTTTTCATCGGCGTCGGTGTTGCCGTTGATGGCTCGTCCTTTGCTCATGTGCGAGATGACCCCGAGGCCGCGGTCTTGGTGCGTGCGGATGTCGGGCCTTACGCTTTCCACCGATGGCACGGCCAGAGGGTGAGGGATGCGTTGGGGTCCAACACCCCGACACGTATCCCCGAGATCCCCATGCGTCCCGACCAGGGTATATCTCCCCGTAAGTGCTTCTTGACTTCGGTGTCCACGCATTGCTTCGGTGCATTGTCGCCATGGCAATTCTCACTCTTTCTTTTCTGCGGGGCCGTGCGGATTACGCGACTCCCTCCGCTGTGCCGGCCTTTGGATGCCGATCGCCGGGCGGCCGAACCATGCTCGAACGCGAGCTGCGGCGGCCCGGCGTTGAAGAAGGAGGAGGAGAAGAAGAAAAACGTGGCTCGCGAGAGCGTCGGGCCGGCGGCGGAGCGCGGGGCGAGTCACGACACCTCGACCACCGAAGAGGACGAGGATCTGGAGGACCGGTTCTGCGTGAACTCGTCGGATGACGGCGTGGCGGCTCGGATAGACCGTGCCATGGGGCTCCCGGGCGAGTCGGGGCCGTTCTGAGCCCGAGCCCGAGCCCGGCGTCGGGGATCTTGGCGCCCGTCTCGCCCGAGGGCTCTTCCGGCCGGTTCTTAGGACCATTGGCGTCGACCCACGTTGGCACCTCGGCGTCACGGGGTGAGGCCGGAGGGAGGAGTCGACACCTCCTGTCGCGGGTACCCCGGCGCCGCGGCACGGTTCGGGGGACGAGCGGCGACCCGTCCGATCCGGCCCCGTGCGTGCGAACGTCGTGGGGAGGCGGCGCGTCGCGTCGAGTGCGACGCCGAGGTCGCACCATCCCGAAGCCTCGTCGGCGCCGGGTGATCCCTCGGGCCGTGAGTTTTCTTTCGCCTTTGCGATCTTGATCTTCTTCGGCATATGATTGCTTTGTCGACACGTTCTTGACTTCGAGAAGCGGGGGCCACCTCGTTGGCTCGCACCCCAAGAAGGCCTTGAAGGCTAGCGTTTCGGCCTCGGGCTGGGGCCCGGTGCCGGGGTGGCCCGGCCAAGATATCGTCTTTGCCCTCGCCGAATCCTCCCGTGGCGCCCGACCTCAGGAGCCCAGGTGGGTCGGACCGGCCAGGCTGCCGAGGCCACCCCGAGGTGGTGCGGGGCCCCTCGTGGCGATGGTGGGTCGGCCATTCAGCCCGATGGTGGTCAACACGGAGGGGCCGGCCGTGGCCCATGACGTCGGCTCGGGGCCGGAGCGGATGGCGCCATTCGAAGGGGTCGTGGCGCCGCGGCCCATCCCTAGGAGTCGGGCCCCTTTGGCCCGGGAGTTCTCGCAAGAGGGCTCTTCATGGCGCGGAGCGCGCAAGTCCCCCGCCGTGTCTTGACCTTCGCCGATCCGGGGTTCACGAGGCGTATAACCCCGACTTCCCGCTACTCCACGTGTCGGGTTCGGGCGGCCCTTGGCGAAGCGTCGTCTTCGGCCATGGCGGGGCGGTGCCGTGGTCGATTCGAGGGCCCCCGGACTTCCCCCAGTGCGGGTTCCCGGAGTGCGGGAGTTGCCGGCGGATGAGATGTATCCTCTGAGCCGACCGGCCGGGGGGCGGTCCACCTTTGACCCTGGGTGGCACGCCGGGGCCCGACCGCCGTGGTGGTCGGCGGCCGCCCGAGGTCTGGGTGGAGAACCCACGAGCAGATCCGTCGGTGGGCGCCGGGGGCTTGGCGGATCGGGGGCGCCATAACCGGCCGACTTGCGGTCGTCGACGGTAAAAGTGTCTTGATGGTTATCCCCGCCGCATGTCTTTGGCGCTTGTGTCTTGATGAGTAGTATCGTCGTTGCGGACTCTCCGGTCGCCGCCCGGGAGAGTCAGAGCTCCTTCGCCGAACGTTACGGCTGGAACGCCCTTGGTCAAACTCGGGTAAAGTTGATCGAGGCCCGGAGCGAGACCTCCCATTGCTGCCCTTGCCGAGGAGAGTCCCAACGGCGGACCCCCGAGGCCGAGCTTGTCAAGGCCGGGTCCGGGGCCGACAAGGTGGCGGGCGACATGGCTCGGATGAGCCATGATTTTGAAGAGGCTCGGATCCAGTCCCTCCAGGTCTGAAGGAGGCTCATGACGGCGGGGACCGGTCGGGAGGAGGCGACAGCGGCGGAGATGTGCGATGCCTTGAACACTCGCATCGGCGAGTTGGTGTCGGCGAGACCCTCGGGAAGGAGAAGGAGGAGCTCCGCAAGTCGCTCGCGGATGAGCACGGCGTGATCTTTGGGCTGGCAGCTGAAGTGCCAAGGTGCGTCTTCTTCCTTAGTGAGCTTTGCCTTCGATCGTCTTGTCTTGCTAACTCGGTTTGAGCACCAATTTGCGAGAGCGGAGAAGGTCCGACCGGGCCGTGAACACCGCGGCCACGCCAGGCGCGAGGCTGGGCGGGGAGGCGAGAGTCATACCGGGAGGGAAGAGGCCTTGTCGGACTTCGTCCGCCGCTTTGGGGCGGACAGCACGGAGGTTGGCCCCTCGGCCACGCGGCCCCGCTGGCGCCGTGGGTGGCTACCTCGGTCCGAGCTCCGGGCCCTTCCGGTCCGGCGTACGGACATGTATGGCCGTTTTTCGCTCTCACTTCCCGATGGAGTCAATGTCTTTGGGCGGCGTTGCGAAGCTTCTTCCTCGGTTCCGACGGCGAGGGAGGAAGTTGAGCCCGCCGAAGGGATCTTCTTGATGCCGCCAAGACTCGGGCGTTATGCGACTTCGTGGACGGCGCTGCGACCCCGGTTGGCCTCCCGCCGAGGATGAAGTGTGTCCCCGTACTCCCCATAGAGTCAACCTATGAGGCGGACACGGAGATGGTGGGCGCCCGGTCAGAGATGCGGGCCGGCGGGTCGGACGCCTCCCTCGGGGAGCCGGTTGTCGAGGGGTGTTGCTCGTGCGAAGCTTCCTCGTCGGCTGCCGTGAGAGGCGCAAGTGGATGAAGCCCACCCTGCCCCTTGATCTCTCCTTGTATGGAAAAATTGGAGCTTGTGAGATGGATGTATATAAACAATGGCGCCGCCCGAGGTCTATGGCCTTGGCGGGTGCATTTATGTTTATGTTGCGTTTCTCGAATTTGTTCGTTTATTGTGTGTGCCGGGTCGCTTGCTTTCTCCGCTCGCAAGATGGTAACCGTGGGCGCCCTTTGGGGCGGTCCATACGGATGCCACTAGGGGCGATCCGTTTGCCTCGGTTACCTTGCTTTGGATTTGTGCGTGGCGACCTTCGCAACTTAAGCGATTGTTTCGAGAATGCGCAAGAAAACTTTTTCTTCCGAAAAAAAAGTTTGAAAAAAGGGAAGGAGGGGTCCCAGGGGGTCTCCCATGTAGCCCCCGAGGGAGTTTTAGTCTTGTCTTTGGACGAGGCTAAGACTCCCTTAATGGTTTACACGAGAAGTACTTTTTTGGTAAAAGATGTAGATCTTTTTATTGAGTGAAAAAAAACACAACGATGTTTGACTTCTAGTGCGGAATTTAAGGGTAGAAGCGGCGTAGGCTGTTCTATGTTCCGGCGTTGGAGTAGACTTCGCCCTTCTCGTTCTTCAACTTGTAGGTTCGGGCCTTAATATTTCGGCGATGAAATAAGGCCCTTCCAGTGGCGTGAGTTTGTGACGCCCTTTGTTGTCTGTCTTCGGCTGAGCACGGGTCGTTGACTTGGAACTCCCAAGGCTTGGCCGCTTGGCGTGATACTTGCGCAAAGCTTGTTGGTATCTTCTTTGAGTGCGGGAGCGCAACGTCTCGGGCTTCATCAACTTGGTCGATGGAGTCTTGCCTTGCTGCGCCGGTTGCCTTGCTTTCGGTGTAGGCTCGCAGCCTTGGGGACCCATATTCGATGTCGTGGGCAAGATCGCCTCGGCCCCATAGACTAGAAAGAATGGGGTGAACCCGTGGCTCGGCTTTTCGTTGTTCGAAGGCTCCATAGAACCGACGGCGACTCTTGGTACCATCTTTTCCCGTATTGGTTTAGGCGATTGAAGATCCTCGGCTTGAGCCCTTGCGGGATCATGCCGTTGGCACGCTCCCACTTGACCGTTGGTCTTCGGGTGAGCTACGGCCGAGGTATCCACTCGGATGCCATAGTCGTCGCAAAAAGTCGAGGAACTTCTTCCCCACGAAATTGGTTACTGTTATGCGTGATGATGGAGTTCGGGACTCCAAAGCGGGAAATGATATTCGTAAAGAATTTCACCGTTTCCCTGTGTGAGGGTTCACCACGGCTCGGGCTTCGATCCATTTGGAGAACTTGTCAATGGCGACTAGGGCGTGAGTGTGTCCTCCGGGCGCCCTTTTCGGGGGCCCAATCATATCGAGTCTCCACACTTTGCAAATGGCCATGTAAGAGGTATGGTTTGCGGTGCTTGAGGCTGGAGGTGCGTCTGCGCGCGTAGAATTGGCATTCCTTGCGTGCACGCACGACTTGGTTCGCGTCTCGCACCGCCGGGGCCAGTAGAAGCCTTGCTGAAGACTTTACCGACTAGAGTCCTCGGGCGGCGTGATGGCCACACTCCCCTCGGTGAGTGTCCTCGAGAAGTTCTTGGCCTTCGGTAGGGGTATGCATCGCATGTATACTCCCGAGGCTCCTCTCTTGTAGAGTTCCCCTTTCTCTCAATCGGTCGCGAAGGATTTCGCCCTTCGAACTAACGGCGAGCCTCGGTCTTATCCTCGGGTAGCTCTCCTCGGGTGAGGTACTCCATCGGCCGCTTTCTCCGTCAAGGGCCGGGTCGACCGCCATAGCCGGGTGTGGCTTGTTGTGTGCCATCCTCGTGAGCCCCCGGGATACTTCAGGGGGTGTACTGACCGGGGTTTATCGAGGTCTCGGGTGAGGACGTTCGGGGGCGGTACCTCGGGTTCTTTGCGACCTTGGCCGGTTCATCCAGCGGCCTCGTTGTAGCGTCTCGGTGTATGCTTGTGTTCGAGCCCATGGAATTTTTCCTCCAATTTGCGCACTTCCGACAATACGCCTCCATCTTCGGTCGTGGCACGCCGAGGCCTTCATGACTTGGTCGATGACCAACTGCGAATCCCCCCCGGTTTCCAACCGTCGGATTCGAGGTCGCCGCGATCAGGAGGCCGTTGACCGGCGCCTCGTGATACAACGCGTTGTTGGAGGCGGGAAAATGCGGCCGGATGGCATACCTCGTGTGAATCGAGGGGTGAGATGAAGAGCAAAACCCGCCCCGCGCGCTGCCTTCATCATGGATCCATCAAAGTACATGGTCCAGCACTTTCGGCTTGGATGGGCGGGGGGTAGGCTGCGTGTCGTCCACTCGGCCACAAAGTCGGCCCGGGACTTGAGATTTGATCGCCTTGCGGGGCGAGAACGATATAGTTTCGCCCATGGGCTCCACCGCCCACTTCGCCACTCTCCCCGTGGCCTCTCGGTTTGGAGGATCTCCCAGGGGAACGAGGATACCACGGCAGCTGGGTGCGCAAGGAAGTAGTGGCGAAGTTTCCTTCGTGCGATGCGATGGCGTACAACCGCATCTGCGAATACCTTGTCTTGGTGTCGGAAGGACTTCGATGAAGTAAACGGGCGTTGAACGGCAGCGTGTGTCCCTCTTCCCGACGCGGCTCAACTACGACCACCGCGACTACGGGTAGTGGGCGCGATATAGAGCGGGGTTTCTCTGGGTTTGGCGGTACTAGGACCGGTGGGTTTGTTAGGAGCTTCTTGAGGTTGCCGAGGGGCCTCTTCGGCCTCGGGGGTCCCGGGCAAGCGCTCGGACTTGCGAAGGAGCCGGTAGAGGGCAGGCCCTTCTCCCAGGCGTGAGATGAACCTGCTTAATGAAGCCCCGGCAGCCCATGACCTTCAGTACTCCCTTGAGATCTTGGATGGGACCCATCTTGGTGATTCGTCAACCTTGGTCGGGTTTGCCGATGCCTCGTTGAGAGGCGATAAACCCCGGCGGCATCCCTCGGGGGACCCCGAATCACGCACTTTTCGGGGTTGAGCTTGACTCCCTTCTTGTTTAGGCACTCGAAGGTTTCCCCGGGTCGCCCACGAGGTCGACGTTTTCTTGGATTTGACCACTATGTCGTCGTCGGCGTAGGCCTCCACGATCCTTCCAATGAGTTCCCGAAGATGATTTGCATGCAGCTACCGGTATGTTGCCCCCGCGTTCCTCGGCCGAAGGGGCATGGTGAGGTAGCAATACATCCCGAAGGGGTGTTACGACGAGGTCGCGAGCTGGGTCGGACTCTTTCATTTTGATCCGGTGATAACCGGAATACGCGTCAAGAAAGGACAACGTTTCACATCCCGCGGTGGAGTCGACAATTTGGTCGATTCGAGGCAAAGGAAAGGGAACTTTTCGGACATGCTTTGTTGAGACTAGTGTAGTCCACACACATCCGCCATTTCCCATTCTTTTTCTCTACTAACACGGGATTAGCTAACCACTCGGGGGTGGAAAACTTCCTTTATGAATCCGGCCTCCGGTAGCTTGTGGATCTCCTCGTGATGATCTTCGGCTTGGCGTCATCAAAGCGGCGCAAGCGCCGCATGGCGGCTTTGAGCCCGGCCGGATGTCTAGGGAGTGCTCGGCGACATCCCTCGGTATGCCCGGCATGTCCGGGTCCCCCATAAGCGTCTTGGCATTTCGCGCGGAGGAAGTCGACGACCGCGACTTCCTATTTCGATCGAGGTCGGGGCGATGGTCGCCAGGCTTCTCCTTCGGGTTCTTGGGATCGAAAGTGGGATCTTCTTGGTGCCCGAGGAGGGCTCGAAGCTCCAGTAGCGGCGCTTGGCCTCATGCTCGATCGTGATTTCGTCAAAGCTTCTCTTCGCATCGGCGATGAGTGCCTCGACAATGGCGAGTGCCTCGTGCATAAGATACTCCACGCTCTCCACGTCGCACTCAGTATGCATGATGGTGTGAGGGGCGGTCGTGATGACACCCTTGACCCCGGCATCTTGAGCTTGAGGTGCGTGTAGTTCGGGGCGACAATGAACTTGGCGTAGCAGGGCCGCCCGAGGAGTGCGTGGTAAGTACCACGGACCCCAAGGATCTCAAATGTGAGAGTCTCTTGCACGAAGTTCGAGGGGTCACCAAGCAAAAGCCGTTAAGTTGATCTCGCCCGGGGGCTTTAGGCCGCTGCCGGGGGCGGCGCGCCATTGAATGCCGGCCCCCGGGCGGATCTTGGACTTGTCTACCTCGAGGAGGTCGAGGGTTTCTTCGTAGATGAGGTTGAGGTCGCTCCCTCCGTCCATAAGGACTTTGGTGAGCCGAGTGTTGGCGATGATGGGATCCACCACCGGTGGATAAGCCCCCGGTTCGGGATGTCTTTGGGGTGATCCGACCGGGTCGAAGGTGATGGCTTTGGTCAACCACTTGCGCGACCGGGGTTCTTTGCTCCGTGGCATAGACCTCCCGACGCTCCTTCTTGCGATGTCGCACGGACATGTTCTTTGGTCTTTGCCGCCGAAGATCATGAAGCGATTATTCACCTTCCGGGAACTCCTCGTTGCCCTTGGCGCCACCCTCGGGAGCCTCTTCTTCTTCACCCTCGGGATGGCCCCGGAGCCTTGGCGAAATGTTGGCGTACCCTCTTGCACTCCCAGGGTATGCTTGGCCAGGGTAGCTATGGTTACGGCATGGCTTCTTGAGCATGTCGTCGAAGGTCTCTTGTGACGGGGTCGGGGCCCCTTGCGATCGACCGCAGCCACCATGTCTTCATCGTCCGCCTTAGGCGGCGTGGCCCTTGCCCTTGCGGCTCTTATCTTTCTTCTTTTTTCTTCTTGCCCTCCCGGGTTGCGATCCCTCGGGCTCCTCTTCCTTGCGCTTTCCATTGCCGTAGCCCTCGATGAACAGAGCCAGGACGGCCTCCTCACCGTTGGCGGAATCTTGGTGGCGATGTCCATCGGACTCGTTTGCCTCGGTGGGAGTCCGGCGCCCCGGCTTCTTCACGAGGTCTCGGCAAGTGGTGCCGGCCAAGAAGGCCCGATGACGTCGAATCCGTCACATTTAGGAGCTCGGTCCGCTGCTTGAGAAGCGCCCGGATGTAGTCAGCGCGAGGATTCGTCGGATTTTTGTCGGCGGTTTCGAGATCCCACGAGTTACCCGGGCGTAGGTATGTGCCACTGGGAAATTCTGCGCGGAAGGTTCTCACCAAGTCCGCCCGAGTTTGATATGAGGTTGGGTGGAAGGTGTTCCAACCAAGCTCGCGGCGGGACTGGAGAGGTACGAGGGGCAAATTTACATTATCACTTTGTCGTCGTGCGCCCCTGCGAGCGGCATGCCCGTAGATAGTCGTCGACCCATACCTGGGACGGATCTCTCCGTGTACTTTCGAGATGGCTCGGGGGCTGAAAACGCGTAGGGAGTGGTGCCCTCTTGATGTCCCTCGTGAAGGCCCGAGGCCCGGCGGATCGGGAGTACCCTCAGGCCCTCTCGACCTGCGTGCGCCTGCGTCCTGCTTGTCGTCCCCGAGGCGAGCCACCTTCGTGGCGAGCCCCGCCGCGGATCGATTCGTCCCCCGAGGTCGGGCGCCTCGGTTCGGTCGCGGTGCGGGTCTTCTATGCGTTCCCCAGACCGGGCGGTTGCAACGGTTGTCGTCGAGGCGCTCCCCGGATCGGCCTTGCCGGGCCTCGGCTCGATCCGGGTGGACGGAGCCCCGCCGACTTCGCCCAGATTCCTCTCGCCGTGACGTCACGGCCCGATCCCGAAGCGGAACTCTCTGCCTGTTGCACCGCCGCCTTGTCAAGGAGTTGGCGGAGGCCTTCCGTATGCGCCACCCCCGGTAGTGGAGGGTTCGGGCATTTCGTACCAACATGGCGGCGCCGCCACGTTGAGGCTGGCTCTGCTGAACGGGGCCGCCATGCCTGGGATTGGAGCGCTCAGCCAGTCGCCCGCGTCCGCCGCCATTGTGAGCTTGAGGTGCCCTCGGGGCTCGCTCACGCGAGCTCGCTCCCGCCGGATGTTTTGCTCAGTCGCCGGAGTCGGGCGGATCCGCCGGATTCGTTCCTCGCGAACCTCGTGGGCCGGCGTTTTGGCCGGCAAAGCCGGGCGCCCCGCTGCGGATGGACGGGGCGAAGCCGCCGCGCGCCGGAGCTCGTGTGGCGGGCTCGCGTCCGCGTCCGTCTTGCCGTGGAGAAACGTCGGTGAACGGCCATCTGTGGGCGGGACCTCGATATTGAAGCATTCCGCGTGGGGTCATAGTACTGCGTCTTCATCGTCGGTTGCCGCGGTGCGGCCGGCGTCCGGAGGAGGTTTCGATTCTCCGGACGATAGAGCGAGTCCCTCGGCTCCGGGACCCGGGCCCCGATTGAACCGGAGGGGGTGGCATGGCGGGGTCGTCCGCGTCTGTGGAGGATGCGCTCCTCCGAGTGAATGTTCATGGGATAACGCTCCGTGGAGCGGCGGGTGGTGGTCGGCTCGTGCTCTCTCGGGCGAAGGCTTCGACCGAGGTTTCACGCCGGGCGAAGATTCAGGGACTCCCTCCCGGGATGTCCGGAGCGGAGGCGTTTTTCCGACGATTAGGGTTTCGGGGTACCACGCCACGAGTGGGTGGCGGGTAAGGTATTTCCGGGGCCTAGGGTTCTGGGAGCCCTTCTGCGAGTCGGCGCGGGGATCGTCGACGGATTCGAGAATCCGTTGCCCCGGCGCGCCTTTGCGGCGCTAATGGGTCCGCCTTGCCCGCCTAGCGCGGCGGCCGTGATGATGGGCTTGCCGCCGGTGGCGATGCTGCCCTCCCTTCTACCGTCACGTCGGGCGAAGGTTCATCTCATGGTTGTGGCCGGCGCCACAAATGCCGCGGCGTTAAGAACAAGCGTGGTGTTCAGCGAGGGAGCTCGTGCTCAGCGAAAGGCGGGGTGGAAACAAAAGGCGAAAAACGCCATGAGGGCCGCGGAGATGTAGATTGCACACGCGCCCCCTACCTCGGGCGCTAAGCGGCCGGGCGTTCGAGGAACGGCGGGTGCCTCGTGCCGGCAATAAAGAATTTATATGCATTGTGCCCCCTCCCTCAATGGCGTAGCGCGCAAGATGGACACGGGGCGCGGTTTATCCCCGGTTCGAGGCCAACGGGGCCCCTCGCCCAGCGGGGGTGTGTCTGCTCGTGTTACCTCGCGCTCAAAGGTGAGCCTGTAGTAGGGGGGGCGGCCGCGGGGAGAGACGCGGGTCTCAAGCCCCGCGATCGTGGTTATGGTGGTGGTGTGCGGTTTCCTCCGTGTGAACTGGAATTGAGTCCAAAAAGTCGTCCTTTTCTAATGAGGCATTACTCCCCCTTTTATAAGAGAAGGAGAGAGATAATGTCTATACGGATGGACGCCTAGGTGGCTAATTTTCGAGGCTACATCGGTTGCATGTCTTGGCCGCCGAGGGGTTGGTCGGCTTGGATGTTGCTTGAGCGAAGACACGCGTCGGATCCGATGGTGGACGTGCCATCCTGGCGGCCCCGAGGGTCTTTGGAGGCGTCCCTCACAATCCGCATGGCGAGGGCCGGTCCTAGAGGTCGGCTATGCGTGTCAAGTGCCCGAGGGTCTGGCCCAACGTGGCGTTTTGATTCGGTGCTGCGGGAAATGAACGGTGTCATCATCGGGGTTTCCCGTCTTAGGGTGGCGTAACATCGTCACCGGGGTTCAGACTTTGCGTCCCATCGATCGGATTGGGGAGACGATTCGGCGATTCGATTTGGCCCCAGGCGTATCGATGGCACTTGGCGCCTCGCACCTCATGCAATCGCGTGAATGCGGCGGTTTCCCTTCCTCGGGACGGAACCTCCCACGCCCAGGGTCGGCGACCCTAAGGCAGGCTAGTTGGGGTTTTGCCCGAGGATGGAGAGAGTTGGTCTCCCTCGGGCGAGGGGCCCTTTAGCCCGAGGGTGGTGAGCTAGGCCACCCTCGGACGAGAGCGGGATTTTCTCCCGGGGGGTGAGCTAGGCCGACCTCGGACCAACGGAGATGCGTGGTCGAGTCCGAGCCATGGTTTGGCTTCGCATCGGACGTGGATCGTCATGGCTCGTTGTTTTGTAGAAGTCCTTGACCTTGTCCTTCGTGGCGTAATAAGCTCTTTGCGTCGTGATGACTCCATTTTGGGCCGCTTTGTGGGCGTCCCGTGGAGCGATTTCGTCGTCATGTGAGCGTCGTGGGCAATGGCTCGGTCCATCGTCCGTCGGGCCGCCCCTCCGCGTGGGATGATAGCGAAGGCTAGGTTTTACCGGCCTTGGCAGCGGGCCGAGATTCTCATAGTTTGGAGAATGTCTCGGGGCCCAATATTTGGTCCCCGACACCTATATAAGGGCATCCGCAGTTTCTAAATAGCTAGTCTAAGAGAAATTTTATTGGCTATCGGAGCAATTTGCAAAGTCGTTAGCTTTGACATGTGAGAAATAAACACTATAATAGAGGAGTTATGTGAGAGATATTTCTAGGAGATCATGCTTGATTAGTCGCCAGATATTTGGAAGTAGTTAGCTATTTAATCTCTCTCCTTGGTAGTTAAGGAAAGTGTTATTTTTTTATTGTTTCCATGTTTTATTTAGCTAGTTATTATTTATAAATTTTCATTAAGAATATCCTAATAGCCAATAGATTTCCTTTTATACAGTAGGCAATTCTTTCTTCTATCCCCTCGAATGTTTATCTCTAAAACCATGTTTCCTCACACACACGTTTTCCCTGGCGACACACGTAAAGAGAACCATGGATGATGCCCTTCGGTTTTCCGTGTCCGGTCTCCGTTTCGTCACGTTTCGCAATGAGCGGAAGACGGGACGCGGTCCAAAGGCTCAAGCGTGCCCACACGCCGCGTGGATTCTGCTCTGGTCGGGCCGCACTGTTTTGTGGCCTGTGGCCCACCTGTAAGTCTTATCCAGCCCCATACACTGCACGGCCCATGACGAGCACCACCCGATGTCCAGTCCCACCCCTCAGCGACCCACTCGCCGTACGGGGCATACTCCGGCCCACCTGCCAGTGACACGCCCTCCTCCGGCGGTCCTCCCCTCTAAGCCCTAGCCAGAGGCCGCCGCCTCACCCGACCCGGCAGCCTCGGTCCATTTCTAATCCCCTCCCGAGCCCAAACCCTAAACCTAAACCTCTCACCCGCCGCCGCCACCACCTCTTCTTCCGACGCCGCCCCGAGGCCCCTCCCAGCGCCGGCGACTTCCACCTCGGATTGAAGCAGTGAGTATTTTCCGTCCCCCTCGGGCTCGATTCGACCTGTTTGGTTTGGTCCTTGTCACTTTCTCGCCATTATTACTGATCGCTTTGAGTGTTGGTGTGTGCCGCAGATGTCGTCGGACGATGAGGTCAGGGAGGAGAAGGAGCTCGATCTCTCCTCCAACGACGTCGTCACTAAGTACAAGTCTGCCGCCGAAATCCTCAACAGTAAGTAGCCTCGGCTTATCGCCCCCTTCTAACCTTATCATCCTTCCATCATCGTGCGTGGAGATTGTCTAGTTTTTCTAGGTTTTGTTGCCGCTAGTTTTTTTAATTGTTAGCTGTTCTTCAATTTAGATGTTTTGCGGTCTTTGTGAACAAGTAGTAGCTGGATTTAGCTGTTGAGTGAGTAAATGGATTCCTGTTATAGTTTTGAGAAGCGTAATTTGTAAATGGATTTCCTGTTATAGTTTTGAGAAGCGTAATTTGATATGTCAAATGGCGTTCAGATTCATCATGATTGATGTCTATACTGGTAGTGGTAGCAGAGGTTCTGGATTGCAGAGGAGGCTTCTAGTCTGATGTTAGCACCACTTCGGTTGCTCCATTTTCTTTGGAAGTTTTATCTGTTATAGATTTTGTTTTTAGGTTGAGTCTGTTCAAGAAGTACACTAATAATAGTAACTGTGCTTACTTTGTCCTGATGATGCATGCTAATATCAGAAATGAAATGCTTTTTTTCACCTTTGCAACAGATGCTCTGAAGCTGGTTGTGTCTGAGTGCAAGCCAAAAGCGAAGATTGTTGACCTTTGTGAGAAGGGTGACTCTTTCATAAGAGAGTAATACATCTTTCTGTGTCTTAGTGCTCTTTATTGCTACTTTCTTGCTAGTTTGCATCCTTACTTTGGGCTCATTACTGGGAATAGGCAAACTGCGAATGTCTACAAGAATGCAAAGAGGAAGATTGAAAGGGGCATTGCTTTCCCAACCTGTGTATCCGTGAATAACACCGTCTGCCACTTCTCACCGCTTGCCACAGATGATGCAGTTCTGGAAGAAAATGATATGGTTAAAATGTAATTATCTTGCTGCAACTATTTTTATAATGCCTTTTGCAGATATTACTGTGGACCTCAGCAATTTTGTTTTCCTTTTGCAGTGACATGGGCTGTCACATTGATGGCTTTATTGCTGTGGTGGCACATACACATGTAATTACAAATGGGCCTGTCACAGGAAGAGCAGCTGATGTTCTTGCTGCTGCCAACACAGCAGCAGAAGTCGCCATGAGGCTTGTAAGACCTGGGAAGAAGGTATAACTGTTCTACAAAGCCCTAAGTTTTTTTTTTCCTTTCACAAGTTATATTTTAGCTCTCATTGTTGCTGCCTCCCTATGTATATATATCTTTGAAATATGTTTGAAGTGGTGGACTAACTAGTATCATCTCATTTTGTGGGTGTGTACTGATTTGTTCATTCCATCACTAATCCCAGCTATATATATTTTCAGAATAAGGATGTTACTGAAGCAATTCAGAAAGTTGCTGCTGCTTATGATTGCAAAATTGTGGAAGGTGTTCTTAGCCATCAACTGAAACAATTTGTGATTGATGGTAACAAAGTTGTGCTCAGTGTCTCCAATGCTGATACAAAGGTTGATGATGCTGAATTTGAAGAAAATGAAGTCTATGCAATTGATATTGTCACCAGTACTGGGGAGGGGAAGGTAAGAATTTTTGTTATTTGCATATGATCCTCCTTTTTTTTTCGCTCTGTTTGATTACATTTTTGCTGAATATGCATGGCAGCCCAAGTTATTGGATGAGAAGCAGACCACGATCTACAAAAGGGCTGTAGACAAGAATTATCACTTGAAGATGAAAGCGTCTAGGTTTATTTTCAGTGAGATCAGCCAGAAGTTCCCAATCATGCCTTTTACTGCTAGGTTTGTGACTGCACAACAAATTTTGAGTTTTGAACTGTTCTACCTTTGTTTATTGAAACATGAGCTTGTGAATTGGTATAGGGCTTTAGAAGAGAAGCGTGCACGCTTAGGATTGGTGGAATGCATGAACCATGAGCTTTTGCAGCCGTACCCTGTACTTCATGAGAAGCCAGGTAGAGATATACCCCTACCCTTGAATATAACCAATTGACTGCTGGATTTCTTTTTAAAACATACCATAAGTTCTCACCTTGGGTCTATAGAAACTCCTGTAAGGTTTGTGGGCTTCTGGTGCATATTGATTTATGTGCTTATTTGCAATTTCTTCAAAATTATTTGAGCATACCTATTGGTTTATTGTAACAGCCATCATATTAAGTGGTCGCATCATGCAGGTGATCTTGTTGCACACATAAAGTTCACTGTGCTTCTGATGCCCAATGGATCAGATAAGATTACATCACATCCGCTACAGGAGTTACAGCCCACAAAATCCATTGAAGACAATGCTGAGATAAAGGCATGGCTTGCTTTGGGGACAAAATCAAAGAAGAAGGGTGGTGGAGTGACTGATGAACTTAATGGGTATCGGGAATGGAGAATAGAGATGGGAAAGAAAGGGAGAAGCAGTGAATCCTGTCTAATAACCACGGATGTAGAAAGATCTGGTGGAAGGCCACTGGATGGAATGAATCTATACCAATGAATTTAAGTTCTCTTGATAAACGGATGCCGTTACATGCTAATTTGAACAGTTTTGATTTAGCCTGTTTTTCTGTTGCACACAGTACACTATACTTTTAGTTCCTTTTAAACTAGTTACATGCTAATTTATTTTGATTTTTTCTGGATAACCTTTTGTTCCTTTTGTTGTTTATTTTTTATTTTCTCATGAATATAGGCAAGAAAGGAGACGCAGCAGAAGCAGATCCCATGGAGGCGACAAACGGTGCTAGCCAAGAATAATTCTGATTTTTGGAATTACTGCCTCCAGCTTTTTTTTCTGTTTCTTCACTGCATCTGATGGTGTTATATTACATTCAGTTGTGGAAAAAAAAATTGAGTACTTTTTCTAGTGTCTTAAGAAATGAAGCATCCAGCTGCACATTATCGCATCTAATGGCACAATGATAATTTTCGACGATGCATGCCCATGCGCAGTGTTGGTTCTCTGTTCTTCATGACCTCGCTAGTGCTTGCATGAAAGGCGCATTCCAGGGACATTTGGGTTTTAATATACTTCGAACTGCTCAGCATCCAGATACTTCGATGTGTACAGCGTTGCTAGCGTTTTCTGGGCAAATCTTTTTTTGTTTGTGGTGCCTGGATTTTGATGCCGTCCATCGTTTTGCATGTTTTCTGGGCAAATCTTTTTGTTTGTGGTGCCTGGATTTTGCTGATCCGTCCAGTCGCGTCTTGTGGCAATAGACTTGGGAGCGAACAACTTCAGCAATAGATAGACTTCAGCATCGGATGGTTATTGCACAGCAGAGTTACGTGGATCTCCCGTCCCTCTCGTTTCAATTCTTGTGGTGTAGAATTGTAGAGAGTAGGTCCCGACTGAAGTTTATCTAGATCATAGTGTCTGGGCGATGGCGAGGTGGTAGCGGCCATGGAATAATCCCCTCTGATCCTATCCCCTTGACGGTGCTTACTGAAGGATCCTCGAGGGACAACGCTTTTACTACGGTCTCTAGAGTCTCGGCGGGGTTGCTTTTGTACAAGAGTTAGGGGGCTATTTGATTGGCCAAAGTGTTTGGTTGGTGACATACCTTAGGTAAGGGGTGTTTAATGAAATATTTTTTAGGTTCTTTCTTTGAAGACTTTTTTTGTTTGCATTTATTAATTATTATTGTCCAACCATAGAAATAACTATGCTTAAAAGATTCGCTCTCGTCTTTTTAGTGAAAATCAGGCAATTAGTTTTTTTTAACTATATTTAATATTCTATTTATGCGTCAAAAGATTTGATGTGACGGGTATTGTAGCACTTTTTGGGTTCACTTTTCATGAAATGAACACACCCTAAAATTCTTTTGGCTCCACATGTCATAGAGTGTAAAAGTGCAGTAAGATTTCTTTAGTCATGACAAAGTGGCCACCAATTTCTTTGCCATAACTTTTGGGGCTTGCGACACTTGCCTAAAGTTAGTGGTGGTAGATTGTGACGGAGAACCAAACAGATGTTGTCAAATGCTTCGGTGGCTTCTAACGGTGGCGGCTTGAGCAGCTTTGAGTTTTGGAATAGTGAGATACAAGTATAGTGTCTGTGGCTTGTGGCGCCGCGGGAGGAGGCCGCCACCAACAATAGTAGCGCACGGTGGCGAGGTGGAACAAGTCCACGCATGCCACCATGACTATTAGCCTCCACGCCGTGATGTGTCGCAGCCGCATCCATCATGTGTTGAACAAGTTGTGCGTCCATCGACGTTGATGCGGCCATGTGCATCACTTCTAGGTTCGGACCTCAGAGGGGCATCCAACCCTACCGGGTTGCGGGGGAGGTAGTAAGGGGCACCGGGGAGCAAGCCAAGTGCACCTCAATGTGCACGATGACCACTAGTCCGGGAGGATCCGTGGGCGAGGAGGGGAGGAGGTCGCCAATCACCTTGTGAGGCCGGATGCATGACCAAGGGATGCCATGGTTGGTCGGCCGGCCCGAGTAGGTGTATTGAGAAGGGGTGGTGGAGGATGAGGAGGGAGAAAGGGGAAGCGGCAATGTCGGTTGTCTTGGCCGGTTGTCGCCAGCCGGAACGGCGACATTTATTGGATGGGAGGTAGGAGCCAAGCTCTAGAATAGTGCTAGTGAGAGGGGAGGAGCGGCGCCGGTGAGGGGAGGGATATGATATTTTTAGTTGAGACTTGAGATAGATCCAAGTCATCTAGGTAGAAACTATAAAACTATCATCTAAATCTTTCTTGCTTTAGACAACCTATTTGCGAACATTGTTATGGAAGAATATGGTTCAATAATCCATTCACCCAATAAGAATCCATATATTCTTATGCTCACCATGAATAATAATAATATGGTTCAATAATCCATTCATTCATCCAATAAAAATCCATATATTCTTACACTCACCATGAATAATAATAATAACAATAATATATTCTTACACTGAATGAATAATAATAATAATCATTTTTGTTGTTGTCGCCGTTGGTGATTATGTTGTTTTGGCATATACACTTAAACGTTATAAAACTTTTTTTTCATTCATCTGCCTCTGATTTTTATGGTTGTTTGGATTGGAACGGAAGTGACGGGGGGTATCGTGGCAAGAAACCGACACGCTGCTTTGTGCAAATGCAAATTCAAGTTCCAACCGGGCACGCCGCACGCGGGCCCCTATCTATGAAAGTGGACCTATCCTCTCTGGCTACGTCTACCCTCCGCGCACAAAAACCCTAGCACGCAGGCGCAGCCAGCCCCCTGCCCCTGCCCCCAAGCTTCCAGAGAACACCTTCCCGTGTCTCCTCCCTTGCCCCGCCGTCGCGTTCTCTTCGAATCGAATCGAATCGCGCAGCGATCACCGATCTCATGGCGGACAAGGAGCCCGTCGTGGAGCGACCCGAGGCGTCTGAGGAGGAGGACGCCCCAGCCGCCGCCGCCGCCGCGGTCGAGGAGGAGGACACGGGCGCCCAGGTGGCCCCATCGTGCGGCTCGAGGAGGTAGCCGTCACCACCGGCGAGGAGGATGAGGACGTCCTGCTCGACATGTGAGGCGCCGCCCCCATCCCCACCTCCTTTTTCATTGCCCGCGCGGTTGTCCGCCCCCGTTCGATTTGGTGCTGATTTGGGGTTTTGCAGGAAGGCGAAACTGTATCGATTTGACAAGGACGGGAACCAATGGAAGGAACGGGGCACGGGCACCGTCAAGCTTCTGAACCACAAGGAGACCGGCAAGGTCCGACTCGTCATGCGCCAGGCTAAAACGCTGAAGATCTGCGCAAACCACCTTGGTACCCCTTTCTCTCTTGTTTGAAATTTGCCCGTCACAATTTGTTTCCAGCTTTTGGTTGATCGCAAAGTGTAGGATTCTGATGCCACGCTGTGTATGCAGTGGCCTCCACCACGAAGATGCAGGAGCATGCCGGCAGCGACAAGTCCTGCGTCTGGCATGCTGCTGACTTCGCAGATGGTGAACTCAAGGAGGAGACGTTTGCCATCAGGTTTGGTTCGGTAGAAAGTGAGTTCTCTACCTTGTTTACTCCGGTTGTTATACATGTTTGATACTAAATGATTGAACTTCAGAATAACCTCAGTATTGTAAAATGAAATCTAAGTGTTCCAGTAGGCCTGCCTGGTTGTTAAGCTGACAATCTGATTATATATATGCTGCTTGGAACTACTAGATGGATTGCCCGTTTGGTTCGGTAGAAAGTGAGTTCTCTACCTTGTTTACTCTGGTTGTTATACATGTTTGATACTAAATGATTGAACTTCAGAATAACCTCAGTATTGTAAAATGAAATCTAAGTGTTCCAGTAGGCCTGCCTGGTTGTTAAGCTGACAATCTGATTATATATATATGCTGCTTGGAACTACTAGATGGATTGCCCTTTACGTTACTACAAAATGACCGAACAGATAGGTTTACCAGAGTTTAGGGACCTTGTTTTGTTGATTAAGTGTATTTAACGATTCTAGGTTTTTGTACTGAGTGATGCTAAAGAAGCGATTTATGAACGAAATTGCTATATGAATTCATTTCTATCCATTGTTTGGTTTTGGTCAATTGCTGTCGAGACATGCTTGATTTGTTGGCTTTTATTCATATATAAGATGGTGAATTGTTTTGTCTTGTAAATAGTAAATCCTAATACATGTGGTGACTGAACTGGCACTGGATATTGATTTTGAGAACTTTATTAGGATATATTAATCCGATAGCTTGTTAGTGTACTATATATGATGCACTATTATCTTCTCTTTAAGGAGCATTATTATTAGGCATGCATCTGTGGTGGCGGTTGAAACCGTTTCTGTGCCAGGTGGTGTGATCAATTGATTAAAACCTGTCAGTTTATTGTTTGCGTAATTCATTCATCATGGGGGCACATTTGCATAGTACTTTTCTACCAGTTCTTTGTCTGAAATTTCTTATATTAAGTTTGCGTCATCTAGTTTTACATTGCAAAATCAAAGTTTTGACAAGCCTTTGTTTTATGTTTCTATTGTACATTCCATAAAGCCTTTTCAAAATTTTCCTGTAAAACATTATCCTTGATTTGTGGATTCCTTAGCAGTTCATAAGACAAGTACAAAAACTAGGTATCCCATGATCACCATTCTAAAATGGATCAGCCATATTATTGTCTATGTAGCCTTTATCTAGCAGCAGTTGCCTACTTGACATGTAGAGATCCTGAAATACATATTGATATACAGCTAATCATCATGGTCTTGTACTGCTGAATATCTTCTTTTTTGGCGCTTATTTTACTTAATTGAGTTCCCTACTGGCAATCGTAGGGCTTTAGCTTTGGTTTACCAACATTTTCTTTATGAATACACGTGTGCAATGTCAGCTCCAGCTTAGTGGTAGTTCCGTGAGGTGTGAAGTAACCAAATATTTCTTGTTAACTTCGAACTTGCTCATTTTTATTAATTACAACGTCATGAGTGGTACTTCTTAGGGCACTCTAGGTGCTATAGATATAATTTTTTTTTTTTTTTTTCAACACGAGGTCAAACCCCATATCCATTTATAGAGAACGGAAATACACGAGTTTGATCATCAGAGGGAACAGAAAGAAGATAGACGCAACAGTGTCTAGTAAACCTGCACTCTATCTTAGAGTCAGAGAACTGCTAGAGAGAAACGGGCTTGAAAGCCACAATACCAGAAAGAGCAAAACATATAAAAGACTCCATTGTTCAGAATGACCACAGAGGTCGAATAGCGTGTATAGTTCTGTAGGTGGAGAAACTAGGTGTTACCACACCTAAAACGACGCGGCGTGGTAGAGACGCTGGGCGTCGGGGGCGCCATGACCTTCACTGCATGGTGTCCGCCTAATCACACTAGGTGTCGTGTAGGCGTAGATAGGCGTCGGGTGGACGCCTACAGTGTCATGTGGAGCCAACAGGCACCATAGGCGTGCATGGTCAGCAGCAGCAGCCCGAGGAGGCATAGGAGTTAATGATCAGCTTTAGGCAAGCCCGAGGAGGCCCAGAGGTTAATGGCCAGCATTAGGCTGAGTGTTAGCTATTAATAGCAGTCAAGAGTGAGTTAAGGAGTTAGAGTTAATGGCTGGGAGGGAATCAAGGAGTCAAGGGCGCCAGTCAGAGGCTGGGCTCTTCTATTTATACCCTGTAATCAGCTTATGAGAAAGAAAGCATGAATCAAAGTATGAAGTTATCAGTCCACTATCTCATCCCCTGCTATCTCTAATCTCATCCCTCATCTCTCAAGCTCTTGGCAAAAATCTCCGCCTAGTTATCCCCCTGGAACTAAGGTTCATAGCACCTGGTGTCAGTGCCTCCCTTGGTTTCGTTCCCCTTCCCATACTTTGCTTTCCCTAATCTTCCCAAGCGCCCTGATCTGCCTTCCGCCGGCCTCCACAAAGCTGTCCGCCTGGCCTCTCTGTTCCCAGGCGCTCTCACTCTGTTCTGCTCTGAATATTGTACGTATGCACACCCTCTGCTTGTGTGTATTCTGAATATTATATGCGCGCTCTGCTTTTGCTCATGGTGTGTGACTGTATGTACCCTGCTCTGAATATTATAAGATGAACTGCTGATGCCTGCTTTTTATATTATATGGGTTGTCACCACATACTTACTCACATACACAAATGCTGCGGTGTGTGCTACACCAGTATATAAATTCTAGCTTACAAACGAGGTTTGTATGTGTTGTAGTAGTATATATAATTCCTGCTTACAACGCCCAAGGTGTGTATGGCATCGCCCTAGGCCTCCGGCACAAACGCCTAGGTGTTGCAGCAGCCGGGGGTCAGGCGCGGATGCCTCAAAAACTATGGTGTGCTACAACATTGCTTTTGTTAGACAAATCTGTTATGCATTTTTCATTTGCCTATCCGCCCAAAAAACTATGGGTGTGGGACAACATTGCTTTTGTTGTGACCAGCACAATGCAGCCACCACGCCATTTGGTTGCAGGCTGCAGTCTTTCTATTCATAGTTTCAGTCTCCTCTCTCCTGGGGTTGCAATCTTGGGTGTCACGGATGTAGCCTCTGTACTGGCAGTATATCACGGTATTTACAGGGATAAGCATGTTGTCGTGGACATCTGTGTTTCATGACTGTCTCTCCCAGCTTGGTGGTAGTTCTGTTAATTCTGAATTAGCCAAAATATTTGTGGTTAACATCCTAACATATTGTTTTAGTTACAAATGTGTCGAGTGATACTTTTTGATCATTCTTGGTGCTAACCTTGCCTTTGTTAGACTTATGTTGTGTGTTTTTCCTCTGGTTGCAGGCTTTTAGCCTTTTTTAGCAGTCATAGTATTGGTTTCACTTAGAGTTAATGGGTCTTGTTAAAATCTTGCTATACTGGTCTAGCATCTGTACAGTACATCAGGCTGGGCTATTCTATTTATTGTGGTCTTGGTTAAGTTTATGTTTAGAAAGATGCATTATTTTGTGTTTTCTATGCTGACAGTCAATTGCTATCTCATCTCTTGAGTGAAATACTGCCTAGTGATATGTCTAAACTGTCCATTTTCCCCCTCCTTATATTGGTTCCATAGTTTGTTTCTTCCAAAAACTTGTTGAATTTCACTTAATCATGCTGACATCAATTCTCTTTCATCTCATATAGATTGCAAGAAGTTCAAGGACTTGATTGAAGAGATTGCAAATCGCGTGTGGCTAAGAACGAAGGCAAGGAAGGTGAAGATGATTCGGGCAAACACGAGCTCCGCTGCTGGAGAAGCTCACTGTGAGTGAGGACAAGTCTGTGGAAAGTGTCAAGTCGGAGTCCACTGATTCTAGCAAAGCCGATGCAACCCCAGCTTGCCCGCACCTGCCTCTGCCTAGTTGGTCCGGTTTATCAGCCAGAAACTCCTGGCGCTTAATCAGTTGTCTGTCCTTCAGTAGAAGTTTGTTGCCCGTTAGCCATGAAATATGATTGCTCACTTTTCTTCCCAAAGCGACTTGGATCAGTCTCTGGTGTCTGGATTTTTCTGGGCTTGATTTTGTTAAAAACTTGCTCTCAATTGGGGGCTGGAACGTTTGGTATGTGCGTTGCTAGTATTTCACTGCATGGGTCTTTATTGATTGCGATAAATTCATATAATGGTGTGTTTTTTGGTTCAACACACATGTTTTGTATTAATAAACTGCTGATGCCAATGCCTATGGTAAGTTTTTATTTATTTATTTATTTTGGAAAAAAAGACTCGCTGGACACCATTGAACAGCGGCATGATCGGGTGCCTGGTCCATCCTGATATAATTCCCAGCAGCCCATGCCTGGTAATGTATGGGGTGCTACTTGCTCAAAAGATAGAACATCTAGCAAAATCACAAAACATATTTTCTCTAGTATCTCTAAATAAGGTACAAGCAGTGAGCACTGATCTGTGTTACAATTTTTCCCATTCCCCAATTCCATT
Organism: Hyparrhenia diplandra; assembly: GCA_015847255.1. Classification (NCBI taxonomy): domain Eukaryota; kingdom Viridiplantae; phylum Streptophyta; class Magnoliopsida; order Poales; family Poaceae; genus Hyparrhenia; species Hyparrhenia diplandra. Next base: position 48,468 of record JADLZK010013195.1, on the reverse strand, counting down.
AGCCACAATGGTAGCAGATGTTTTCAGTTATGACCTCTGTTGTCCGGTAGCAGATGTTTTCAGTATGACACGCTTTCCATGTCCCAGTCTGCTCTTAATTGCTTGCAACTCTTTAAACATGTCATCTGGCCTCAGCATGTTGGGCATTCATCATAAGCATCAGCCGAATCTGCTGCCGCCACAACATCCTCTCGAAGATGGCTGCTAGTCCTCCTTTGCAGGTTTCTGAAAATATTTGTGGCACCATCATAATATGATTTTAATTATATAATCATCAGATGATGCCTTTTAGGGAATTTTGTTTCACCGGTTGCCTTTGTTAGTTGATGTTGTGTGTTTTTGCAGGTAAAGGCTTCCAGCATTCATTCTGAAAAAAAAAAACACATTTTAACCACTTCTTGAGGACTCCTCCTTTCTCCATTATTTTATTCGGGGCTGTCCAGGAGCACAAATATGCAAACATTTTAGGATTAAAAAAAGAAGATGCAAACCTTTTGCTGCACATTTTCCGGGAGTCCAAATTTTGTCCAATTGCTACCTCCCAGATTTCAGCGAAACCAGACTGAGCCTTACCTCCTCACTGTTTATTTTCTTTTTAAGATTTATTGGTTCCAACAACCCATATTCTTACATTTAAGAAAGAGATGACTAATCATCTTCATCAAATCTATTTCATCTGGGACATATAGGGTTTGTTTGGTTCGGGGGATTGGGTGGGATGAGATGAGACGACACGACAATCTTCTCAAATTCACGAAGATTTTAGCCAATATCGGCTTTTGTATCGGCCCCAACACATAATACTGAAATGTTAGAAATATCAAGTTTTGTGTTGGTGTTTGGTGAAGCTAAGTTAAACCACAACTGCTAGGCCAATAGTGCCCATACTTTATGAACGCACTAATTCATTGGTGAATCAGGTTGCGGATGGGTCAAATATGTTGCCCGTAGAAAAAAAGGTCTAATATTTTTGGTTCATGAGGTTTGCATTGTAGGAGTCTCCATTTTGTAGAAGTAATAAAATACACTACTTTTAATTTGGTAAGATCACTGTATGCACTGTAGTCTATTGGGGGCACTGCATTGCTCGTTGTATTTTGCTATTCTGTTCCCATGGAGCAATTATACATCTGCGATATTATATCAATAAGGTGCTACTTTTTTGGTTCCCTAAATAGATGTTTTTCTTCGCTTAATAAACTCAATGTTTCCTAACTGGTAATTATTTATTAAAATATATAAATATTTATGCTAAAAAAGAATTAGGATCATTGAAAAGATTTTTGAGTCTAGTTTTTTAATAAATTTATCTAGAGATATAAATGTTGCAGCCCATTTTCTACAAACCTAGTGTGTTGAAAAGTTTGGCCAAAACGCAGAACATCTACAAAATAAAAAAACATATTTTTCTCTAGACAGTCTGTATAGTGACGGAGGCATCAATCAGATCATGGCAGGTTTCCAGGTACGAACTTCCACAGGAAAATGGAACCAGCAGGAACTAGTATTTCTGAATTCTGACGACCGTAGATCGAATTCATCTTTTCAATCTGAGGCATGCATCATGTCAGCCTTTCGGTTATATATGTGGGAAAAAGTATATTGCAGATTTCCCCTCATACCTGTTGGGACATATCCTTATTTCTTCGTAACATGGACAGTACGTGCAGCAACGCCATCGCAACAAAGCCCCCCTTTCCTTCGGGGTTTCTGATAAGGTAACCATCACAATCTCATTTTTAATTTATAATCAAGATTTTATGTATGTTAAATTTGGATGCCACCTCTTGGGTTGACTCACTTTTTGCATTAGGTAAACTTCCAGCATTCATGTGAAAAAAACGTTTTAACCATGGTGAAACTCCTTTCTCCATTATTTTATTCCAACGACTGTCCAGGAAACCAAATATGAAATTCCCATTGGATAAAAAAAAAAAAGAGTTTCAAACCTTTTTGCTGCACATCTTCCGTGACTTGGAAATTTTGTGAAATTCACATTGAGACCAGATTTCAGTTTCATCCCTCTAGCACCGTGATCTATGAAACATGTCATGAAACTTTCATTGTTTAGGAGCTCCATTTTATATCAAAATTTTATATTTTGGAAAGGGATGTGAAACATCTTCATTAAATCTAATAGAGGCCAATAAAACAGACTCTCTGTATTGTTTTTTGATTGTCATTTTGCCAAAAAAATCTTGATCTTTAATAGTTAATTTTTTTCATCGAAACACCTCTAGGGATCTAAACAAAGAGAGCATAAACATCAGAAGAAATCACATCAACATAGAATTAATTAGTACAGGTCTACCTCCAAAACAAATGCGCCTTTCCAACTGCTAAGTTTTTTCTTCTTCTTGTGTTCTTTACTTTCTTCCGGTCTTTATTTTTTTAGCTTATAATAAATCATTGGGAGACCAAGATATTGAAATGGACAAGTGCCTAGCTTGTGGCCAAACAGATGTGAATAAGCTTCTTCACTATTTTTGTCTAACAAAAAAAAAAAAAGAACTTTTGTGGAAATTAATTTTGAGACCTGATAATTTTGTTCAAAGGTGCAAAGAAGCAATTTCATGTTTTTTGCATGTTCAATATCATGGTAAAAAAATAACAATGTATCATCCAAAATACTACAAGATCAAAAACCCATCATCTACAAAATGTTATACTTTTATCTATCCATCATCTTTGGCTCTAGCAATAATAGTGACCAACATGTCTATGACTATATTAAACAGATAAGGTGATATAATGGATAACCATGCCTAAGGCCTTTTATCTTTGGAAGTGAGGACCCATCTGATCATTATCCTTGATCCCATACTCCCTCGTTGTACAAAGGATTGGATCCAACTACACCATTTTTGGAGAAACCTTTCATGGGAAGGGCCTGTTATAGAAATCTCCAATTGACCATATCATAGACCTTTTCAAAGCCTATGTTGAAAATAATACCACTCAACTTTTTTTTTTCCTATGAAGCTCGTGTATCGTTACGTGTAAAACTCACACCCTTCATTATGCTTCGTCCTGGAAGGAAAGCTGTTTGTGAAGGGCTAAGAGTTTTCTAGGCTATTAATGTCGTTCTATTAGTGGCCACTTTAGTAATTAAAGATTTTGAAACTAACATTCATCAAATATATTTGTCTATACTGTTAGATTTGTTTAGCATCACTACTTTTGGGTAGTAAGATTATCGTTCTAAAATTTAATCTGTGTAGTGGGTAGTTACCTTTGTGGAATTCCTTGAATAGAGCCTTCAAATCCCCTTTTATGATATTCTAGAAGGTTGACAAAATTCTATTGGAAATCTGTATCTTGGGGCTGAGTTATGTTTCATTTGGAAATGACAACAAACCTCAACTTCTTGGAAGCAATGTGAGGATTTTATTTTCGATTTCTGTGACTTGGGGATGTCTTCTATATGGGAGATGAAGCTTAACAAGTATTTGTTATACTTGGTGGGCTCTTCTTTTTGTGTGTAGCCACATTGTCATCCTTTTTAAGTGATTAGCCAACTAATGAAATCACTAATCTTAATAGTTAAATTCTATGAACTAGTGAGCCAACAACTAGTTGATTCTTGAACTATCCACTCACTAGTGTACCGGTTTGGAGCCTCATGAGCTAGTTGTCAGTCAACTAGTTGTTTGTTCACATGTCCTAACTAACCTTCCTTTCGTGGGCTCAAACCATTCTGATTTTTGGAAGGCCTAAATAATTTCCCCAAAACCTCACTCCCAATTTGGGGGACATTTGTAGCATCATGGTTTTCATCGGAGTCCTTAGAGCAACTCAAATGGAATGGCTAAATGCATCCGTGAAACCTGTTATGGCCGAAAAAAACCAGTACAACAGTCTCTGCGTCCCGTATTCCATTTTCCCTGGCTCGGTATCCCGATATTCTCGCTGTGTATTTTTGCCCAGCAAGACCCGCTCGCTATCCGCGGGTCAATCGATTGCCGCGTGCAGCTTTACCTCTCGCGCGCTCGATTTCCTTCTCCCACGCACCAGCATCTCTGCATCCGTCGAGGTTCTAGGATCCTCTTCGTTTACTTGCTTTCCAAGAATCCCGATCACAAATAGCAGGATGCCGAGCGTCCGAACGAGGAGAGCTCTCGGTGACTCTTTACGAGGCCTTTTTGTGCCATGCAATTGCTTCTGGTATGGCACGGTGATATCGTGGAGCGGCCACGGTGCTTTTTATGAGGCCACGATGGCCTCCAGATGGTTCCGGCGGTGGACGACGATCACGAGGGGACAAAGCCGTCCATCAGGATCTAGTTACGTGGCTAGTTCAAATACAGATAAGCAGAAATTTAGCTAAATTGTTGCAGCGTTTCTCCACTTTTCGGACTTTTTGCATTATACATAATAGGTAAAATATACAATTTGGCTATTACTTGTGTGTTTTCCGGGATTGCTTCACGAAATCTGCTGGAGTCCACAAACTCCATCGTGGAAACTAAAATCCTCCACTAAAAACGTGAAGTTTGTGGAGTACACTCTCTGTCACAAACATCTATTTTTTTGCTCTTAGGTCAAGCTAGAGGGAACATTTGCTAGGACTGCATGGTGCGTGGAACTAAAATCATTTGACTAAAAAAAGTATGAAGTGAAGCTGAAAACGTGGAGCAAAGCAAAATCTCACTCAAACATCCCCTTTAGATGAACCGTTGGACATGCTCTTGGGTCCAAGCTAGAGGGAGTATTTGCTAGGACTGCATGCTGCCATGTATACAAAGAAGCTATCATAATCTCCCCAATTTTAACGGCTTGATGCACACTGGCTTTGGGAAGTAGCAGGCAATCATCAGATGGGTAGAGCTATTTGACATATTCTAAGGATTGGATTCGATTTCCTATTTACCCCATTGGATAGGCGACCGATAGAAACCCTCGACCACAATCAAGAACCTATGTCAAAAAGTTCGAGTTGTTATTATAAAATATGTTAAAAAGTTCATCGTGTTGTTATTGTCCCTGATGATGCGAGTATGGGTTATTAAGCAGAAGTTGTAACCGAAGTAGCAGTAGTGGAGCTGTAACTCCATCGGGAACAAGGAACAGAAAACTGCCTAGTACTAGCAGTAGTTACTAGGAAAGGAAGCAGCGACGTACGGAGTAGCGTACGTGCGTGCGCTGCCACGTCCACATACGTCCACATACGAGCGGTTTCCCCCGGCGGTTGGGTAACGCCACGCGCGGCAACCCCCCACTAGCAGGTCTGCTGGGTCTCGCCCCGGCCCAAACCAACGCACGCACAACACATTGATTCATCGACGACCCAACCACAACAACACCTGAACCGCCCAACCGAACAAACACCTAAACGGCGCGGCCGCCATCACTGCACGATCATATCGTCCTCGATTCGATCTATATGCATGGAATGGAGTCATCGAACCGGACCAACGAACACGACGAACAAGTATAATTCCCAAGAGAACACAAGCTTTAATCTATCGGATGATTACAGTCTTCGATTACTGCTGCTACTAGCTAGAGTAAAAGTAAACTGATAAACTTTGAGCTACTAGAACCCTACCAATGGATGATGCGATGGACACGTTAATGTTCATGGGATTGACGAAACGAACCAACAATGAAAAAAAAAAAAGAAGTTAGATGATGGTGAAACTCGATCGGTCAGTCGATGGCCGGCCGCCATGCATTCCGTCACGGGTCGATCGATCAGTCCTGGCCGTTGGCGCCGTCGGCCCCGCCGGCGCTGCTCCTGCCCGCCGCCGGCACCGCTAGCAGCGAGGTGCAGGACACGTCCATCCCCTGCATCTGCCGCTGGACCTCCTCGCAGATCATCTGCCGCATCACTGGCACGAACCACGGGTCCTGCTCCAGCTTCGCCCTCATGCTCACGGCACCCTCCACCACGCTCTGCGGCGGTGCGGGGGTCTCGTCGTGGACCCCGACGACGCCGTTGCCGCCGCCGCCGCCGCCAGGCAGGCAGAGGGTGAGCGACGTGAGCGGTTCAGCCGGCGCGGGTGGGGGTGGGGGGGCGGCTTCGCCTGTTCGGGCTTCATGGCCAGAGAAGGACGACGCTGGTGGCCGGCGCAAGGCCGTTTCCTGGGCGGCGGCATCAGCACCGAGTCCTCGCTGCTGCCGTCCTCGTCGTCCTCCTCCTCGTCCAGGTCCTCGTCCTCCTCGTCCACCTCCACCTCCACCTCCTTGGGGTCCAGACGATGGAACGGCATGGATGCCCGCCGCCGCCGCCGCCGCCGCTGACTCCTTAAGATCCAGCAGATGGCGGAGCGGGACGGGGGCCGCCGCCGCGGCGAGCGGCCGTAGCTGGAGGGTGCACCCGACGGCGGCGTTGGCGTTGGCGCTGGCGGCCGCCGCCCTGCGCTGGCGGCGCAGCGTGGAATTCCAGTGGTTCTTGACGGAGTTGTCGGTGCGGCCGTGGAGCATCCTTGCGATGGTGGCCCACTTGTTGCCGTACTGCGCGTGCGCGGCGACGATGACGGCGTCCTCCTCGGGCGTGAAGGCGCGGCGCTCCACGCCGGGGCTGAGCTGGTTGCACCACCGCAGGCGGCACGACTTGCCGGACCGCCCCGGGGATCTCGGCGCTGATGACGGTCCAGTTCCTCGCCCCGTGCCGCGTCACGGCGCGCCGCAGCAGGTCGTCCTCCTCCGGCGTCCACGACCCCTTCACCCTCCCCACCGACGGAACCCGACCCCGCCGCCGCCGCCGCCGCCGAGACACCGCCGCCGTCCACCCCTCCCGCGCCACCGCTAGGCACCACCATTTCGTTGACGGCTCGCCGCTCGATCTACGAGTACCTGTCTGTCTGTCTCTCTCTCTCCCTCGCCGGCGGCCGGGTCTGCGTGCGCGTATATAAGGACGGACGTGGGCGTTGTGGTTGGATGCTCCCTCCTGGAGTTGGGTCGATCGTTCGTGTGGTGTGATGAGATGGGAAGGAAGGGTTAGGTGGACGGACGGACGGACGGTTTCGGGCGCGCGGCCGTTTGCGGTGGGTTTTGGGCGTTTTCGGCGGGTTTTGCTGGAGATCGGGGGGAGGTGGAGAAACTGGGAGCCGCGAACCGCCAGGGACAGCGCGAGGCGAGCGCGCGCATGACCTTCCCGCTCCATCACGCGTGTGCCGGTCGTGTGGGTGGGTGGGACTGTGGGTTGTGGTTTGGGGGCGTCTGTGCACCGGGCGGCCGGCCGGGTGTCGCTGCGGTTGCGGTTACAATTACAATTCCACCGTCGTTTTGTGCTTTTTTTTTTTTCACCGGCTACCGTTTGGCGGCTAGGCATGGCCGGATGCGCGTCGGTCAGGCGACGAACGACTGCCGTGCGACGGTAGTTTGTTTGTGTGTGTGTTGATAAAAAAGAATAGAATGATGTTCGTTTGGTTAAATAAGTTAGGAGCATATTTGTCGGTTTTCTGTTTCTAGCCCGATATAATATAATTCTGTATCAGGAATTCTGAACTATTTCTAAATTACCGCAACGTTTTATGTTTTCTTTGTCTCCTGATTATGTATTTATATTGAGAACCCGATCTTTCTTCCTTATTATTTTATAGGTCCTTCCGCCATATTAGATTAGAGAATTGATACGTATATATTTTGTGTGGAGCACTTTCACATTGCCCAGGTACGCATATGTTTCCGTCCGATTAGACTGTGTTAATGGTTGTTTGGGACTCCTCTACTCTACAAAGTACAAACTCTTTTATCGAGAAGTTACACAAAAAACTGATCAGATCATCTTAACTGGCTCTTTTTTTTTTGAGAAAAAAACAGTAGTTTGATGAATTACTACCATGAACGAGGTACAAGGACAGCTGTCCAACACACCCTTACACAAAGGTTCTTGAGAAAATAAAAGATTACAACAAAATGCATGTGCTTCCCGAAGCCTCCCGAACAATGGCACCGTCGTCGTCGCCAAACCGCACCACCGGCAACCACCGGTGCACACAAGCTTTGAAGGGAACTTGCACAGAAGCGCCTTCGTCATTTTGGATTGGTGGCATACATGTCGATAAAATCTAGCTAGTTAGAATATGTCCTTCTCCTTTACAATAATTTTATAATTATTTGAATTGAAAATCTATCTGTTAGGGCATAAGCCGCACACCCGTCGGTGTTCACCGGAAATAGACAGGGAAAGCTAATATATACCAGAAATACTGAAAGAGAGAAGGAAATTAATTAAAACAAAATGAAAGGATCGGAGCAGGAGAAAGCAACAAGGGTATAATAATGTGGAAAGTGGGAAGGGCACGCGATGGAGTAGTCGTGGATGAGTCATGCATGTGGACTGTGCTGGTGCCGATGGATCGAGCTAGCAGCAGCGTGAGTGACCGGTGAGAAGTCAGTCAGTGACCCGTCTCTGCTGGTTATATATCAACAAACGCTATAGTCTCATTTGCTAGTATAGTAGTGGCTGGCTGTGGGTCGCTTGCTTCGTCCTGAAACCACCTGCACGCAACAAGCATATATATACATCTATCTTGGCGCGCGCACACACACACCGGTCGATCTAGGTTGCTAGTACGGTCATACTGTGCCCATGCATGCAGGAGCCCTAACTCACACGCGGAGGCCTGCAGGCAGCACCAAGCAGGCGAGTACGGTCGCGTGGAAATTGGCGCGCCTATGGTACTGCCTGTGACTGCGACTGTGAAAAAGGTAGCCGGGCGGGCTAACAACACAGAAGAGAACGCTGCATGCGCCGGCTAGCTGCGGGTGAAACGAAACATCAGGGCCGGCGTCCCGTCCGCGGCGGAGACGGCCCAACGAACACGGCGCGACCGACCGACCGACGCCGGCGGGGGCCGGCGCGCGCGGCAGGCAGGCAGAGCAGTTGGCGTAACGAACGGCCGATGTGTGTGGCGACGCAATGCACGTCATGCATCTCGCGTCTCGATCGGTCGATCCACCGGCGACCTGGCACCAAACCGGCCGGTGGGCATGCAGAAAAGCGGAGCCCCATCGCGCCAACCGCGCGCACACAACAACAAAAAACAAAGCCGCTGCGCGCGCGCGGCAGCGGCAGCACACGGATCGATCGCTCTGCGACGGCCGACAGCTAGCTAGCGACTTCCACCGTTTCTAAAGGGAAAACCGTAATTTTGGGTTTGGGCTTGGGTCCATCTATCGCCAGAGGCCGTGAGAGACGGACGGTCGGCGTGGCAACTGGCAAGCAGGTCTGCAGGTGTGGGTCGGGGTTCGGTAGGTGGATGGCACTTGCATTGGCAGGGTGCCAGGGTTTGTTGTGGCTGTGGTCTGTGGACGCGCTCGTGACGGCAACGGCTGCCTTGTGCCTGCAGACCGCCTCGGCGCGGCGACCCAGTTGGCGGACCCAATTCGTTTGTTCCCATCCGTTTTGCCTGCCACGGGTGATCAGTGGAGACCACGGATCGATATCCCGGTATGCATCCTGGCCACGGGCCGTGTCGATCAGGGCCTGGTGCGCACCGCACGCATAACACTGGCACCCCTTCAGCGCACGAGCGCAACAACATAAACGGGTTCAACACTTGCATGTTGGATTGGGCTCGGTCCGCGCGCGTAGTTCCCCACGGGCCACCGGTCCACTACTGAACCGAGACCAAATCGCCTAGTGCTTTAATTTCGGACGGAACCTAAAATCTAAGGCGCCTTTGGATTGTACTACTCAAATTTCCTGTTTGCTAGGTTTCTTCATATGAAAACGAAGTGATTTCTCCAGAATTTATATACAGTTCCTACGTTCTAGACGTTTTTTTTTGCGTATCAAGTATATCAAGTTTACAATTTTGATATTTCACTCCCTTCTCACACAGAAGAAAACCTTTGCAGGATCGCGTGAGTCCCCCTCCTCACTAGGGGGCTAGAGGAGTGGGGACCCGATCCCTCGCTTTTGTGATCTTGCCCTGTTGAGAGGGTGGATAAATTTTTGGGAGACATATAATGTAACTGTTCACGGGTCATCTTGGGTCCAAGAAAGACCGTGTTGACTATTGAGCACTACTATGACACTTCATAGACGACATTTAGCCTTTCTTGGACCAAATAGTATAAAATTCTCCTTCTGTTCAATAAAACATGCAATTATAAGAAGCGTGCCGATCAAAATATTCTAATTTGACCAAGTTTATTGTAAATAGTACTTTTACATTTATGTTTCAAAATTTGTTAATTATGAAATATATTTTTATAACTAATCTAGTGGTACTTATTTTTTTATCTTAAGTGTTAGTACATTTTCATATAATTGGAGTCAAAATTTATAATGTTCGACTCCTTGGAATGTGAGAATCACATTCTTTTGTGGACGAGTGAGTAGGTTGCGCACAAGTAATGCCACATTTTGGTCTTTGGAGGAGTAGGAGATGTTATTTACGATTGGCTCCTACTTTTTCACCGAAAAGTAACCGGGCGCCCCACCAAACAGGGGCCCTAAATAGATGCTCCACTATATACAAAACTAGAGGGGGTATTGTTAAAGGATTGAATTGTAATCACTAAGAAATCTGATCATAATTAGCTATTGAGGACAATTACTTTGTGTAGGTTAGAAACAGAGTTAGTAACGAAGAACTTAAATGTATGAAACATAATATATACTTATTAGCATAAAGATTATTTAATCTTATGTTTAAACTTCAAAAAAATTTGAACCGATATCGAATAGGAATATGTAGATATGTTGGACGGGTGACAAATTGTAATGTAATAAAATATATATAATAATTTATTTGAGAAAATCCTTGGTAGATGATTTAATCCCTTTAACCGTCTCCTTCATGCGTCATATCCCCGCGTGTTGTCGCGTATAGGAAGGAGAAATCTATAAGTTAGAATATTACTATCACCCTACTATTCTTTTTTCTTTCTTTTTTTTTTTCCATTCTCTTTTCTAATTTTTACTTTACTCTATATCAACTACCATCAGTGGGGCTGACCTGTAATTTTATCGAAATATATCCATATGAGATCTTGTTTTGAAGGATTTATTAAAATAAATTCAATGATGTAATCGAATTTAATTTGGTTTTTTGGTTTGTGAGTTATAACACGTTTTAGTTAGTTCAAACGAAAGGGAGCCTATCACTTTGGATGTTATGGTCTTAGTGGGGCTACTCAGGTGGCATGCTTGCATGTCGAGAGAACTCCCTAGTGGAGGTTCTCTATATAGGCCTAGTAGATGTTTGTTTAATTGTCTATACGTGCCCTAAGCAAGTCGAAATAGACATACTTCGGATCTGATAGAAAAAAATGGCAACTTTCATATTTAAACCATTCACTATAACATCTATCCATCCCCAACCACATACAATAAATTATCAAACTTTTAGGTCAACTAGAACGCATTTTGTACACTTGTATACTAAGACAATTGAGATGTATAAATGAAGAATAAACTCAAATCTATTTTTTAAAGTTAAGTACTAGCTATTGTATAGTTCCAAACCTTTGGACGAAAGTTATAATAATTTATTTGACTTGATGAAAGATTAGTCCCAAATTAAGACCTAAATATTGTATAGTTTAAACTATACATTTTTGTTGTGTTTGTGTGAGGATTTTTTCGTTCGACAAGTAGATAAGCGTTTTGTGCATGGAGAAGCAGATGGTTAGAATGTGTACAATGGATTTATAATGGTTGAAGTACATGTTACTCTTTTTCAAGTTAAGAGTGCTTCTCTCTATGCGTCGTGCGTAAGGTTTGGAACCTTCCGTATTGATTTTTCATATACCAACCGTGTTTGGCATAAAACCGCTAGAATTAGTTCATTTTCGAAATTCTATAAGTTCGTGTTCATTTTTGTGTCCAGCTTTACCACTTTCTCTTTTGCTTTCGTATGCAAATGTATAGTTATAAAACAATTTTGGGGTTTTCCAGTTGTTATCATCCCTAGTTGTCGCTCAAGTTACTAGGGCACTGAAGGTGTTTGCGGAGAGATTCTATAATGATTTTCATGAGATCGTCGACCATGTGCCCTACTCCTCCTTATTCTAGCGAGTAGGGTTATAGATAGAGACACGATCTACCTACCTATACAATTTTTTGTTTGTTGTAATGGAATCTAGTCGGTTTTTTTAGACTAAAGGCATTCACTTAGCTTTATTAGAAAGCTTAACGAACACCATTAGTCTGCAGTTTACAGTTTTTGAAGCACTCATCAGTGCAACATTCAACTTCCCAGTAGTCATCTAACATACCTCTAGTTAGCAAACCTGAACTCAGAAAATAGTTCACCCTAGTAATCACAAGTGACATCACCTTTTTAGACCAGAACATGCAAATAAAAAGGAATGAGTTTTTTTAGAAACATATTATGCACCGCCTTCTTGCTTTTCTTCGTTGGTCGGTGCATGTTTGCCACCAATGGTTGGAGCATCTCTTCAACCGCAGGTTCCATCTTCGCCTTCAACAGGGGCCTCCAGGATTTGATCAACATGATCGTCTTGTGTCCTATCCCTCTTGGTGATGTCATCATCTTCTTGTTGAGTGCCATATCATTGCGCACCTTCAGATGGTCCACATTGCACCTGCACATAGAAATAGTGTGATCTTTTTGCCAAACTCCATGGCAGTTCTCCAAGAATTCTAGTAGAAAGTCAGCACAACATGTTGGTGTGCCTTGCCATCCTAGAGTAACTCTAAGAAAAGTCCAAAGATAGACAACAATAGGGCATTGAAATAATATGTGGCCAGTTGTTTCAGGTATATCACAACTGAAACAGTTTTATGGACATTCCCACTTTTCTTTTTGAGTTGCACCCTAGATTTGATGCCCTCATGTGTTGCCATCCAAATGAAAGTCTTAACTTTCAAAGAAATGTTACATTTCCACAAAGATAGCATTTGTTGATCTTTGACACCTCCATTTGTCAAAGTTTTATATAGGGATTTTGTGTTGTATTTCTTTGATCGCTCCGGAGTCCATATCATCTTGTCTGTGCCTACCTCTAGATTGATTGGTTCTAATAGCTCTAATAGGCAAGTCCATTCCTCAATGAGATTACCATTTAGCTATCTTCTAAATTGAATCTCCGAGGACTCATTGATATAAGTATTAGCAACTTCTATATCTGGTACTGTCACAATTTGAAACAGATTAGGGAATCTTAATCTCAAAGGGCAATCTTCTAGCCATACATATATCATGCTAAAATCTAGTTTGTTGACCACTGACCACTTCCATAACTCTACCTCTTTGGAACCAATCTTTGATGTCCAGCAAGGATCTCGAGAATTGGGACCCTTTCCTGTTCAAGTACTTCTTTCTCAGAAGTGAAAACTACACAGACAGTTATCATCTCTCTCTAATTTAACTGAGTAATCTTGTTGAATTTCAATGGATCTTTACAAGTTATCTAGCTTCTAAGCATATCTACTCGATGATTTGTCTCTTAGGTAGTTGCACAACAAGGATCAAGTAGTTTTGAAAGTGTCACTCAAGCTGGACCTTCCTTTCCTTATGTCCAGTCCATGCCATCCCAGTTGGGCTATTCTCCTCGTAGTGAGCTAGGGTACTCAATGCTCAATATAACGACAATTAATCAAAGACTAGATTAAATAAAGAAGCACAATAATAGCTGGAAACTAGGTATGGTGATTCTACCATACCACGAGATTGGGATTGTAATCTAGGATGATATATGCATGTAAATAAACATTCAATGGTTAGGGCTTGTTTAATTTGGATCCACTAGTGCTAATAGTTAATACTCCGTGGATCCTAGAAAGGATGCAATTTCTAGGTTTGATTGGAGCAAAACTCTCTTAACTTTTGACTAAGTTTATAGAAAATAGGCTTCACATTTTTACTCCAAATAAGTATATATAGTATGAAAAAAATATATTTCATGATGAATATAACGATACATATTCTAGCTAATGACCATGACACCTTGGTTGCTATTTTTTTTTTATCATGCATAGAGCGGGACATGCAACTACTACACAAATAAATGATGAAACAAAGACCAACTTTACATTGAAAGTTTTCGTCCATATATACATAGGAGATCAAATTTTCTAAACAAGCAAACATGTTACTAATAAAAGTAATTTCAAGAACAAATGAACTGTTCTGTTGGAGTCTTCCACAGGTTCAAGAACAAAATAATGATCGTGGTTTGCACCAAACACATATCTTTAATGTCCCAAGTTCAAGCATTAGCAAAATCCAGAAGATATGATAGATTCATATCTTTCCTAAGAAAGAAATTCACATGTCATATGTTCTAAATAGCCAATATAAGGAGCTCTTATATATGTGTAAAATAAAGAGCAAAATAAAGTATGATCATGGTATGCATCAAATTTCCCTATGTTGGGTTATCAAATTCAACAGAACTATTATTCAGATTTGAAGCCAATAAAATGGGAAGAAATTAACTAGGAGTTACGTACAAAGAAGCAAAAAGTTCACAGAATTCAAGAAATGGGGATCGAAATACCTGATATGGATTTGAATATAATCAATTAACCGAAGTTATTTCTCTTGCCAAATAAACGTTTCTTAAATCACATGCGCAAAAACCAAGTTACACTGATATATTCATTTCAGGATAAAGTACGGTATGGGATGATGGGTATATGTGGATCCATGAAACTATGAATGCGGTTCTTAACCGTAGAAATAGCTAGGAACAGCAGCCAAAATCAGGACTAGCTAGGAGCCTGGATTTACCTGTACTAAAATTCAAAATTTAAAAGAGGAAACAGATCGAGGATGAAAGGGCAACAAAAATTGTTGCATCTCTGGTTTTATATATGCTATATGATTAAATAGACTGCAACCATGCATGAAGGATCCATGCAAGAAATTAATGGATCCGATGTGATTCAAATTGAATCTTTAAATCAACAGCGGACCCTAAATCCCTCCCAGTACGTAATAAAGGAATCAGAAACCCTAGCTAGATAGTAAAGCCTGCTTATCTAGCTTTCTTGCTTGCTTACTCCGAAACACATGCATGCAGATGCAGAGATGCAGTGCAGGAGCATGAGCTGCAGTCACTCTGAAACTTCAATGCCACGAAGCTCGGCGCGTGCAGCGTCGTGCTGATCATCACTTGATGAAGACATCAAACCAGAAGAAGGGCTCCGGCTCGTCCCACAGCAGTGCCGCCGCGTAGTCCTCCTCCTCGCCGTCGTTGTAGTCCCACCCTGCCTCCCTGGGTGCCTCGTCTGGCGTACCTGCCTGCGGCTCCACGACTAGTGACGTCGAGGAGCCTACAGCGGGCGCCACTGCCGGCTTCTGCGTAACAGCCACCTGTGTCGGCACCGTGGTCACCGTGGACGCCGTGGCCGTGTTGGCGTAGTATATCGGCGGCGACGGCTGCGGCTGCGGCGGCAAGAGGTGGCAGTGGAACTGGTGGTGGTGGTGGAAATATGGCGCAGGAGCACCGAGCTGGTGCAGCAGCGGCGGGCGCGGCAGGAGCGGGCGGAGCGCCGGCGCGGCAGACGACGACGCCGCGGAGGAGTGCGGGTGCGAGGAGCACGGCGCAGCGAGCGAAGAAGGCGGCGGCGGGGAGGTGAGGTTGAGGTGGGCGCGGGGGCCGTAGAGGAGGAGCGAGGCGCGGTCGTAGGCGCGCGCGGCGTCCTCAGCGGTGGCGAAGGTGCCGAGCCACTTGCGGGAGCGCTTCCGTGGCTCCCGGATCTCCGCCACCCACTTGCCCCAGCTCCGCTGCCGCACGCCACGGTACCGGAACTTGCCGTTCTCGGGCCCGCCCTTGGATGCCTTGCCCTTCCGGCTTGCTTCTCCGGCCGCGGGCTGATTGTTGTTGTTGTTGGGTTCCATAGAAGCAGCCAGCGGCTCTGCGGCGTGTGCTTTTTGGGCGAGAGCGCTAGGGATTGAGGCCGAGGTGGATACGCTTGGTGAAGAGGGGGTGTGGTCAAATATAAAGGGAGGTGAGAGAGTGAAGTACAGCGAGCAGCCTTGAGCATCCAGTGAAAATGGATGAATGGTTGGTTGGTTGGTGCGGGAGCGAGAGAATTGAAAAGAAGAGAAGCTTGGCCAGTCGTCGACGCCATGCATGCGGTAAATCGTTGGAGTAATTGCGGAATTCCTGCATGTACAGACTACACAGCAGACAATACAACACAAATCGATGGAGCAATTGACTTCTCACTTGCTGCTGGTTCTTGTGTGGGAGTATGCATGCATGCAGGAGCAGGAATCCGATCGATGTGGTCTGTGTAGGTGACTTGATGAACGTCTCTGTTCAATGGCACTTCATTTCGATCGATGATCCAACAGATTGAAATTAGAGTACGCGGCTTCCTTCGTGTCTCTCTGTCAACAACTTGGTTGAAAGCTTTTTGGAAATGACTGCGCAGGCAGCGGTCAACTCCATTTCCCAGTAATTAATATCAACGGGTAGTAGGAGTAATAAAGCCGCCTCCTTGACATGTCAACAGTCAAATTCATGTTCTCGCGCAATAAGCGGAACCAGCAGGGGAATCAGTTATCCTTTAATGGTATATATTAATTAATATAAAGCTACTCCTACTATATTTCTTGTATTATGACTGAAAAAAAAATCAAAATCTACAAACTTTGACTACTATTTGTTCTAAACTTCTAAACTCTTAACCATTTTAAGTCCTAACATCAATCATCTAATAATTATTTTGCATAGTATGACAGCATAAGATTGGCACATTATTAGATCCATTCATTGCAAAAAAAAAAAAAAAAAAAAAAAAAAAAAATTATACATAAAGCTTTCCATTCAATGTAGTCTACGTGGATGTAGTACTCCCTCCATACCGCTAAAAGAGATAGTTTTGGACAAGGTTTGTGTCCCAACATTGAGAATATAAATCATGAGTCTAACTTTTTAAGTGCGGGGGTGAGCCAGGGGTGCGGCGGTGGGTCCCAGTGGCGCCGATGGCGCTACGAGAGAGCCTACGGCGGCGCAGCGGGTCTGCATCGGGAGGAAAATGGAGAAGGGTAGAAATTCAATTTTGTTTCACTCTCGGGGTTCCTGATGCAGAAGTGCTACAGAGAAGGATTTCTTAGATGTAGGCTTAGCTAATTTATGAAAAACTCAAGGGCCTAGGTGCAAAGGATACAAGAACAAGAACAGGTTTTGATAGACCAATTTTGAGAACACAAGTTTTGGGTGGCTCATTGTAACATCCATCCCGTGAGAAGGATTTCTTAGATGTAGGCTTGGCCCCATGAAAAACTCAAGGGCCTTCATCCTCAAAGTTTCAAAACAAGAACAAGAACAAGTTTTGGATAGGTATTTAAGTCGGTTTGAAAACACAAGATTTGGGTACTAAACATTTCTTTACGATTGCGTGATCTAGACTATCGAATGGGTCTACGAGGTTGGGGTGTTCTCCCGCGGAGATAGTCTTAGCTGAGTTGAGAACTTCATTCTCTCGCGCTACCGTGGAGAGGCCATCTAACTCCACTCGTATTGTCATTGTCCCACCCGGCCCGAGTACTCACGGAATTGCACCTCAATTCCGTGAATTGGGCATCGGCCATTTTGGGATGTTACACTCATCCTTTTATCATGTCTAGATTATCAAATGGGTCTCAGGTTGGGGTGTTCTCTGCTGGAGATAGTCTTAGCCAGAGTTGAGATTCATTCTCCCGTTCACCGCAACCTCTTGATTGTCTCTCACAAGGCATCGGACACAGCGTCACCGCCTCATCGTTGAGGGTTTAAACCTTGGCCAACCACCAGCCACTCCTACTCCCTTCGCAACCTCTTGAGTTCTTACAGCTTCGTATCAGGATCCATGGCTTCCTCGAGCAATCCCACTGCGCCAGTCGCTACCAACCCAATCGTCACTGCCACGACCGCGTCCGAACCGGTGGTGTCCACTTAGGCCATCGTGTCCACCACGCCGCTTGCTCTACCACCATAGTTCACAACCATTCCTACCGACGCGCTGACCGTGCTCACCTCTGCCATCTATGGCTTGCAGCACCAGATGGGGGACTTCTCGGCGCGCCTGACCGCAGTCAAGGGCCGCTCCGTCGTTGGCCTCTGGCCCCACGCCATTTGGGCTACCAGGCATTGGGGGTAGTTCTAGTTCTTTCTGCCAACAGGCCGGTCTCAGAGATCTTGACCGCGCCGCCATGACTGTCCATGTTGATGCTAGTACCGTCGGCATCCACATCTGTGATGACATCTTTGCAACCACTTCCACCCATGGGGTCCCCATCACTCAGATTTGTTTTTGACATCGCCATCGCTAGTGCCTTGGGCGCGCCTCTCCTGCCGGCACCTTCGACACCGTCCTTGCTGGCTTTGTCGTCCTCTTCAGCAGCGCCGTCCTCCAAAACCATTCAAGTGCCTCACCCCAGATCAAATGGTGGAGCGCCACAAGTGGGGTTTGTGCTACAACTGTGATGAACCATATATGTCGGAGGTCAGAAATGCGCTAAATGCGCTTTGTTCTACAGGAGGTGACGACAAAATCAAACAACCCAACACTTCCGCCTTCTCTACTCCGGACTCCTCGTCAAGAAGCAAGATGTATCGTGGCAATTTTGTGTGGACTACCGCACGTTGAATCAGCAAATAGTGAAGGATAAGTTCCCCATCCCTGTCGTCGAGGAGCTACTAGATGAGGTCAATGGTGCCTGGTTTTTCACGAGCTTGATCTGTGGTCTGGGTACCATCAAGTGTGGATGCACGATGCAGATGTGGAGAAGATGACCTTTCACGCATGAAGAGCACTTCGAGTTTCTTATGATGCCCTTCGGCCTTACCAATGCACTGAGTACATTCTAGAACTTGATGAATATTGTGCTCAAGCCGTTCCTCCAATACTTTGTGTTGGTGTTTTTTGATGACATTTTGATATACAACACGTCTGGGTCGGCGCATCTTGAGCACCTCAATGCCGTCCTGGTAGCTCTTGGGGAACACCAAATGTGCCTAAAATGGATGAAGTGCTCATTCACTCAGGTGTCCATCGGCTACCTTGGCCACGTGATTTTAGTTGAGGGAGTGGCCATGGATAAGGAGAAGGTGGAAGCCATGATTTCTTGGCCCCAGTCGCGTTCGGTGCGCACTCTACAGGGGTCCTGGGGCTAAACGGCTACTAGAGGCGCTTCATCCAAAGACTATGGCTCCATTAACAACTGGAATTCATTGTCAATGATGGAGTCTTGTAAGGAAAATAGACCTCAGCCCATTTTAGTTTGAATTTTGGTGTTTGATGACCAACATGACCAAATGAGGCTAATAAATTTGCAAGTGTTTATTTTATAGTCTCACAGGATGCAAATCATGACTTGGACGAAGGCGACGTGGTGATTCGAAGATCAACACCTCAAGGTAGACCGCAAAAGCTCAATGGAAGACCCCAAGAATCAAGCAAAGTCCAAGCATGAAGAAGGAATTGAAGCCATAGCGAAAATCACGAAGACACAAGTCAAATGAAGGGTTTCGGGTGCATCGGATCCTCGGGGCGGGTCCGGTGCGCGTCGTGAGCTCCCCGTCCCGAGTTTTTCGAAAGTGACATAGACATTATCACCAGACGCGTTGTTGACACCTGTTATAGCATAATATTATTAATCAATTAACATGAAATAAGGGCTCAAGTTGGATATCAACATAAGTCTAGGGGTCTAACTAATATATTTCCATGAGTTTTGGTCTTCTGTGACTTTGCAGGGACTAATAGATAAAAAAAACAGAGAAGATCGATGAGAATCGGAAGAGTTTGCATCCCATACGATGACAAGACTTAACCGTGAAGTAACTCAACCCGAAATGTGGACTAAAACACTCTAGAAGATACCGTAAGACACCGGAAGAGATGGGAGACCATCGTTGCTTGACACCGGGCGGCCGCCCGGAGCCACTTAGGCCGCCGCCGGTGGGGTCACCCCCGTCACCCTCAATATTTTGTGTCGGTTTACCACCGACCTTGAGGTTGTATCTACACCGTTATTGGAGGTCGGTTTGATCCAAGGGTCCCCGTTCATCGCCAAGTGCTATATAAGAAGACCACTCTACCCGGGTGAAACCCTAATTCATAACCAAGTCATTATCAACTCATTCTCATTCAACTCAAGTCCAACCAAGTCTAGACCTAAGCCCTAGTTCATCATATTAGAAGTAATTAGCTACCTAGCTAGTTCTAGATGAAGTCAAGTTCATCTTGATTCCCGGTTTTTCAAGAAGTAGCTTGGATCATCGTTCTCGTGGCTTCTCTCTTGTATTCGATGCGTAAGTATTATTATTACCTCGCATACAATTGATATGACTTTGATCTATATCATTATTATATTATTATTGATATGTATCCATGCATGCTATGATTATATGTTTAGTTTAGTGAGTTTGTCTTATATCTTATGCATGGAATTGTATAGCATCCACAAAACTGATCACTATGTGGGTGATAATGACATTTTGGTGTTTATACAACGTTTATCGCCTTGGTCCGGGGCGTGTGGTAGATCTCAAGTGACGCCCCGTAGTCCTTTGGAGTCCACCAACCGAATGCTAGGCCAAAATTGAGCTATAATTGCTGATGATCAAGTTTAGGTGTCCTTGATTGTCATTGGTAATTGCTTACCATGTGTAGATGTATTGCAACCTTGCCATGATAGCTAGATGTGTTGCACTAATTGTAGTATTCATTGGCATATGATTAGGAATCTTAGGAATATTCTTTCTATTCTTTCTATAACATGCTAATAGCTCGTATGATACTAGTGGCATATTATGATCTTAGACTTGGGTAGTTATCATTTATTCAATTATCTTTATCTTGTGACTTATCCGCCAAGAGTATTGTTAGATGCATATGGCTACTAATTATACAACCAAAGTGGATCTCATAAATAAATCACAATCTAAATCATTATACCCCTTGGATTTTGGTTTTGATAGACAACCCCTTCCAAATGAGGTAAAATATAAAGTGTTTATTTTGTAGTCTCATAGGATGCAAATCATGACTTTCTATCCGCGCGCTGCGTGATATCATGTTCATTCTTTATCAAGTCCTATCAAGAATACCATACAATGGAAGACCCTTAGAGCGTCATTGCTAGGTCCAAGCATGAAGTGTAGGTAATGCCTAGAAATGAAGTGGTATACCTTGAGTTCATATCAAATGAGATTAACTCCACTATGGATAATGATGATAAGATTACACCCCACTAGTAACACCACCAATGCCTTTTTATTGGATTGTGAGATTAATTCCACATCCAAGCTAACATGATTAGATAGATACCTTATATATTTCTTTTCACCTTCCTAATTTGGATGGGTCCAAAGTGAGGGCTCAACAACGTCCAAAGCAACGCCTTGAGGTATTGACTTATGATGTGACCATGACAAGGTAACCAACATTCCCCATTTGTTCTAAGCATCGATGCAAGGTGAAAGCTATACTGAATTTCAAATTCTTTTTATGTTTCCACCTGCAAGGCTACTACGTGGTTTATGTGATTGTAGATTAAAAGACCTTGTTGTGATAGAAGAAGATCGTGTTGTTATAACAACACTATAACGGCCTCATACAATTCTTTGGACCACAAGAATTAGAGTCGAGGACGACTCCTTTTCGAGAGGGGAGGATGATGTGCACATGCCACCGCTAACTCAAGTGATCGTAATTGTAGGTCTCTTGCACAAACACATGCCAAGAAGATATATGAGAAGGTGAATGTACTCCATGCTAAACTTAATATTGAAATATTTGAGAATGTTCTAAGCATCGATGCTCTACATATGTATTTGTAAGGTTTACACAAGAAAGAGCTACCGCTGGACCCAAGGAGAGGAGATGGTTTACACACAAGTTGAACCAACAAACCATCTAGCTGATATCACGAAGCATCATAAAGAAATAGTCATAACTCTTGATTCTATGAAGCTTTGGAGGTCCACAAGGACTTGTTTGAAAGCTTATCCAGTTAGCTTTTGAATGCAACCAATTTCACATCATTTGGACCTTAGCATCACCATGTTGACCTCAATGTACGTCAACCTCTATGGTGGCCATAGCCTTAGCGTGCGATGATGATGTGGATGGTGCTTCAGTAATAATACAACAGATTCATCAAACTTTATCGCGGTGTTATTTATTTTTTTTTTTGCTTTTTGCTTTTTTGATTAAATATTATTATCTTATTGTGTATTTTACAAATCATAAACATCAATAATAGTGATTTATCTATATATTTGTTTAATTTTTTTTAACGAATGCAAAAATATCTAAAATTTTAAAATACTTTTTAGGACCGATTCATCATAGGATGATCTTTACATCATAAACGGAAAAAGAGAAGCGAATGCATCAAAATTTGTGCGATAGCCGTGATTTTCCCAACGGAATGAGAAACGAAGTCAATTTGTGCGATTTAGATTTGCAGGCGGCTTCAGCAGCAAAATGCAAACAACCAAGATCCAACGTTGCAGACAGCAGCAGACGAGAAATCCATTCAGATTCCAAGCAATGGTGTTGGACAGAAAAAAATCCACGTGTGCTTATGCCTAATTCTAAGCCATATACAGTACAAGATTGCTAAAACAAATTAGGTGTCATTTGTTGTAAGCAACTTATAATTTAGAACAGAGAGTACAAGATTGCAAAGACCTTTTTCATTTGTTGTAAGTTTAACCATAACGCTGCAATTTCTCTGGTTCATGGCACCGCACACGGGCAAGCAATTCAATTATTCATGGGTGCGATGATGGCACGGATCAGCTCAGCAGCTTGCTCAGTTTATCTCACTTCTTCTCACAAATCCAGATATGCCTAAGCCAGCTGATGCTGTTTTGTTGTGAGATGAAGACAATGAACCATATGGCAGATAAGTTCAAAAGAACAGGGCATCCAAACACCAAGCTGTACAACAGGTGAAATCCACTGTCCAACAGGTGATCTTCTGAACGGGTTTCAAAAGCAGGATTCAACCTTCGCCCATGGCTCCTGACCTTCACTGATCACCAGAGTGGTATTCACGGTTCATAGGCCATACTTATCAACGAAACGTGTTTCATGCCATCCACGGCAAGGCAAGCTGAGTACAGGCTGAGTCAGCATCCCTGCGGCGCATGGTTGCTGTAATCTCCCCTTGTTCCACCGCCGCTACCGTCAGTCACACCATTAGGGATGCTTGCCCTATTAGGGTTCGCCGTGGTGGGGTATGGAGAGTAGGAAGTAGCAGCGCTGCCATTGCTGCTTCTTGTGCGCCCAGCTGTACTGCTCCTTGTAATTTTTGTTCGAGCTCTCCGCCCCTGAAATAGCATATGATCAGAGATGTCGGTGGACCAGAGCCTTACAACCAATGGATCTGAAGGACAAAAAATAAAATGTATTTTCTTTATACAAGAAATACTAGTTCCAAGTCCCAACTATAAAGTAGGTATAGTTGACACATAAATGATATAAGAGTAGGACGACAAGACAATCATTAGCATGACAAAACTGCTGATGCACATCTACAGGAAGCTATTTCCATTAGTCCGTTCTCCAACTAGTAAACTAGATTAAATGAACTTTACCAAACAGAGCCCAGGGCCCAGACCCGGGAAACCAGGATATAGTCAACCCAAGTCTACAGAAAGGGAAAATAAATTATCCAAACACTGAAAATGTAAACACAAGATGGAGAGCTTTCCAAAATTCATCCAAAAAAAAGAGTAACCATTCTAAAGCAAATTGACTGGTTGGGGCAGCAAAGGATAAAAGTTCACATCGATAGTTGGGAAGTGGTTACATGTTAACATTAATCCATGAGCCCCATTCAAAAGCTGGACAAGAACATCATCCTCAAACCTATGTTATGTAGATCATTCTTTTGAGATGCTGACAAACTCAAGTTCTGCATGTGGTCTTAAGGATTTTTTTAAGACCTTACCCTTATAGTTGAGGCATACTGTTTCCAACTGGGATCAGCATAAAAATATGTTAATAACTTACCATGAAAATTCACATTCCCCTTCACCATGATTTGTGTCATCTCATTCCAATACCATGAGTTCAATTAGCCTCTTGGATTGCTTTATCCATTGTCATGACATAATGTAGATTTGCACCAAAAATCAAGAATGGAATACATAATCCAAAAGGTAATGGAGGCGTGCAAAGGTTTCCTCGAGCCAAACTGTTATGGTGGGCCACATCTATCAAAGGAGGAAGCAAAGCCGTGGCTAAAGCCTGCACATGGGCCGGCGAGGACAATGCACGGTGCGCGGTCCTTTGACTTTGCACATGCTCCAGCGACCTCCGACGTCTCAGGATAGGATCAGTTTATTAGTTCCTTAGACTTTGCACATGTTTGTTAGATGGCTGCTAGGATTTGCTATATGTATGGAATGTTGGGGATAATAACAAGTCAGCTGGAGGTTGAGATCAATCTCTCCCGCTCCATAGCTCTTGCTCTCGCACTAACCTTTGGACGCCGAGCATAGCTTTATGTCCTTACCGCCGGGCGCTTCAGCCTCGCCCTCCCACTTCCCACTCATACTACCTACACCACAGTTAGTGGTCCAACACAGAAAGACATTGGTCCTTGAGTGCAAAGGCAGAAGGAATCTTGACTACAAGACTCACCCGTCGAGCAGAGATGAATAGTGAAGCCTGAACTACCATGAACAAAATTGAATCAGGTACCCAAACTTCTGATTATGTATAGATCTGACAGTGATCATAATTTTAATTTTAGCTGATAATAGAAACCTACTAATCCAATTGAATTGTTTAATCAGTAGCCAATCTATGTAATAGGTGTGTGGTGATCACCTTGCCTTCAAAAACACCTCTTCAGTGCAAGCAAGAGGATAGCAGGCTAGCTTGTGAAAAACCATCTAAAGCTGAGTTGCATATTTCAAGCAGTAAAGTGGCAGATAACACACCAAACTGGAAAGCCTCTCCATGAACTGTGTTGGGTAGTGCTGATTGCTGTCCCTGCCTATCCATGATTGCAATGGATCTCCCCAAATTGCTGATTAGAACCATCGACAAGAGATGGATGGTTTTCTATGGACTGCAAATGAGAAGGCAAATGGTGGCAATTGTCTTTCTCTTGGGAACAAGTGAATTTGGACTCTGGTATTCATAACATTGAGGTCTTGGGATGGTCTTCACATACGGTGGCTTTTGGTTGGAGAAAACTGATGCTTCGCGACCATGGTCAGGTTTGTCCATTCAAGTGCTGGCTTTATTCAACGTGTCCATGGAATTAATTATTGGTAATGATCAATCCACCTTGTTCTGGTCACATATATAGACAGCAGAACAGTCTCTCAATTAGCCCCAAATCTCATAGAAAAATCCCCAAAAGAACCATCAAATGGTGCACTGTGGCTCAGGCTTTGGATGCAGTTGTGTTGGTAATATCAAAGGGGTGCTCACCGTTCCTATCCTGAGAGTGAGAGAACACCTATTTATCTGGGATTTGGTGAATGGCTTGAATCTGCAGCAAGGCATAGAGGATCAACATTGATGGAGGCTTTCAAGGTCAGGCACTTATTTTAGCAAATCAGCCTACAACGCCTTCTTCCCCAGGACAATCCATTTCGCTCAGTGGAAGAGATCAAGAGAATTTGGAAAACTTAAGACTCTTTTACACTGCGAGTTCTTCATTTGGCTTGCCATTAATAACCACTGCTGGACTGCAGATCGCCTCACTAAGCGAAGGTTGCCACACCACACATGTGCCTGCCCCATTGTGACCAAAGTCAAGAATCAATCTAACACATCCTAGCCCCCTGCGTCATTGCCTGGAAAGTATGGTCCTTGATCTTTCAGATGTCCCGCGGCTGGATTTGATTTCCATCTCATCACAGCCCAACACCAGCATTTTCTCAAGCTGGTGGTGCCGTGCAATCAAGTAGGTGCAAAAGGAAATCAGAAAAGGGTTTGACTCCCATATTATTCTAGTGACCTAGGGGAAAGACATGAGTGTTTATATTTTCAATGGCGTAAATCCTAGTGTTGCAGACCACGGCAACTGGCAAACCAGTCATAAAGGTGTGTCAACAAATGGCATTAAAGAACAGGTCTTAGCAAAATTGCGGAAAAAAAACCCTTTCTCTGTCAGCAACCTAGTCAATGCCAAATGTAGGCACACGGCTTTCAAAAGCCAAGGAAGTATTCTCAGCACTATTACTTAACAGCTATCACCATCTGTAAGTGATCTTGTCTAGCAAAGCCTGAATGCCAAGATTGAAGTTAGATAAGTGATTGACATTCAAAGTAGTGGTATAAAGGGGTTATCTCTTTCTTCCAAATCCCCCATAACTTTACAAAAATTTAGGAATAAGAATGGAGTTTCGAAATATTTTAATTGGATCCACAACACATTAACATACATTCTAGAAATGAGTCTACAGCCTGATCATGATCCGCAAGAATGATTATTATGTAGCTATAACATTTCTCAGATATCGGGGGTAATAATTTTTCCTACATGGCATAAAAAACAGTTTGTAATGATAATTCCATAAAGACTAAATTCTGCTCTCTTTGTTCTGAAATAGAAGTTACATTAGACGGTGCAGTCAAACCAAGACCAACAATACACACATATTTTTAGAATTTAGTACATGGAAATGATACTAGTAATTTAGTAAATTCATAAAGAAAAATTGTACCATTAATTTGTTTTAGCAATTTCCACTGCAAAATATTTATTAAAACTAATGGAAACTGTGTAACAGTTTTAAATGACAAGTAAAAATTTGTGAGCAACAAATCGTTAACTTGTTTAAGTGTAGAAATAAATCTACCACAACAAAGGATTTCCAAAAGGAAAAAAGAATCCAATGGCTATACATAGAAGCAAGTACATAAGAAGACACATGGGCATAACACTACAAAGAAGCTAAGGTGGATGACCTTACAGATAGTAGGCTTGACTCAAAACAAAGGTTCAGGAACTTTTTTGAGGATGTTCAAACAAAGCTCAATGAGCTCATTTTACCAACTGAAACTATACAAAACTGAACTTTTGCCTGCTTATTTCTTTTTTTCGTTCAGTCAGCTCACACCTGAACCAATTGCAGTGAACACCTGCAGCAATCACCCTCACAATTGCAAGGAGCATTTGTCTGCCAACAATAGAATGCTTGTAACATCACAACAAATGTTCTCACGAACCAACGAACTAGATATAGCGGCATCACTCAGATAAGGCAATTTAACCCCATTAATTTAATTTAATTCCTTGAAAAGTCCAATTCACACCCTCTCTTTCGGACTCAGTTCAACGGCCTAAACATACGAACGCTAGGAGCAAAAGGGGCTAAACAAATATGAGGTGGCCGAGATCCAAAGGGACGGGACGGGACCAGCAACGGTGGTGGATTGATTTACCTTGCCCATGCATTTCTCGAGGTGCGGGGCGAAGCGGCCGGCGACGACAGGGCGACCGCAGTTCATACACTCGACGACATCGGCGGCGATGGCGGGGTGCGTCTGGCCGAACACATCGACCCCGCCCTTGCTCCCGCCCTCCTCGGCGGCCCCGCCCCCCGCCGGGGTGGTGGTGGTGGTCGCCTCCGGCGGCGCCAGCCGCCGCCGCACGCGCCGCCCAGACGCGGAGCTCCTCCTCCTCGGCGTCGACGCTGCGGTCCAGGCCGAGGCGCGCGATGCGGTGGCACTCCGACGCGACGTCCGCCACGGCGCAGTCGAGGAGCTCCTCGAAGCAACTGAGCGCCAGCTGCCGGCGCGTGGAGGTTTACCCGGTCAGATCGCGGATCGAGAGAATTTGGGAGTGAGATCGTGAGAGGGAGGGAGAGGAGGCATACCTGGGATCGAGGGCTCAAGGGGGGCGCGTCCTTGGACGACGACATGCCTCTCGTTGAGGAATGCTAAACACCACAGGGTGTTTTAGCACACGAATTTGAGTGTGCCTCTGACGTGTGGGGCCACACTCAGCGTGATGATTCTAAAAGGGAAGTGAAGTAGGGAACAGATCCGCCTCTGGTCCTCTCGCCCAGCCGGCCTGCCCTGACGTGCCCTCCGCGGACGCGGTGCCTCTCCGGCGACCTCCTACCGGCGGCCGAGCCCAACTCTCCTCTCCCCCAACGCACAGCAAGCTCCTCTCCGGCGAGCCTCACCCGCGCCCGCGCCCCCCACCAGTGCGCAAGCTCCGGCCATGGCCATTGCTGATCCATCAAGGTAGGTCTTCTTCTTCTCCTCCTCCCCGTAGTCCATCTTGGTTCCGGCGAGCTCCCCTATCTTCTCCAACTCCGGTGGGGTCACTGGTGGACCCAGCAGGTAGTCCAGGTAGGCCCGGGACTACCTGCAAATTTGGCCCAACCATTATCTAGTACTCTGCACAGCCCACGAAAAGTTTGGCCCAAGCGCTCATTGTCTCGCCCTCGCCCAAGCTGCGACTTTCCTAGGTGTGAGCGAGTAGCGAGCAGCGACCGCCGCGCCCCCAGGCCGAACTTCGGGGCTCGAGCGTGCGTCCCCTGCTGGCCGCCGCCCTGCCCCAACTGCTGGCTGCCGCTCCCACGTGAGCGTCGGCTCGCCAAGCAGCACCCCCGCCGGCCGCCGCACTGCGTGGCCGCATCCGCATGCAGGGCCACAATACTCTGAGGCTCCGCTAGTCCACTGGCGCACCGTCGGCTGCCTGCGGGGGTGCGCCAAGCAGCTGGCCGGCTTCCCAATCTGAGTGCCAAGCAATCGCCGCCCCCTTGTGAGTTCTTCTAAGCGTTTTCCCAAATCCCATTCTAGCGGTGGGGGAGGCAGGTTGGCCAGCGGTGGGGGCAGTCGGGCCAGGCTGAGAGGCCCAGCCCATTCTGGCGCATTGGATTACGACCTAGCCCAGGAGAGGCGAGCCTGCCGCACAACTCCCTAGCGGCTATCTCGACCCCGTTTGCCGCCGTAGCACTGAGCTGCCGCCGACGTAGGACGAAGGAGCGCCGCCGTTTGCCGGCCGCCGGCGACGAACCTATACTCATCGGACGCCCTAGCAGTTTACCCACGGTCCCACACGCTGAAATTGCACAGCCTCCACCCGCGCAGGCGCGCACGGTTGCACGTATGGGTGCCGCTGCCTGCTAGCCGGCAGCGACGAATCTCCGCTGGCCGCCATGCCCGTGAGCGTGAGTCTGCGACCAACTTTCGTCCTCCGCCAGACCACCACGCCCGCGACGCCAGTCCTCCGGTGGTGAGTTCCTTCCCTAGACATTAGTAGATGGCTTCCTGATGTATTGCTTCAGTAGTTTCTTTGTGTTGTTTGATTTTTTCTCTGCTCACCTTCCTGATCTACTTCTTTCTCTCTCTTCCGTCAATGGAATCTGATTTGTCTTGGTTGTTGATTCCGTATTATTTTTTTTAGACCAAAGGCATTCACCCGGCTTTATTAGAAAGCGTAACGAACACCATCAGCCTACACCAGTTACAGTTTAAAGCAGTGCAGCTTACTTCTACCGACAGTTCTAATAACTCTGCTCCTCTACGCTCTACTTTTACTTGTTTGAACTACCTTACATCCAGGAAAATGGCACTGGCGGCCAAATTTGTTACATTCCAGAGTAGCGAGATTATATCACATTAGATTGAACAAAAGCTAATCTGTCTAATCGAGCCTTCCATCTTGACTTCAGCTATTTCTCACGTCCTTGCCACTAGCATTTGGATCATTTCCTCCGCGGTTGGCTCCAGCTTCGACTTCAGAAGGGGTTTCAGAACAATTGTCTTGTGAATGATGACCTTTGGTGATGACAGCAGTTTCTTGTTGATCGCCATGTCGTTGCGTGTCTTCCAAATGGTCCACATCGCACCTGCACATATAAAAAGCTTCACTTTACGCCTTGCTCCATTGCAATTTTCTAATACCTCAATGAGGAAATCAGCACAACACATCGGTGTGTTTGGCCATCCTAGAGTAACTCTCAGGAAAGTCCACAAAAATACGCATTGAAACAAAACATGGTCAGGTGTTTCAGGAACATCACAACAGAAACACTCTTGGGGTCATGACCACTGTTTTTTCTTAAGTTGGACTCCAGTTTGGATGCCCTCATGAGTGGCCATCCAAATGAATATTTTCACTTTCAAAGGGATTCTACACTTCCAGAGGTTTATCATTTGGATGTCTTTTATACCTCCAAATGTCAGATGTTTGTATAATGATTTTGTGTTGTACCTCTTGGATTTTTCTAAAACCCGTATCATCCTATCTCTACCAGTTGTTAGTTGGATTGGTTGTAATAACTCTAATAAACTCTCCCATTCCTCTCTAAACACACCATTTAATTGTCTTCTTAGTTGTAGCTGCCAATTACCATTGTTATATGCATTAGATACCTCTATATCTGGATACAGTGTAATCTGAAACAGATTAGGAAATTTGATCCTTAGTGGGCAATCTCCCAACCAGAAATCATGCCATAGTCTGGTTTGTTGACCACTGCATATCTCTATAACTCTGCCTTTTTGGAACCAGTCCCTTACATCTAAGAGAGACCTCCAAAATTGGGATCCTTTTCTGTTTTTGATCTGAAATATGCTTTTATTTCCTATTCCTAGGTACTTTTTCTTTAAAATTGAGCAGCATAGACTATTATCATCTTTTTCCAACCTGTCAATCCATTTACCCAGCAAACATATGTTCATAACTCTAACATCCATAAAACCCAGCCCTCCAAATTCCTTTGGTCTGGCTAGAGCTTCAAACTTGACCATGTGGTATTTCCTTTTTTTTTCCCTGTTCCTTGCCAATAAAATCTAGCTCTTAGTGAATCCAGAACCTGAAAATTGCCCTCATACAATTGATAAACTCCCATGGTGTACATGGGGATGCTGGATAGGCAGGAGTCTATTAACATTGATTTGCCTCCAGAGGATAAGTACTCACATTGCCATGTCCCCAGTCTCTTTGCAGTTTTGTCACACACATAGCTCAGCTGGGCCTTGGAGATTTTGTGGTCACTCACTGGCATCCCTAGATATTTCATGGGAAAATGCCCCAGTTTGCACTCTAATACCTCAGTTGCTTGTCTTTGTTGATTTTCATTTAGACCAACTGACCAACAATATATACCTCACTCTTCTCGTAGTTTATTTTCATTCCAGACATTGCTTCAAAGCAGGATAGAATGGTCTTAGCTCTTTGTAGATTTTCAGTTGAAAATTTTAAAAATATCACTGTGTCATCTGCATACTGAAGGTGAGTGATACTACCATCAACTAGCTGTGGTACCAGACCCTGGATGACTCCTGCATTTGAAGCTTTGGTCAACATTGTAGATAATGCATCAGTTACCAAGTTGAAAAGCAATGGTGACAGGGGGTCACCCTGTCTGAGTCCTTTAAAACTTCTAAAATATTCTCCCCTATCTCCATTCAGATCTATGCACACTCTACCTCCTCTAACTGCTTTGTTAATCCATTGTATCCATTTGTTGTGAAAGCCTTTTCTGTGCAATACCTCTTCTAAAAAATCCCAGCTCACTTTGTCATAAGCCTTTTCGAAATCTAACTTTAGAATAACCCCATCTTGTTTAGTGGATCTGAGTTCATGCAAGACTTCTTGAATGATTATAACTCCCTCTAAAATATTCCTTCTGGGAATAAAAGCAGTCTGGAAAGGACTAATTAGTTTGTCCACCACCTCTGTCAGTCTTATGGTTAGCACTTTGGTGATGATTTTATATATCACATTCAGCAGACAGATTGGACGAAATTGCTTTATACTTGTATCTGGTTTCACTTTTGGCAGCAGAATAATTACTCCAAAATTCAGTCTCCACTCCATAGCTCTAAGTTTCCCTCATGTAATTCATCTAACATTTCTTTAACATCCAATCTTAATACAGCCCAGAAGGTTTTAAAGAATTCCACACTGAATCCATCTGGCCCAGGAGCTGTGTTGTTTTTCATCTCTTTTAGGGCATGATCTAGTTCTTCCAGAGAGAAAGGTCTAACCAGTCTTGCATTCTCCTGATCTGACACTTGCTGTTCAGGTGACCACATGTTTTCCTGCAAGTGGATATCTGCAGTTTCATGTCTTCCAAATAATTGTTTGTAGTATTCAGTTACATGTTGTCTTATCTCTTGTTCTGATTGTAGTGATCTACCATCATGTTCCAGACTTAGTATTTTCATCTTCCTTTTCCTACCATTGGCACATTTGTGAAAATAACTTGTATTGGAGTCACCTTCTAGTATCCACTGCTCTCCACCTCTTCTTTGCCATCTTGTCTCTTCATCTGACAGTATTTTTAGTAGATCTCTTTCCAGTTGATATCTCATATTCCATTCATCATGATTGAGATCTCTTGCTTCACTAGCCTCATCTAACATTGCAATTGCTTGCATTAGTTCTTTCTTCTCTCTTTTCTGTGCACTCTATGTTTTCCCCCCACACTTTAATTGCTCTTCTCAATTTGCTTGAAACTATATGCCAATGGTCAAGTGGATTTTGCTTGTATCTGACTGGCCACTTGCCCAGTACCTTGATTCCGTACTATAGGTGAGTATTGACTGATTGTTAGTCATACTACTGCCTCTGAACAAATAACCTATTTCAGAGCAATATATTCGTATTATGAAAAAAAATAAAAATTTCAAGTGTTCATCATTAGCCAAGTAATGTACTTGAAGCTCATATTTTTTTTTCTGTTTCATGTTAGCGTTGATGCTGCCCCGCCCCCTGTTTTGATTTTGAAACAGGCTTCTGCATGGAGCTGGTACCATGCCACTACAACAACAACAACAACATAGCCTTTAGTCCCAAGCTAGTTGGGGTAGGCTAGAGATGAAACCCATATGAAACAGTATAAAAGAACGTAAAAAGGCACAGGACAAAAAGATAAAGATAGGGTAGACAGAAAAGGAAACCATGCCACTATTTAGTTTTTTTTTAAAAAAGAAACACTTATCAGAGTTTATATGTTCTTTGATCAGCAATTAATAGAAAAAGGCTTAGACCTGTTGTGGATCCAATTTTATCGGAATGCTAGTTGCTCCAGTTATTTATTTGTTTGCTGTAATTGGGAGATTATGCATGTTTATGCTTCTGCTCTCAGGTTAGTTTGAATTGGAGTGAATATGTGTGGTATTGTGGAGGATTAGCTGGGCATGCTTTAAATATTTTTTTATATGCCAAAAGTGTTGGTTTCCTTGTTTTGTCTTGAGTCTTTTATTGGCAATTGGAATATTGTACCTTTTCTTCCAGGTAAAATAACTCTAAATTTGTGCGCCTTCTTCAGGTGAAAACATGGATTACAACCTTGGTGGCACCTCCCCCGATCCCTACGGTGGTGGCGGTGGAAGCATCCACCTAGTGTGTGATAATTGTGGCACCAGTGACAAGTACAACACCGACGACGCTGATGATGGCCAATTCACATGCCGTACCTGCTCTGCCGTGCACACCACACAAGCAACTGCTGCGGACCCTCATGATTTCCCTGTCGTTGGCAACATCTCTGTCCGCCGTGTTGCCACCCAGCCCACCCCCCCAGCTTTGCTGCTCGCACACCCACCCCCTACCCGAGGGCCCCTCAGGCTGCTCTCGTGCCTGCTGCTGCTGCTTTTCATGACTTCACGGAGCTGAGTGAGCCACGGGACTTTGCACCTGGATCTGGAATGTGGGGGGAGCCCGAGGATTTGGCCGTGCAGGTCCGCTGGTGCTATGTACGTGGTCTCCAGGTGATCCTGCAGCAGCAGCTGGAGGTGCTGGTGGAGCGGCACCAGGTAAGTGCGTTTGTATGTGCTGTCGCCGGCAATGTCTGGTTGCGGTGGGTTGCTGCATCCAGGGTGTTTGACGGAATCTGGGCGCACCAGGTGCTCGAGGACCACAAGGCTGCGAGGAGAGAGGATTGTTCTGGCAGCGGAGGTGAGCCGTTTTTATGCTAGCCCTTATTAGTCATTACCACCTGAAGAACTGAACAGGCTCTGACATACATCTATCTCTTGTTGCAGATAACAAGAAGCCTGATGAGGTGAAGTATGAATCGGATGATGATATGTTGCTGCAACGAAAAGACAGGCGCAAGGTGGAGTTTGCCTTTTTGCGCTCGTTGAGGATGATGCTGCCGGTTTACTCAACATTGGCTGTTTGTTTCTTGGCCTGTCATATTGCCCGTGAAGCCATCCTGCCAAGCGACATTTACAGGTTGGCAATGGAGGGGAAAATCCCTTATGTGGCTGCATTTACCGAAGTAGACAGGTTCCTTGGGAGCTCTATCCAAGACTGCCCTTTGGATTCAAGGCAGATGTTCAGGCCGGTGCGAGTTATCGGAGCATGGCAACTGGAAGCTGCAGCTGGATCCATAGCACAAAGACTAGGCTTAAGGCTTCCTTCAGTTAACTTCTATGCAATTGCTCAACGTTGTTTGAAGGATTTGTTACTGCCTATAGATAGAATCCTCCCCCATGCATGCCGAATTTACGAGTGGGCACTGCCTGCAGAATTATGGTTGTCTAGTAATCCTGCTAGAGTCCCAACACGGGTTTGTGTGATGGCTATCCTTATTGTGTCCCTACGACTTCTTTATAACATCAACGGTCAAGGGATATGGGAGGTGTGTTTGTCACATTGATTACCTTTCTTCAAAACATCTTAGGTCCTTGATAAATTCGTATGACCTGAAGTAACCTCACTTTGCAGAAGATTTGTGAGGAAGGAAGAAACCCAAGTGAATCTCACCATGATACAAATTCATCAAGTTCCAGGAAGCTTGAGGCTAGTAACAGTGAGGAGTTTGGCACAAGAGAAGTGTTGTGTGCTATTGCAGCTGCCTATGATAAAATCAATACGACACATGGTAAATTTGAATTTCATTACCTTTTCTACACATTATGTTTATCTTGTAGTACACATAGTAGTTTGTGGCATGCTTATGCTGACTGTCGGTAGTTTATATTCAACTTGTTATACACTATATGCAAAAATTGTTGATAGCATATTTCCCGTCTGTTGAATCCAAGACTGCATGTCTTCTTCTGTCAATCATTCTGTGTTTCAAAACTTAATAGAATATGCATAATTGTCCTACACTACATGATTATTACTCCTCTAGTAATACCCTAACATAGAGCAATTGACATCAACTTTTTCCATGCACAAACAGGGCAAATTAATGGAGATCATTAAACCACTCTGCCATGTTCTTCAATTAAGACAAAGTTTTACTTTTGTTCTTTTTTTCATTCTAAGATGTAAGATGTTGAGTAACTTTGTTTCAGCATTGGAATGGGAAGTGCAAGAATGTTTCTATGGTTTCTTTGAGTTACAGAAAGTAGAACTTTGCTTAGTCAATAAGATGCTACTAGAAATCATGCGCGGTGTTGCCGCGCTGGGCCTTTTTTCCATGCGTGTCTACATAGAGACCAATTGAGTTTCTGTGATCGAAAAATGTCTTTCTGCAAATAACCTGCTAGGCAAAGTATGATATTCTGGGTTGAGAAAACAACAAGATTGTATGCAATTTGGGGGGGCAAAGTATGTTATTCTGGGCTCAGAGGTTCACAAAATCAAAAGCAAGGTTTATCACAGAGAAAAACGTGGGCATGTACAAATAGACACATGGGTGCTTGCCACCAATTCTCTGTTGGATTCTAGAGAGAATCACATTGATGAAACACGCATCCACATCTTCCTGTTAGTATCAAAGCTAGTGAATAGGCCCCGTTCAGGGAATGGCTCCTAGGAAAAATTCTGGTTGGAATTCCTAGTTAATTTGTACAAGCTTTTATTACCTGGAATGATTCCTGGCCACATTCACCTTTAACCGAACGGGCCCTTAATGTAGCATATTTGTGAGAAATTCCAGACGGAACAGTAATGGATGATGCAGTGTCTATGCGACTGGTGGCGACACGGTAAGAGGAGGCGGAGAAGGAGCTGCTCGCAAAGTCATCGGCCATCAGTGCTCCAATGGGAATCGCTCCTACTGCTCCATTTGCTAGGCGCTTGAGGCCATCGCGTGTGGTCAGCCTTGGGCAGCAGCCACAGGCAGGAAGTCCATATCTAGTAGTGCCTCTCCTTGTCCTTGGTACTAATCTTTCTGCTCAGCACGCGTAGCACACCTCATAGCTAGAGAGGTGAAGTAATGGAAAATAAAGAAATGATGGATATGTTGGTTGAGGATAGTAAGATAGAAATAACTGTGCATTATAGATATAATTGTCTATAGTTAACTTATTGGTTATAGAAATGATGAATATGTTTGATGTTAATATTTGATGAAGCATATTTTTGTGTGCCCACCCGGAAAAAGAAACAAATAACTGAAATTTAGATTTTGGAAGATAAATGTTACATGTCCAAATTGATAAAGCTAATTTGAGAGTTGAATAAATCCATTTAATGCTACCCTAGAGAATACTGCCTAATCTCCCTACAATCAACATTTACCCCTTTTTTTTGGTGCTGGAGATTGTTGAGAAAGGCACTACAGAGATGCATCTATTCTTACTTACCAGCTTACATTTTTCTTGCAATGCAATTCTTGCATAACTAACCCTTGGGTAATTATAGGTTGGGCTTGAAAAACATATAGTGTGATTAAATATGCACCCATATCTTTCAGAAGATATAGCCTCTGAATTCAAATTGTGGACCACAAACTGATCGAAGGACATGTGCAATGTACCTGATCAAACATGTTGAATATTAGTGTTTATGTGTTTTTTTTTCAAAAATTAAGACATATTCAATAACAGCCTTATAAATTAGATTTTGTACTGATATAATTTGGCAGTTATACTTCTGAAGACACTGCCTTATAGATGAGGAAATAAACAACCCTGAAGGTAACAGTAAAGTCAGGACTGCATATAACAAGCCAATTGCCTTTGTCCCTAGTATACTTTAGTAAGCATATTAGTAGTATTGGGAACCTATTCCACACACTCTCTTTTAGTATTTCAATTCATGCAATGCTGCATGGTAAGATTAGAGTAAGACAATTAATGTTCGTGTGAACTTGTGTAGTTTCATATATGACTGTGTTTGCCTGTGCTCTCTGGATCATCAGATAGCAGTAAGCAAAAGAATAAATACCTTTGCCCATTTCATCGAACACCGATGCAGAGGTATGTAAAAGAATTACAAATTCTGCTCGCAGGGAGCGCTGATGTGGATTGAACCCAGCGTCCGCCCACGCTGGGAGCCAAGTATGAAAGGTTCTTATGCCCAGAAAACTTACCAGCGTGGGAGTGGGACTACCAGCAAGTGGCAAGAGTGAGCGATGACGGGTAGGGGCGTGGCCTAGACCGGAGTTAGGGCCTCTCTCCTACGCCAATGTGGACGGCTGAGGACGGGGATGGCTGTGATGCTGAGGGCATGAGACTGCGCCACGCCCCGCTGGGTGCTCATGCTGACCGCCTGGTGTTGTGTCCTCCACCGCATCCGCATCGCCAACGCCCATAGCCGTGGGGCCTGCGCTCGGCCGCTCGCCTTCGCAGTCGTGGCTGCGATGAACAAGTGGCAATCGCCACAGCTGCGAGGAGTGGGAGGAGAGGGGTGATCTGCTGCGCGCCGGGGCTTGATACGCTGCGGTCAAGGAAGCGCCGCGCGGGGAGGAGGCAGGGCGGCGGCGGTTCTCTCTTCTGGTCGGGACTTCCCAGAGCTTCACGAAGGCTTTGGAAATGGACTTCATACCAGCCACGTTGATGCCGTTCGTTTGAGATCTGACGCTTAGAGAGATAAGTAGGCGACATGGCCCAATGGAATGCCTTTGTTTGGTGCATGAATCGTAGTAAGAGATTTCATGAATAAAATAATATGGTATTTTTTGTGAAAGATGGTATTTCATGAATAAAATAATATAGTATTTTTTGTGAAAGATTATTATGAATAAATTACTGACTTATTCTAGTATATATTTTTGAATTGATATCTTTGATATAAGTTATCAAGAGTTGACTGGACATATTCTGATCTTGGTTGACATTTTGTGTCTGGTGGGAATACTTCTCAATGGTAGGAACACTGACCTGAAGTTTTCTTATTTTGCAGACTACTCTAGTGATCTCTGCTCTTATCTCAAATACTGCAAGGAAGTTATTTTTACCGGGATTACATTTTCAGATGAAGAGAAACATCTAATAGAGATCTTTTCGGGATATGTACAAAGCCAGAGAGGTACTGCACTTTGATTGGCAATGTTGTTAACTCTTACCTATTTTCCTTTTGCATGAGGTGGATAAAATATCATATATGTGACTGTTAAATTATGCCCATTATGGATCAATCGCTTTCCCTTATCATCCCTGTTTCGCTAGGCGCTAGGCGGATTTTCCTCGGCGACCCTCTGCCTAGCATCTAGTCGGGAGTACCCGGGACTAGGCGGCGCTAGGCGTTTTTCTAGGCGTTTTGGCATTTTGCCAATGTAGCATAATATATATATATATTAGTATATATAGCTGAATATATATCAGCAACTAATAACTACTCAATATATATAGCTGAATATATGTATCAGCAGCTAATAATTACTCAATAGATAGGGCTGAATATATATCAGGTCAAGCATTCACATCAGATCAGGCATGATTTCAGATCAAGCATTCACATTCAGTCAGTCACAGCACAGGCATTTAGATTCAGGGGCATACAGGCTTCACATTCAGAGAAACAGAGGCATACAGGCTTCACATTCAGATTCAGAGCAGCAGCAACCGAGCAGGGGAGGGGATGACTCACCTTGGAGCAGATCAGGGAAGGGGATGCCTCAGCCGAGCAGAGCAGGCCGGCGGGGAGGAGCAGAGCAGGCGGGCGGGGGGAGGAGCAGAGCAGGCGGGCGGGGAGGTGGAGGACGAGCAGGCCGGGCGGGAGGAGCCGCGCCCGGGGGGAGGGGGAGGGGCGGGGGGGGGGCGACCTTCGGCGGGTAAGAACGACCGCGAGCCGCGTCCGTCGAGGAGAACGAGCGCGAGCTGCCGTCATGCGACCGAAGGGGCGGGGCCTTTCCCCAACGCGTCTATTTCCTCCCGACCTAACCTCATCTTCCCGCGCTGGGCGCCATTATTAGCGCTTCGCGCCGTCGCGCGACTTCACCCCCCCCCCACACGCGCACCTGGGCCGCCTGCTGCCTGGAATCGCCGCCAGAGGCCGCCTAGACGCCCGCGCCCGCCTAGGACACCGATCACCCCCTAGGCTCCACGGCAACCCATCGACTAGCGCCTAGGCGCGCCTAATCCCGCCTGGGCGAGCGCCTAGCGGAACAGGGCTTATCATACTCTTGCGCAGTTCTTCCTGTTCCTGCTAGATAGTTAGCTTTAAACGACTTGATAAGAAGGTGTAGCACATCAGCTAAATTTACGGTAAACTATGTATAGAATACAAATTTAATCTCCATAGTTGGGAAAAAATGGGGAAAATACCAGAGAGGAATGGGGTGGGATTCTATTTGCAGAACTTTTGATGCACTTGGTTATAAACACAAATTGAGTTAGACCTTGAACGTTGAAATTTTGTTTGGTGTAGGATCCTGGTTAGATTTTATTATGATAGCACCATTCTTGTTGGCTTGCACAAACTTTGTTTTCGAACTGTAAATTATTTCAATGCTTATGGTGTTTCATTGCAGGATGATAATCCAAAAGATCATGTAAAATCCCAGTCTGATTCTATTGAAGACATTCCAATTACAAATGGAGTGAAGAAGCACTACCGAGATGGAGCTTTTGTTGAAGCAACTTCCTTTTCTACATCTTCAGGTCATGATGCAATGCAAATGCTCAAGTCAGAGATGCAAGATCATGGATTTCATTATATGCCACCTAGGAAACCTAGGAAATCAGATGGTTATCTTCGTTATAGGAGGCGGCGGCTAAGTGGTGGCTTTATTTATGTTGCACACGCTGATTATTACATGTTGCTACGCGCTTTTGCAAAGCTTGCAGAAATTGATATTCGTATCATGCATATTAGTGTGTTAAAACTTGAGAGGAGACTCGCATGTATCGAAGACCGAATTGGCAGAAGCTTGAACACCTTACAGAACTTTTCTACTGGTGCAGGAGATGAGCTAAGACCTGTATGTGACTGAAGTTCCTAGTGTAGTCTCATACTCTGCTAACATGACAAGTTTTGGCATCTTGAGAAACAAAACTGTCCTTGAGCATTACGCCTCCTGGTACTTCCGTATACAAGCATTTAGTTTCATGCGCTTTCTCAATCCAGGAATACAATGTGATTTTTTAGTATATCTTTGAATGTGTTTGTCTACTGATGGCACACAAAGGAATACGCCCTCCATTCCTTTTATGGAAAAAGAAAACAGTCTCATTGTGTAACTGGTTTCAAAGGTCTTCTTTGGAAACAAAAACACAAATGACTTTTTCCGTCCTATCAGAAGACAATAAAATAGTTTGATGGTTCTCCCATTGGGTGCTTTTTACTAGGGGAACCCGGTATCTTTGCCTATCGAAAAACTTTTCATAATGAATTTACAATGTACGTGCGTACATCTTTGATATCATAATGGAAATAACCTCCTCTAAAACCCAATGAAAAAAAAAAAATACGAGGAATGTACGTCTTTGATATCCTCTCAAAAACTTCTTTAGGAAGAATATAGAAGATATGACATACTAGATGTCTAGAATATACCCTTTTAAAACCCCCATGAGAAAATATATCATATTGATTTTGCCTCATAAAAATATTTTACGAGAAATCTTATGGCGTTGTTGTATGTGTGGAATTAATCCTAGTATATGCACATACGGTGTACATCTGATTTTGTTCTTACAACCGGAGTATGACAACTGATAAATTTTTCTTTGCATGGTACATGTTTTTAGGCACTTTGTTCTCGTTCTGCAGCAGCTTTACTAGAAAGAAGCATCAAATCATTAAAGCTAGCATCAAACCAACTTTATCAAGCTTTTAGCATCTACAATTGAAGAACAAATCAAAAATCCATACACTCACCGGTACAACTCGACTCTTAGTATAAAGGCTTTTCGCTACTTTCTTCAAGGCCTCTATACTCATATGTAACTTTGAGAGCTTTTTCAATAATGTCGTCAATAATTATGTTTATTTATTATCTTCGCCTTCTTCCTCACCACCGTTGCCACCAAAGAGATCATCAGCGCGACATCCGACATGATATGATATATATGCTTCTAGCCAGTAGCCAGTAGTGTTGTCCCTCGGTAGCCATATATATTTTGATTCCTCAACATCCATATTTATCCTCTCAACAAAGATGTCGTTTGTGTTTGTTTTGTTTTTATCAACACATCGAGTCTATTTATTCATTCACGAAGGTTCAGCAGGTTCGCGAACCAAGATATCATTGTCCATTGTGGTCACGGATGACAGAACCCGAACTACCTGTTTTTGTTTCATCAAAAAAGCTCTGTCACAATTTACCTTGAGGGTGTATCTCGGTGGCGGAGTCCATGTTGCATGCAGATGTTGGCCTTTGTTCGCCACCTCCTTTGCATGTCTAGATTCCATCGGTAGCGGTTGCACGATGAACAACCTGGGCTGGAGAGCGTATACCCTCATCTGCATTAGCTTTATACCAATCCTCCCACCATGAGTATAGGAGCATAATCACCCCAAACAACATAAATCATCTCCAAGAGATGGTCTAAATTGTTTTACAAAGCTAAATTTAGCTATTATACTAACAAATATGCCCGTGTGTTGCAATGAGAGAAATAAAATCGATTATTTATATAAAAACTCTGATTTGTTTCGGTCATCTTGATTTATTTATTATCTTAAATTTGCTCTTGTTTTTACAAATTTATTATGAATCCATATTGTTTTAGATACGGACTTGGGCTTGCTGTGGGCACACTTACCATCTTATTTGTCTGTGATCCTTTCCATATGGACTCCTAATATGTTTCTATCTCATACCATCATTAGGGATTAGGATACATGTATATACGGATATGGGGAGGAGAGGCACAAAAAATATTGTGGCTGAAAAAAATATTTTGGTAGCTAGGGCTCTACTAATGGAATTGCTTTTGGATGTGAACCCTAGATGTGACGATCCAATTTGTGATTGGTGTGGAGGTCAATAAATAGGCCAGACAAAAAAAAAGGGCTACACAAAAAAAAAGGCAAAGATTTTAGGAAAAGAAAGAGGGTGAAAGAAAAAAGGGTGATTTTTTTTTTGACAGAAATTTCCACGCTTTATTAATAGGTATAGATTAGGAAAACAAGCTCTCCAACAGACTATGCATGTGCATCTCTAAATTGGATAGCTCGCCATCCTTGGACTTCCGCTAGCCAAAGATATTGCCTATGGAGCTCGCCAATTGGCCTCGGCGCGCTAGCGAACCTAGCTCCCATGCGTGAGGGGCCTTCTTCCCGCTTCTCACGCCTCCAACTGGCAAGTTTAAATATAGAGTGTCTCAATTTAGAATTTAGATAGTCTGCTGAAGTAGTCTATTGTTTTAAGAAGAGATTTATTTTACAAAATAGCACAATTACAGTTATTGTTTTTGTCTAATCTGTTGGAGATGCTCTTAGCTCCGGAACAATCCGGCGACGGAAAGCCCCTCAAAAACTCCCCAACTATGCGGCTGCAGCAACACAGTCCGTGTGACTGCCATGTGGGCCTCTTCACCTTTTCTTCCTTGCCCTTTTGACCTGCTCCTCTCCTTCCTGCTACACTATCTCAAATCTCTCTATCTAAGTATCCCTGTTTCACTGTCTCAAATCTTCCGAATAAACGTACAATACTCATGTTTCCACCAACACGTCCGGCTACAAAACCTCCTCTCCTCCTCGTCGCCCAAGGTCTCCACCGACCCTGTCTCCACCTTACCGTCAGAGGCTCAGCCATCCTCTACAGACGCATGGTTAGCCTTCGCATGACCGACAAGGCCTCCCTGCAAACAGGGGAGACCCTACGCCTTGTCCAAATGCCAGTGGACGCTAAATATAAAATATTCACTTTGTATTTTGTATCCGAACATAGGCC
Organism: Hyparrhenia diplandra; assembly: GCA_015847255.1. Classification (NCBI taxonomy): domain Eukaryota; kingdom Viridiplantae; phylum Streptophyta; class Magnoliopsida; order Poales; family Poaceae; genus Hyparrhenia; species Hyparrhenia diplandra. Next base: position 5,634 of record JADLZK010013195.1, on the reverse strand, counting down.
CTGTTAAACTTGTCTTATCGGCCCGGTAGGTCGGTGATTTTTCTCTCACAAATCGGCCGTCCGCCCGGCCCGCCAAAGAGTAGTTTTTTCTCACAAAGATCAGTAGTAGTAGGGCGGTAAAATTAAACAGGGCTCATATTTGTTGTGTTCTTGTGCACAAAAGGTAAAGTAAACTTTGATATTCTTCCAATCCCATGCTTACCCTATCTATCTATTTTCCGATGGGAAGGCACACAAGGGAATAGGAGGGTGCCGAGGACCACGGGACCACGAGTCCACGTCCCACGGCCGTTTATGCCTGACAACCTGTCAGTGACAGGTGGGCCGTCCGGGACCTCATTGGGTGTGTTTAAATCCCTAAAAAGTGACACTGTAGCATTTTTTGTTTGTTTGTGATAAATGTTATCCTATCATGGGGTAACTAAACTCAAAAGAATTGTCTCGCAATGTATATCTCTCGGTAACATACTTCACAAGTGAGGGCTTAGCACAGGATCGTGATTCCTAAATTCGTGATGAGACTGGTTCTAATTGGTCATAGGATAATTCCCATTTGGCCACTTAATTTGGTTCTCGTAATTAAATCCTCTCTCGAATTACAATCACGCATGCACTCATGCAATGTGAACTGACTTTGTTTCTAGTTTCTGTTCCTTCACCTATATGGCAGACATGCTATACGAAGTGGCTCACTGCACCTACCTCCTTGGTCTGCAGTAGTCTATTGTTTTAAAAAGACATTCATTTTACAAAATAACACAATCATTAAATTTAGATATAGTTTTTGCCTAATTTGTTGGAGACGCTCCTAGCGTCGGAATAATCGGGCGGCGGGAAGCCCCTCAAAACTCCCCAACTATGCGGCTGCAGCTATAGATGGCCAAACGGGCCGCCCGGCCCGACACTGGCCCGGGCACTATCAGGCCCGGCCCTATCAGGCCTGGCCCTACTAGGCCCGGCGGCACTATCGTCTCGTGCTGATAGTGCCACCGTGCCCAATCCTCGGCCAGGGCCCGGCCCTATGGGAACTTCGGCCGTGCCGTCTTGTCGTGCCGATGAGCCCGACAGCCCACCGTGCCACGTCGTGCCTCCGTGCTAGCTTCGCGATGCGTGCCTCGAGGTTTATGTGTTGTCTTGGTGGGAGTTGGACCGACGAACGCCACCGGGAAGGAAAATGAGAGAAAATGGGGAGGGTCTTGCTTTTATATCTAGGTTAGACTTCTTTGTTAGTGGATCCAATGGTCGAAACAATGGAAACCGATCCAATGATCCAAAATAATCGGACCACCATCGTGCTAACCCATTAACCGCGTGCGTGCGTCGTCGTCGCAAGATCGCGAACGGACCTGCGGCCCGGGCATGGCCCAGGATCGTGCACGTGCGGCACCGACACTATGAGTATCGTGCCCGTGTCGTGCTAGTGCCGTGCTTTTTCGGGTCGTTAGTGCCGTGCCGGCCCATCGTGTTAGTGCCAAATGAAAATATATAGCTGCAGCAACACAGTCCGTGTGACCGACATGTGGGCCCTCTTCACCTTTTCTTCCTTGCCATTTTGCCCTGCTCCTCTCCCTCCCGCCGTCCCGCTCCATTTCCAAAACCCACGCCAAAAACCCTCTCCCCTCTCCGCCTACCATTCCCCACCAACGCCACCGCTACCGCTACCGGTACTGCCACCACCACCGCCTCCCCTCCGCGACCTCGCCGGAAACCTCGGCGAGGTCGCGGATACGGTCGCAACTCTTCGCCGCTGACCCTGCCCCGCGGCCGTACAACGCCGGGTATGCTCCCGTCCCTGCGCTAGCACTGCTGCTTTCCTCCGCCCCCGCTTCTCTTCGCTGCGAAACCCTAGCCCTTGACCAATCGTCGTCCTCCTTCTCCTACAGGTTCATCGCGAGTCCCGAGGATCGAAAAGGCTCCGCCACCAGCGCTGCGTCGCCCACCGTCCCCGCCTCGTGATCCCGTCCGCTGCTGACGTTCGAGGTGCGTGTCGGTGTCTGTGCCTCTTCTACCCAGCTCCTAGCTCCCAGTCCGCTTGCTGCACATGAGAAAGTTGAACTGGTTCGATTCAGTAGGGTGCCGGGTAGAAGCAGGACGCGATCACCCAATTGGATTAGTTTCGCCAGCCAATTGCAATTTTAAGATGACTTGCAGTTACAATTAATATAATATGCCTACTGGTTATGATATTGCTAATAATAATATTTTCTATAACTGAAGAGATACTTCATCCATGATTATTAGCTAGTCGTGGTACCTGCAGTAAATTGGAATAAGAATCGTTTTCCTGGATACCCACATTGTCATCCAGAAACTGTAACATCATGTGTCTTATTGCTTGACTGCATGTAACATAACAAATTGCTTCAAACCTAGCCAAACTGTTTTGAATAAAAGCAAGTCAAAAAACCATGTTTGGAACTGAAGTAAACTCGGTGTAAAAAATTGTACAGGCTGAGATGACACACTGTGTTGCTGGACACCATGTCAATATGGTTTGGCAGTTAGTGGCTATCAGGGGCAGTTGGATAGGATGCCACAATCCACAGTTCAATCATATCAAAATCCTAGCAAAACCGCATCCTAGAATAGAAGTGTACCTGTCATGTACATAATGCATAGACACAGATGGACCCATTTGTCATCCACACGTGGGGCAAATTTCCAAACACGATTTGGAAGGTGACCCATTTTTTCAATTTTTTCTGAAAATAGAAAGTCATAAATCAACAAAATTAATCACAAGATCAAAAGAACTGGTGGAGTTCCCATACCTTGAATCCCATAATAGATGCTCCTGGATGGCAAGACCGAGGCCACCTCCTGGATAGTACGGGCTCTTGCATCACTTGCACATGGTGTTTTGCATCAGCTGTGCAGAATATTGAGCACCTCACACAGCCACACATCTATTTGTACAACAGGGGTATTTATTTTCATTTCATTTGGACACTATTTATTGAATTAAAAGAACGATATCACAATAGCATTGATTGCATTCACAATTCTCCATCTAATGGTATTTTAATCGCATTCAGAAGCAAAAAAAAAAAGATTAGAAGAAAAATGAAAAAATCACTTAAACTTGGCACGTGCATAAAAAGTAATTGAAAAAAAAACATGGGAGTAATACTAACATAGCTGATATGTGAGAATTGCAATTTCTTGATTGAGTCTTCAAGCATGAATGCATTCTTTAATAGTAAATCCTAATCTGCCCCACAGGATAATTACTATTAGAGATGCCCTGGTCAAGCCTATTTGAGAATATGTAGTTTTTTAAGGATCACCTTAGATCATGAACTTTGGGCATAAGGGTGAAAGGTATAGTAAACGCTTTAGTTTGTAAATCTTAATCTTAACTATAGCAATTAGGGACTCTGGCAAGTTGCTGACCAGACCATCTTAATGTTCAAGAATCCATATCTAACAATGAGCAACTACATGAATAAGATATGGTATAAAAAGCAGCCTAAGCATTAAAACCACCACATTACACTTTAAAGTGATTGATAAGAAACGATAAAATTGGCTGATCTTGTACTGCATAGTAATCATAAAAATCCTATTTCTTTTCATGTAGAGCTATGGCCCTGGAGATCCGCTTTTCATCATAGTTAGGACTGACCATGTGTGCTAAAAGGAATACCAACTCTTTGTACAGAATACCACTCACAGCCAAAGAATATGTCCAATGTTAAATTTTCGTACACTAATCTTTTTACCACAACCATATTCTGAAATAGTGTGAATATATGGATTTCAGTTTTACTTCTACCACAATCAAAACATGGATTTTATTCAGTATGCTTCCATGGGTTTGCTATGTGCATGATACTTCGTGGAGATATCAGTTAGTTACCATAAGCAAGCACCGTAGAGCTATTTACTCATCATCGCAGATTGACAAGAAAAGAACAGAGCATGCTATTCAGAAGACAAAATAATGCCATACCAAAAGAAAACCCTGCTTTTCTAGTGCAAATTCTAGACAATTGAAAAATAAATGTGTAGGAATAGTGACCATTTACCATTAGAATCATATAATTAATACTTTCAGTAAGTGTGAAATCTTGATTTTTCATCTGGAGTTGTATTAAGTGCGAAATGTGTGAAGCACACATTGGTTGACACAAAAGATTGAATACTGCATCTCAAGCAAAAAAAAGGTAATTTAACCACAAGAGCGCGTGGACGTTGGCTCCGTGGACGCTCGATTGAGGGAGCGGGGCAGGGCGATTAGAGTGGGCGGGTTATTAGAGTGGGGTGGTGAGGATAACACACCATTCTTTTAGGAGTGGAGAGTAGAGACTAGAAGAATAAAAGAAAGTTAGAAAGCAACCGGCGAATCGAAGAGAGAGAAAGAGAGTGACATCAAAACTAGAGAAAAGGCCCACACTGACTACCAAAAGAGACAGAAAAGTTACATAACATGAGTGAACTTTGACAAAGCTAAACCATATTGATGAGAATCCTTAATCAAGAACACAACTTCCAGAGGCTGTTTGTTGAGGTGGTGAAAGGTCCTCCAATTGCGCTTATTCCAGATATTCCACCTGAAGAATATCACCATGCATCAAAATACCTACTCATAGCCTTAACAATCTTTGCTCTGCATCTTTAATCCACCATGGTTGATGTTCTGTAGTGAAGAAAGGTTGCTCCTGTGTAGCAAGGTATCCCATACCTGTCTTGTTTAAGGACGGTCTTTGCACAAGTTAGTGGAAATCTCAGGCACAGAATTACACAATATCCAAATAGGGTTATTTCGCTAGCCATTTTCTTTTTAGGTTTTCAGCAGTCAAAATCCTTTACTCCAAGCGAAAAAATGACATTCTGGTCCCGCCCTTCGGCCACCAAATTGGCTGACACTAAGTTTATTAGAGTCCCCACATGAATTATATTAAATACGTACTGCAGGTTGTATATACTCCGTGAAATGTCTATTGCTAGTTCTTAATTGACTTTAAATCTCTAACTCTCTGGATTCTAATGATAGCTTCCCAGAGTAATATAAACTCTTGTGTCTCAACCGGTGTTGATAGTTAATGGAAGTACTTGCCCCACCCACCGTTTGTTTTTCTGAGCTATTTTCACTGATATTTTCTTCCTCTTTGCCTTTCCGAATAGCAGTGGACCAATGTTTCTTGGTACACTCACTTAAATCCAATTTGAGAACCAGAAACAAATTGTATTTCCCTTTCTGGCTGTGACCAAAGTGGAAGCCTGAAACATGTGCCTTATCAAAAGGGAAGGCATGTCAATTCCAGACCAAGCTCTTTGTGTCCACAACATGCTTGGTTACATTTTACCATCCATTGTTTTTTGGATTATTATATGTTTGCTATAATCTCTATTTACTAAGTTTATTGAATTAGCAGAATATCTTTGCCTTATTAAACACAGCTGTTGTGTTTTAATTTTGCAGTTATGCTTCCAGGCTCCGTTGTCCCACCTCCACCTCTGCCCTTGGTGTTTATAGGATCACCAAGTCCACTAGCATCAGGTCCACAGTCTTCGTCGATTGGGGCCAGTGTTGCTATTATTGTCATTGTGATAATTGCTACAATCACCTTGACTACTTGTGTCGTGCTCCTGCGCCGAAGTTGTCTCCGTGGCCAGAGCCGCTTGTCCAGC